>CM068956.1:68949491-68967632 GCA_035128595.1 Eptatretus atami
AAATGTTAATACAACTTCCCAAGATTGTGCCTTCCAAACAGATTTATTATTGTTATTGAGTGAATTAAGTAAAACATCCAAAATAATAGCATTAAAAAAACAATACACCAAAGCTTTGATTTCCAAAGTCACATGTCATGCTGGATTGCTACACCTGTGTATGTACATTTATACCACATATGTTGGAGTACACATGCACAGGATATCATAAACACAAAATGCACACCTACTATTCTTAGTACTTATTTAACAGTCCCAATATTCCCACCTTATTGTGAGGATCGCCAGGGATGGTTTTTGGCCCAAATATTTAATGAATCAGCTGGTCAGGCCTTAAGTTTGGCTGAAGGTAGCAGGAATTTGTAATTTGTTCAGGTGCCGGCAATAAATTGTCGACTCTTCATGAAAGACACTGTGGAATTTTTAACGTCCACCAACGATCAGCGCCGATCGTCTAGTCCTTTGGCTTAACATCCTCCCAATGGATTAGCGCACACACTGATACCTCAACTGGCATGCAAAACACCAATGTGACTGTTAATCGCTGGGTTAACATTGAAACGCAGACCAGACAGCTTAAAGGCGAGTGGTCATACCTCTACGCTATCCTGCCAGCCCATCAACACAAATGGTCCAATGCAATGGAAATATTAAATGTTATACTACTTGTTCTCCCATTCAAGAGTATGAATGGAATAAATGAAAGGCTCTCTTTCAGTAGAAAAGCATCATTTGGGTAAAGTCTGTTCTAGGAAAAGCGAAATGGAAAGTCGTCTACTTGTGAATCTTCACATTTCTTGATTTAAAATTCATCTAAGGCCTATGTAGTAGCTTATACATGATACAAATATATGCAATTTGGTGTCTGTCTGTGATGTATTCGGTGCTTACTTATCTAATCTCGACCAAATTTGCCAGGGGGAGTAGCAGTCATAAATGGAGGTTGGAACGACTTCATTTGCCACCACCCTCTCCCAGGGATTTTTCCGCCTTGGTCAAACACCATGTGAAGGTGTATAAATAGCTTATCATGGCATTATGTGGGGCACCCCTACTGGAAGTAAAAAATATATTATAACCCTAAACTATTCAGTCAATTCTGTCCAATGTATGATTACCTTCTTAAACAGTCGCACGTATATCAAATGCAGGACAAAGAGGTTAGTAAACGTCGGTATACGTTTACACAAATTAAGAGAACATTAGTAGACAATGGACAAATAATAGTAATAATAATGATTAATAAATATTGCACAATCCGTCAATAAGAATATTCATTTTGATGACTGGTCAGTCAAAAATATCCATCGGTATTGAATACTGCACTATACAACCACGCTTGAATAGTGTGTTAAAAAGCTATGTAGAGTGTAGAAATTGGAGAACTGAAAATCCGCTTCACTGGTTAAATTGCAGAGCAACGTCGACATTAACTTTTAAAGCAGAAGTTTGCTGAGAAGTCTAATGTTTTCGTATTAACAAAGGGTGGACTCAAGATGGATCAATTCAAACAGCTTCAGTCGGTGCAAAAAGTGAAAGGTGTTGCTTTCACCAACCTGCAACTTCCCTAGTTCCACGTCCCGTTCAGACTGGCGGCTTTCTCTCTGAAGCATGTCTCGATACTTGGCCGTTAATTGGGAATATTGCACTTTTGCTTCCTTTAGTTTTTGGGCAGGCACGCTCTGATCCAGCTCCTTCTGCAGCGTTGTGAGCCATCGGCTGGCTTCATCCTGTACGTACATCCAGGACACAAAAATTCCTTTGAAGGCAGAAGAGGCAGCAGAACAAAAAGGAACATGTCAGAGCATTTATTCAGCAATTTCACCTACAAGTTGTGTCAAACTTCTCTAGAGCTGACGACTTGGCTCAACGTACAGTTACATATACGTGTATAGTTGTACCATTGTATAATCTCATCAAACTAACAACATCGGAATTGGAATCCTGTGCACTGTCATGTTTAACCAGACCCAAAAGTACTCGGAATGTGTGGAGGTAATATGGAATGGTGAAGAGTACTGCAAGTGCATCGTGCTGCATATATGGTGCTCAGACCTTCAGTTCAGCTCAATGCTTAAGGTCAAGAAACACTGTCAATCAGTGACCCAGGCCATTCTACCAACAGTGTGAAGCTGCACCTTTGAACGCTGCAAATAACCAATACGTTGGGTCACAGCAACCTCTGCTTGCGCCAGTTGATCCTGCAGGCGCTTATTCTGACGGCAGAGTAGGCCTTCATTCTCAAGCAAAGCCGTGATCTGGCGAGCCTGGGCTCGTCCCTCGACCTGCAATGCCGCAATTCTTCCACTCATTTCAGCCAAAATGCACCTTTGGTCTTCTGGCTCTATTCTCAGAGTTTCAAGTAAGCGCTGCAAACACAGACATTGTTTACATGCATTGTTTCTCAGACTTATTTCTCTTTGACTTGATGATGACAATGCTTCCGTGCACATGGAGTCAGGGGTCCTGTGGATATGCAACTGGAGGATGCCTTAAGAAAGACAACAAACGTTTGGAGAAACAAAACCAACTAGAAGGGCACTCAGTAGAGCGCATACCTCCGCTACGTAATGCCTGATCCATGCGAACATATCGGGCCCAATACATTTTTGAAATATCATACCATATATAGTTTTTGGCCCCATCTCTCAATGGTGAAGAATCACTTTAAAAATTTTGAGTAGCCAGATCCGGATCCGGATCTTCAACAAAATCTAATCAGTTTGTCCTTGTCACACACCCAACCTGTCCACAAAATTTCATCCAGATCCATCCACAACTTTTTGAGATATCCTGCACACAAACAAACAGACAAACAAACAAACAGAAAGGCGTGAAAACTTAACCTCCTTCACCTTTGGTGGCAGGGGTAATGATTCAACCATCTTTACCCAAGTACAGAAAATCTAATTGTGAAATCATGGTTATTGGAAGACTGTCAAAGACCTAAGTAGAGAAACCATACATCCTTTCAAACATACACATACATTGTATAGAGCTACTTGAACAATGAAGTCATACAAGCATTAATACTTCAGTTCTAAAGGAAACTTTGCTGAGCTCAAGGTCTGATTCAAATCACAATGGATTAGTGATCAATGTCCGATATCTATATATTACTAAAACTCTCATTATGTATGTATGTTCCCGAAATACAGCCAAAACAGTAAACGATACGCAAAAATTTTATGGCCACCTTACGCACCATTCTCCTGCAGTGTGCAGTATCAAGTTTCGTTCAAATCGGGCAACAAAAAAAAATATTAAAAAATCAATTCCCGATTCAGTCAAGTACTCCGGGAGAATTTGATCAATGCAAACAACCTCAGCGGTATAGTTCGCTGGAGCTATCTTTTTTTTTTTCTTGAAATTTTTTTTTTCATCAACCGCTGTCACAACAGGAACCCAACGGGTTCACGGGTGTCTAGTCCTTACTATAATTCACGGACCGGTGTTTGTTTGTTTGTATGTCTGTTTGTCATGCTACTGCTCCTACAGTTCTGGGCTGATTACATCCAGACTTGCTACATATGATCAGCATGACCACAATTAATGTATAGGGGCATTTTTATCTTTACCGGTGGTTTTGAGGAGGAAAAGATGGGGGAAGCAAATTTCATATGTAAATGCATATCATGTAGCGCCACCTCCAGGTGGGGGAGGGTATTACCAAAGCTACACCATTCGCAGTGCAAAACAGTATTCCAATCCCCACGTGAGTGAGGTGTTTTAAATTACAATTTTGAATTACACAGCAGGGGATGTTTTTGCATTCCACGGCGAGGTTTCCAATTACATGGCGGTGATGTTATGTTTCAAATTTACACGTTTTGAAAACGGCAGTGATGTCATCGGGAACAGAGGAGACGGTTGGTTTTATCTGTGTGGACGGTGCTAAAGCATGAGTCACATTTGCTCTAGGGCTAGGATACGGCGGCCGTACCCCCCCTGAATTGACAAAAACGTGCAGCGGCCGCAGAGTTTCTGAGGTGGCCTCAGGGTGGCCCTACGCCGTATGTCTATCTTTTACAGGCGTAGGGGTCTCCGTGGAATGAAAGCGCGGAGTTATAACTTTTTCATTTCTAGGTTGGCCGTAGCAATTCGACAAGCCGTAGCCATGACGTAGATGTGTTCCACGTCGACCTACGTAGGGCGTACGGTGGGCTTGCGTTATTCGTGCGTTTTCCGTAGGCTCTTATCAATGAAAAATGAATTTTGCCAACCCCCAAAAAATTACGGCGGCCGCACTATTTCCACGTTCGCCTTAGGGCCCCCTGCGGTCGCCTTGCGGGCACCTTGAGGCTACCTTGCGTCTGCCTTGAAAATTCTATGGCCGCCGCAGGGATGCCCTAAGGTCACCGTGCGACATCAAATCAAAGACCGTACGGCACCCCCACAATTTCTAAATACCCCGTGCGGCTACCCAAAAAATAAAAACATATGTGACTGCTACATTGTGTGACCGTGGAAATACTGCGGCCGCCCTATAATTGCTAGTGGCCGTAGAATTTTTAGACCCTACGGCCGCGAGCCAAATGTGACTGAAGCATTAAAGAGAGAGAGAGATGGCGTTTGAGGTAAAAAAAATACTCCCGAGCGGGAGTGCCGGTCATCTCTGCCAGAGGTCGAAAGTAACTCTGTGCCAGACTGGAATAGGGGAGTTCATAGCGAACGCAGTGAGCTTCATACTTAACGCGTGCACGTGAGAGAATAGGAAACAACACAACACAATACCCCTGGCTATTTGGAATCCGTGTCGTTAGCTATGACCTTTTGCTTCCGGTTGTTTTTAAACGCTGTGCGGTGTATAAACACGATTGGGTTTTATTTCTATCTTGTGAATATTACTTAACGCATGCACATGAGAGAATAGGAAACAACAAAAACAACACAATACCCTGCCAATTGTGAATCCGTGTCGTTGCCTATGACCCTTTTGCTTCCGTTTTTGTTTTGTTTCTGGTTTTTTTTGTTTCCGGTTTTTGTCATGGGAATGATGCATGCCGGGAGATAAAGGCATCGTCGGAGACATGAAAGACCCAAATATCAGACATGGTGTATATTTCCTCCACTGATTTTAATAAAGATATCTCCCGCATCATCAAAAAATAATTTTTAATCGTGATTTACGTTATTGATCGCTGATTCCGAATCCAGGCCGAAGTAACCGGAAATTGCGTATACAGTAAGTTGTGAACAAGTTGTAGGTAAAGTCAGAAGCGAATGTAAGAAGAATACTACGTTCGCTTCTAGTATTTATTTTTAGCAGCGTCTCTCGTAGCGAACGCTGCTCATAGAGAGCTCGGCGTTGTTCTTCTTCTTGTTCTTCTTCTTCTTCTTGTGAAGACAAAACCTTAATCTCTAGACTCGGCTCTTGTATATACAAGATCCGGATCTCCTTAAATACTGAGCACATGTACACATCCTCACATAGACGGTGCCTTTTGAGAGCGTCTATCATGAACTTTTAAATATATTCGGACATTTGCTTTAAAGTTTCGAAAAGTTCACGTTACTATTTAAAGATTATTCCATTTACCGTATTGCATTTCGTAAATACATTATTTATTTCGTAAATACACGATATATCGTAAATACGTAAATACATTATGACGCGTTTTGCTATTGGCTTAATCAAGGCACGTGACAAAATATCGGAAGTTGTTTTTAAAAAAAAAATTAAAAAAAATTTTTTTTTAGCCGACAAAATCTTTAGGATGCTGCTGGTGGACACATTTGTCCTTGTTTTAGATGAGATCCTGTTTAGGCGGTGTAGTTGTGTTGTGAAGGTAATGTTGAGGAATTTTTTTTTTCAAATGAGATCCTGTTCTAGCGGTGTAGTTGTTGTTGTGAAGGTAATGTTGAGGTAATATTTATTTTTTCATAGCAAAAAGACTGTTTAATTTGATATATTTAAGAAGCGAATGCAAGAAGAATTCTACGTTCGCTTCTAGGCTTTGCCTATTCCATATTAAAGTACGTACGCTCTACTTCCGGGTTTCAAAACACCCACCCCCCTCTGTATGCAGGCGAGCGACCACCCACCCACCCCCCTCATACATCGCTAATCGTTTGCAAAGCCAGCAGTTCCTTATGAACCGATGTTTGTAAGCCATGACGATGCAGTCCCTAGCGGTGTAATTTACCTTTTTCTTTTAATATCAAGCACGTCAATTTTGAAATAAAAGTACAAATTTGACATTCAAAACAATGTTAATGTCATAAATGAAAGTAAGTGTGCATATAAACTTGTGTTCCATTGTTTAGTTACATCTGACAAAAGCTTCAAATGTAATATTTGTCTCGGAGAGTTCAGGTTCTTAATTTTTTAATACTTTTTTTTTTGTACGTACTTATGAACGGCCCATACGGGGAATCAGAACGAAGTTTGAAGGGCTATAAAATCGGAACGAGAGCAAATTTCAAAAAAATGGCTCGTGTTGTTCTAGAATCTAGATAATAGTCCATAGTATCTGAATCACTAATAACATTTGATCTCTCTTGATAAATGAGGAGAGATACGATTTGAAATCGACGATTTTCGCAACTTTGACAGCCTCGTGACCTTGACCTCTACCTTGGACGACCTTGAAAGTTATATCGTTGTACAGTCTCATCGACCTCTATCCATTCCACTATTGGTTATTTGTCTCCACTCGTTTGATTTTGGACGGACGGACGGACGTACGGACGGACGGTCAGACTTCGAGACTGGGGTTATTAGGTCATCTCTACTGAGATGATAGAGATGACCTAAAAAGGCCGTAATGTGGTGACTTGCAAATAAAAGCTGTGATGAAACCATTACCGTTTACAAGGAGGATCATTACTGTATGCAACAGATGCCTTTTGATTTACAAACTGGAAGGTATTTTAAATTTCGATTTTTGCAGCGTCTGCTCCAAGTCTGGCCCCCTGAGTCGAAGTTCCAGGTCATACAGGCGGTGAACAAGAGGAGGTAATTAATGAATCTATACCAATGCTCCCAACTTCTTGTACTCTTTTTGTATATAAGAAGTACTGTAAAAAAATATTCTTTTTGTTCTTTTTTTTTTCCTCAATTTGCAAATCGTTCATTACATGGGCAGTGATTGAGAGAATATATATTCTTTATTTGCTTTTTTTTTTGGTGTTATTGCAAATCGCTCATTAGTATCGGCGGTGAACAAGAGGAGGTAAATTTTTTCTTACCTACACAGAGCTATCAGTTACCTATACACTGCCCAAAATAAATGTCCTATACACCACCTAAATAAAAGGTATGCGTTGGAAGAATGTGTTGCATGCTTGGAACAAGATCGCCCAGAGGGCGGGTACTCTGCAAGTTTACATAAAACTCAAACCCAAAAAGGCATTCCCACAGCATTGACAGAAAAGCAAAAATGTCATTTAAGCAAATCCATTCCTACCTCATATTCTTCAACCTTCACTTCGCCTTCTTCTTTCTTCATGTCCAACGCCCGTTTGTCTCGTTCTAGTCGAGCAAGCTCACTTTGCCATTCTTCACGCTCACTGACAATGCATGCCAGGGAGGTATGACCTCAAACTTGCACAGCAATGCGCAGCACTTACTTTAACCAAAACACTTTCAAATACACTGGTAAAGATGACCTACATTAAAAGCAGAGAGAAAGCTAGTTGAAACAGAAAGAGATCTCTGCTAAAATTATCAAACAACAAATCTTATCCAAAGGATTAAGTATACAGGCCTGTATCTAACGGGCAAACTAAACTGTAAACTTCAAAACCCAGAACTCATACATACCATCGTTATATCATTTTTCACCTCACATCCTTATGTAAAAGCACCATTAATCAGCAAATGCAGCTTATTTAATTATCCACTAATTTCGTGGAGGCAGCCATATATTGCCATTGGAGATCCTCCATTGGTTGCAAAAAGCGTTTGACATTCTGCAACCAACCAGGGATCCCTTGGACAAGTCGACGTCAGCTCAGCCTTCGAAAACTCAGCCCTATTTGTATTACAGGTTAAATACGATCCACACTTGGTCTACGAGCTGATCGAAGATTATTATTCATAGCAGACAATCTTCATACTATAATCTATATGCTTGGTTGCTTCATTTAAGCTCCAGAACTCCTCCTGTTGAGAATAAATGCTCTGGAAAAATTGATGACCAAAAAACCAAACCAGCTTAAGTGATGGCCAAAAATGCTAATTCTGACTTTAGTATGAGCAACATGCTACTTCTCCATTTATCTTGCATGCGCACTCTGTCCTTGCTTTTCGTCATCCTTCTGACAGGTGGTGACGTGGAACCCAACCCTGGACCAAGACCTCCAAAATTTCCATGTGGCGCATGTAATATGGCCTACACTAATTATAAAGGAGCTCAGGCGAGTATACGATGTGAATCATGTGTCACATGATACCATGCAGATTGTGTTAGCACAGACAACATCTTGTCGTCATAACTTGAGAATAAGTGATTACCCCTGGGAGTGCCCTGGGAGTGCCCAAATCCATCATCGAGCCGATTTGACACGGTCATCATGGGCAGTGATAGTGATACTTTCAATTCTACCAGGTCAGATTAGGTATGACAGCATGCGCCGGAGCAGCACATCGCTGCGTCCACTTTCCGCCAGTACTCCAGGGACCTCCGTCTGGCCATCCGCCACGCAGATGCCTGGCCCATCCCCATCTCCTTGAGATGCCGATCAACCTGCTGCAACCACGAGGCGTGTGGTCGGCCCTTTGGCCTCCTCCACTCATAAGGCTCCCTTGCTGAGAGTACTAGAACTTCAAGCAGAGGCTCCACAAGTACTGACCACCCAGATTCACCACTAACCTCATCATCACCATCTAAAATACGTCCACGAGTTTGTGCATCAAACTTGCACACCCTGGTCATCAATTTTTCCAGAGCATTTATTCTAAACAGGAGTTCTGGAGCTTAAATGAAGCAACCAAACCTGACATCATCAGTCGTGACGCAGATGGCAATAAAAAGTTGGGAGCGTTGGTAAAATCTAAACGCTGTGATTAAATGGGAGTTGCGCCGCTGAAGGAGGGAAATATTCTTCACTGTGATCCCAAGCATAAAGCTAACCTCTTGAATAGGCAGTTCTCTTCGGTATTTACTGATGAGAGTCACTCATCACTACCTGATCTCGGCAAAACTGCTGAAGGAAACGGCTGAGGAAGTCTCACCTGCTGTTACCAAACTCTTCCAGGCATCCCTGAACCAGGGCAGTGTACCATCTTCTTGGAAGAAAGCAACCATTGTGCCTTTCTTCAAAAAGGGCTGCTGATCATCTGCTTCAAATTAATTATCAGCCTATCTCATTGACATCAGTCCTTTGTAAGCTGTGTGAGCATGTCGTGCATTGTGCCATCATACATCATCTCATCGACCATCAGATGCTAACAGACACACACACAGCTTGGCTTTAGGAAACATAGTACTTGTGATCCGCAATTGATCTTCACTATAGATGACCTTGCTGGAGGAAGAGAAGAGAAGGGGCAAATAGACCTCATCTTGCTGGACTTCACAAAAGCCTTCGACAAGGCATCCCACCGAAGACTTTTGTTGAAGGCTGAGTTTACGGACTTTGAGGCTGAACTTTGGAGTGGATAAAAAAACATCCACCATGACCAGACCCCACAAGTCTTGATCGACGGCCAACTTAGCTCTGAAGCCCAGGTTACATCCGGAGTTCCTCAGGGTAGTGTGCTCGACCTGCTTCTTTTCCTGATCCTTATTAATGATCTACCAGATAGTATCTCAAGCTCCACACCATTATCTTTGCAGTATTTTCTTCACAATATCGAGGCTCATAAAAGGGCAAGGTGACAAAGGGTATGAAATGATAGTGGGGGAAGTGGGGCAACTGTTGGACACAGTAAGCAAAGGAAGGAAGGAAGAGGAAAAAAAAAAAAGAGGGAGGAAGCTTTTTACAACTCACATCTTATCTGAAAATATTGGATGCTTCACTACATACCTGTTGTATTCCTTGTAGAGCAGTCCCTGCTGATGACGGATGAGAGAAAACTTGCGCTTGTATTCTTCCAAGCTCTTGTCCATCTTTGCTAGATTCTCCTCCTGTTCCTTGTTTTCCTGCCATTAGACATTTTTCTATGTTCAGAAGTGCCAAAACTGAACCCCACCAGATGGTGTGGTGCTGTGTCAACTAGGTTGCTATGATATTAAACACATAACAAATTATACCACCTGCAGCAGCTGAATAAGGTACATATTAAGGGCTCCAACAGTGTCAGTGCTGGAAGGAGAGAGGTCCTGAGGCAGAGAAAGAGCTGGAAACAGTTTGGTCTCTCCGGTCATGCCTCGAAACAGCTGTGCCTCGGCTTCCAGTCGAGATGCCTGTGTGCAAAACAGATCGACATCGAGTGTTTAGACATCATAGACACATACACATGCGGGATGCAGCACAAGTGACAATGGGAGAGGTATTGTTATGTAACCACACCTTTTCTAAAGCACTGTTGAGCTGCTCTCGGACCTGCTTTGCCTCTCCTCGAGATGTGTCTAACTCCCGTCTTAGTTCCTCATTTCGACCGGACATCTCAGCAACCTGAATTTTCATGTGGAGTGCCACATCATATGGGCCCTGGGTACTTGTCAATTCCATTGCCTATGACCAGGAGACACTGAGGTCATCGCTCACAAAGTGTTCCAAAACAGATATGTGAGATTCAGAGTTTTATTAAAGATAATTAAAGACAAACAAAAGAGGAAAACAATATTCAATCGATGTGTACTATAATCTCTCACAGTGACAAGCTGCTCAAGTGAAGGGATCTTCAACACAACTTCAGTTGTCTCTGCACTCGTATGGGTGTCTCGTATGGCCTGTAGGATGTCCTGCATGGCTACCTCCAACTGTCGGTTCTCCTGCTGCAGATTCTTGACTACATGGAAACACACCAGCACAAACATGAAGACTGAAGATGATATAACAAGTGCATTAAGGGTTCAGAAAGTTTTCCCCTTTTCAATAGGTTTCAGAGACAAAAGCCATGACTTGTATTCCAATACCATAAGATGTCTCACCCACTATTGGGGAAGAATGCATGACATTGGCTGCAAACTAGAAAAGGAACAACTTCTGTGTTACATTTCACTGGCAAGAAACGACTTCATGGTTGAGGAGAAAGCATTCTTATCCTGCTCGTTGGTAAACATTGAAAAGGGAAACAAGAAGTGGGATTTTTCTTCCTCTGAAAACATCTTGTCCCACTTATCCAAAATGTCCCAATTATTAAACAGGTTTTTTTTGGTCATGTGACAAAGGATTTAGTCACTTTTTGTATGGGGGGAAAAAAGGATAGAGTTGGTTTTGTTTTCACCTGTATGAAAGATAAAGTTGGTTTTAGCATGTTTACATAAAGGATAAAGTTAGTTTTTGGGAGTTTAAACTTTAAACAAAAGATTGAATTAAATTTTTACCTTTACACAAAGGATCGAGTTAAATCTCCAATTTTTATGCAAAACAGACTGCCTTTGATATTACACTTCGAAATGATTAAAAATAATAATAAAGGAATATATACAAAAGGCAAGGTTAGTTTCAGTGTTTTGCAATCTGCACATCCCATAATGACCAATTAAAATCGAATCAAGGGTCGACCTTGGCATATCCCTTTGGTTATCTTAACTCCATACCAGACTTGAGCTTCCTTCCTCCCTCCCCCATTTCCTCCCCACTCTCCCTCCCCCAGGCAGCGTCAAACCAAAACTGCACCTTTTTGCTGCAGCTGCGTGCTCTCTTGGCCCAGATCGTATAGCTGTCTGTCCCGCTGTTTCAGCACATTCGATGAAGGTTGCATCTGCACGCAGGATAACACAAATGGTTGTCTGCATTTATGACTCGCTCTGCCAAATGAAGCCACATGTTCATAAAGTAGGCTAAACCTAAAATGGTTCAGACGTTCTCAGGTGGTGACACTTGCATATTCACAAAAAATATATACCATGCATTTTCATCGAACCCTAATTCAAGCACCACATCAAAAAGTAATGTGCAAAGAGGAGATTTATAAGCTCAACAAGTGATTTATTTTTATTCTGATTGAAGCTTTAAATACCATGTATGCAAACACACAAATGCTTCTGAACAGTTTATAATCATTGTGACATGCCAATCAAATTCTTCAAATCTGAGAAAGGATGTCAGAGGTTAAAGGAAATGCACAAACCTCCTGGGTTTCTTTTTCCCTGTGCTGTTCTAGTACTGGGGATGAGGCTGAAGGCCCTTCATGCCTCCCAGTTTGACTTGGATATTCCACGAATGGTTCTCATGATCATGGAAAGCACATCATAAATCCTCAAATTTTGAAACCAAGGCTTATCGATTCCAAAATTAAATGCATTTAATGTCGGAAAGAAATCTATTTAAGGAGGTAAAATAAACCGATATCCTTTGTAATGACAGCAAGGATTAGGTTTTACCTTGGGAACGTTGGGCCCACTCATCTGCAGGCCTGTCGAATCGCCGCTTCAGTTCGAGCTTTTCCTCCTCCAACTGCTCAATCTGATGGATCATAAGGTGGTGGCAGAACCAAGGCAACAATCGTTATGCAACTTGTACCAAACAAATACACTTTACTACTACCACGGTCACTGGATGCTGATGCAAAGTTAATGCTGAAAATCTATTTAATATTATATATTTGTTTTTAAAGCTCATTTTTAATCCACTCTGCCCTTTCAGTGCCCATTATTAATACTTTTAACCATTCCTGAACGACTCTACATAAGCCTAACGTTTGTGCCGATCGAGACAGTGGCAACATTTAGTTAAAGCGTATGTAAGGTCATCTAACACTGACAGCGATCATCTTTGAATGGATGAGGAACGATGCACAATGGCTGGTGATTGTACAGTTCTCTAGTAAATGACCAGATGGTGAGTTGAAAAACACTCCAGGTTACCTGTTTGTGCAGAGCTTGATTTTCAGCAAGATATCTCTGCCTGTTGAGAAACTTGGTCCTCCTGAACTCAGTCAGGTCCATCATCTCCTTTGGTTCTAAACCTGTGAAACCCACAAAAAAACAGCTAAGAAATATATAAAGCCCACAATGTTGACAGGTTTTCTGATTTACCTGCATTTCCATTTTAATTTACAATCCATTTTAATTTAATTGTCTAAAATGTTCTTTTATTTTTTTTGTAAGGTTAAGGGAATGTGTGCAACACTTGATTTTCATTTTCAGCATTATATTTCCCATTCCAGGTTTCCCTGAGGATATTTAAGAGACAACCATAAAGTGCAGACGAGCACTGCACATCAGCCAGGTAAAGCAGGGCAGGCAGATACAGTGCCGATAGAAAGTCAACACCCCCTTTCAAAAGTTTCACCTTTTGTTGCCTTACAACCTGGAATTATATTGCATTAAATCAGACTTGTTCCACCTATATTTACACATCGTAACCCACAACTTCCAAGTGAAAAACAATTTCTACAAATTTCAGAAAATTAATTATAAATACAAAACTAGAATATCTTGGTTGGATAAGTGTCGCCCCCCCTTTTAATTGCAATTTGTAAATTAGCTCAGGTTACCAGTCACCTTCAAAATCACACACCAAGTTAATTGGCTCCACTGTGTTAAATTGTAGTGTTTTCTGATTATTTCGAATAAATTCAGCTGTTCCTGCAGGTTTTCTCTGCTGGGAAGTGCATTTCACAGCAAAGACTCAACCATGAGACCCAGGGAGCTTTGAAAAGACCTCTGGGATAAAGTTGTGGAAAGGCACATAACAGGGGATGGGTATAAAAATATTTCAAAGGCCTTGATTATCCCTTGCAGCATAGTCAAGACAATCATTAAGAAGTGGAAGGCATATGGTACCACCAAGACCCTGCCTTGATCAGGCCATCCCCCAAAACTGGATGACCAAGCAAGGAAGAGACTGATCCTAGAGGCCACCAAGAGGCCAATGGAAACTTTGAAAGAGCTACATGCCTTTATGGCAAAGACTGGTCACTCACTGTGTGTATGTGACAATATCCTAAGCACTCCACAAATCTGGCCTGTATGGTAGCGTGGCAAGAAGGAAGCCATTACTCAAAAAAGCCCACCTTGAGCCCCGTTTGAGGTATGCAAAAAAAACACTCCAGAGATTCTAAAGCCATGTGGCAAAAAGTTTTGTGGTCTGACGAAACCAAGATGGAACATTTGCGCCTAAATGCAAAACGATATGTTTGGCACAAACCCAACAGCGCATCAACCAAAGAACACCATTCCTACTGTGAAGCATGGAGGTGGCAGCATCGTGTTACGGAGATGTTTCTCATCGGCAGGGACTGGGTCACTTGTCAGGATAGAAGGGAAAAGTTATGGAGCAAAATACAGAAAAATCCTTGAGACAAACCTGCTGCCCTCTGCAAGAAAGCTGAAATTGGGACAGAAGTTCACCTTCCAGCATGACAACGACCTGAAGCACACAGCCAAAGCTACACTGGAGTGGCTAAGGAACAAAAAGACAAATGTCCTTGATTGGCCAGTCAGAACCCCGACCTAAATCCAATTGAAAATCTATGGCATGACTTGAAGATTGCTGTTCATCAACGTTCCCCATGCATCTTGTCTCAGCTTAAACAGTTTTGTACACAAGAATGGGCAAATATTGCCCAATGCAGGTGCGCAACGTTGGTAGAGACCGATCCCAACAGACTCACTGGTGTAATTGTTGTCAAAGGTGCTTCCATCAAGTATTAACTCGGGGGGGGGGGCACTTATCCAACTAAGATATTCTAGATTTGTATTTTTCATTAATTTTTTGAAATTTGTTTTATACTTGGAAGTTGTGGGTTACGATATGTAAATAAAGGTGGAAAAAGTCTGATTCAATGCAATTAAATTCCAGGCTACAAGGCAACAAAAGGTGAAAATTTTGAAAGGGGGTGTGGACGTTCTGCAAGCACTGTAACTCCTTCAAGGAAGGTCATTGGAGAGCCAACTTGGTTCTTAACCTGCAATATAATCGAGAAAAGGCAATAGACCCCAAATCTATTGAGGAAATGGCCTATTTGTCATGCTTACCACAAGGAATTCTGGGGGAAAAATGTGGGTTCAAACCATGAAACTTGGTTTTCAAAATGCTAGTTGCATATACGATTTTTACCGCACAGCACGCACGCACGCACACGCACGCACACACACACACACACACACACACACGATAGCGGTGAGAGGGTGGTGGCGTGATTTGCCCCTCCCTCTAGCCTGGACAGAAAGGACTGAGGCCGTGTCGAACACATCAGTTTTGAAGTAAATGAAGACTGAGCCAAAAAACAGCAGCTTCGATGAGACGAGATGTGCACAAGGTGCCCAGTATCACACTGCTTGACATGAATTTGTGAAGCGGCCTGGCCCTGCAACTTGGTGGGACTTGTTGACCTCATGCCGCTGAGACAGAAGGCCCGAGCTTTGTTGAACTCCCTCTTGCAAAGTTCACCCATTGAGGATGAGAAGAGACCGAGTTTATGGGATCGAGGACCACACCGAATACAACTTTGACCTAAATATATAAAATGTAAATAAAATAAAACTTTAAAAAAAAAACACTTTATTTAATAATATTAAAAAAAACATTTCGCATTTTCTTCTTTTGATCTTGTGTTGATGTGGCACAGGCATGATGGACTGAATGGCCTCCACTTGTGTCTGATTTTCTTGTGATGGGAGTAAGAACCGAGCCGGGTGGCAGCTTTGTTGGGGAAGAGAACCGTGCATGTGGCGCCCGGAATCGCGCTAATCGACATGCATTTGGGATACGGCCTGGCCTTGCGGCTTGTTGGGTTTTGCCAACCCTATCATGTTGAGAACGAAAACCCAAGCTATGGTGACTCCCTTTTTGCCAAGTTCCACCCGCATGGGACCGAGTTCTGTGGGATCCAGGACTGTGCCTAATACGACTTCAATGGGAGCAAGAGAGAACAGAGCTGGGGGCAGCAGCTTTGGTGGGGAAGAAGGCATGTGAGGGTCACCAAGAGTTGTGCCGATCGACATGCGTTTGGGACAAGGCCTGGCACACTGGCCTTGCCAACTATCCCGTCGAGGAAGGAAGAGACTGAGATTGGGTGTATATACCAGAGGTCACATCGGTTGTCGCACAGATCGACATCGTCGCCCTTCATGGACGGAGGGGAAACAGAGGCATGGATAAGGAACAGATAAGGGACGGCTTGGTCCACGAGTCATGGCTCCTTGCTGGGTGAATATGGAATGCTTCAGGCCGGGAAAGACTCCATAAATGGAGCACAGAGGAGTGGCTTGGTTCATGAGTTGTGGCTCCTTGCTGGGGTGAAGATGGACACTTCTGGACTCAGGAAGAATCCGTTCAGTCTTAGAAATTCAGGAGTAGAAATGACAATTGGTGGTGCGGTGGCACCATAGACACACGCACACATATACATACTGAATCGTGATTATACACATAATATACATGTTATATGCACACATATTGCTATGTGGTCACACGCATTTATACAGATCACACACACACACACACACACACACACACACACACACACAACACACACACACCACACACGGTATGATAAGCCATGACAAGACCCAAAATGGAGAAAAAGTATGGTTTGACGAGGGTGAAGCAGATAAGCAAAAGAACGGTGCACATTGCTGATATTTTCGCATGCAGCCTGTGGCTGCTGGTTGCATCATTTTGTGAAAACTCGGCCATGTCGCTGATGCAGTGCCCCATTACAGTAAGCTGGTACTCATTTTGCCGACCTCGGAAGGATGACAGGCTGAGTCAACCCACCTGGTGGTATTTAAACGGCAGGACAGGAGCTCAAACCCAAGACCCTAAGATCTTAAGTCAGCCACCTGAACCGTTAGGCCAATACAGGCTTACAGTACACATTGAATAGATAGTAACAAGTAGCGGAACATTCCAAAGTACACAGCCCCATGCCAAATAAATAAAAAATCCTCCAGCGCACGACTTTGGCGCTCCAGCAATGCTGCCGTGCAGCACGTGGAGACGGAATTCGGGAAGGAGTGGTGTACTTCTGAGGTGAATGTGCACAAATGATACGGAGGTAAATATGTACAAATGATAAATCAAAAATACTCCTTATAAGAAATCACTTTGTCACTGTCATGTTCAAATATCAGCTTCCTAGTTCAAATGGTGCCTGAGATATTGCCAGGATGAGAAATAATAAAAAAAAAATCGATAATAATTACATAATAAATCAATTAATTGATTAATCAAAAAAATAAAAAAAATACTTTTTTCGCAGAAGCACATCTTCACTTTGTCCCCAAATTTTCAGCTTCCTAGCAAAAAGGATGGCTGAGATATCGTCCGGAAAGCAACAAAGAATATAATCGATTAATTGATCCATCAATGAATCAAAAATACTCCTTAAGCCAAATCACGTGGTCACCGTCATGTCCAATATTCAGCTTCCTAGCTCAAAAGGGTGCCTGAGATATTGCCAGGATGAGAAATAAAATAAATAAAAAATGAAAAAAAATCCATAATAATTAAGTAATTAATCAATTAATTCATTAATAATAGATCAAAAATACGTTTTTGCCAAAGCACATCTTCACTTTTGTCCTCAAATTTCAGCTTCCGAGCTCGACTTCGGTGTCCGAGTTTATTTGAGTTGGGCTTTTCCGAATTCGAGTTGTTTTGAGCTTCCTTCTGTTTTTTTGTCAGCTTCCTAAATTTGAGTTGGGCTTTTTGGTACAGTTGGTCAGGTGGGGCAGCAAAACTTTCTGGTGGTGTTACCAAGATTGTGGATTGAGAACTTACCTCTGGAAGTGCGGTTGTCAAACTCGGCAGAGACCAACCACCATAAACGCTGTGGTAAAAACGGTTAAACAGTGGGCAAGTGCTGTATTCAGTACTAAGCGCTGTCTCAGCCCTCGTTCTCCTCCATAAAATCGGCCAATGCGATGCATCTCATTTACATTTTGTGTCAGCTTTGCCATGTCCCGTTCTCTCCTTTCAAGCTGGTTCCGACAATCTTGCAACTCCCGCAAGGCCTCTGGCAATCCGTAATGGCCCTGTCGAGAAAGGAAGAAAGGAAGTCATCCAAGCTGGAGGATGCACTACCAGGAGTAAAACCACAACCATTTCTAATTACACGATAAGCTTTCAAAAGAG
>CM068956.1:68978386-68995025 GCA_035128595.1 Eptatretus atami
AAAGTAAGAGCACATTAATGCTGCAATGGGAAGCTAATCCATAAAGTTTCCCACCATTCCCACCGAAATTCTGCTCCAGTTGAGAGTGCAACTCCTTGATGAGTACAGAGTTCTGATTGAGCTCCTGTGTTCCCTGCACAACCTGGTCTGTCAGCACCTCCACCTGGTGGTCCCTTTCCTGCAGGGCCTGTGGCCATGAGTGAGAGAAAAACCTTCATATTGCCAAGTTTATTCTGAACAGGTATTATCATTTTTCCACCAAAGTCAACTTTTTTTGTACAATAGCTGATGGCCCTTGTATCAAGGGCCATCAGCATATTATAACACACAAGGCTGGGAGGTGGATGTGAAGCAATTTACTATCCATATTGATAGTACGATCTCAATAAGCACACCTGCTGCAGGATGAGGATGCTGGGCCTATCGGAGTCGAGCTGTGCAATATGAAGCTGATCACGGAGCTTGTCCAGTTCCTGTTGGTACTGTAGAACAGCCTCGTCTTTCGCTTTGAAAACTTGCTGGTGACACAGTAGAGCACAAAGAGCACAAATTAAACATATGCCAAGAGAGAAACTCAAAGAAAAGTGTTTCAAGAAACAATATAACCAATATTCACCATCATAGGGGGAAAAGTCAAAACAATGTCCAGATGAGCAAACTGACCAACAAACTGTTCCTATTGGCATAGCTACAGGAAAAGAGAACAAAAGATATGACTGCCATTTGACTCCATTTTCACTGATTTTTTAAAACCAAAAATAAATAAATACCGGAATGTGCTACTTGGCAGAGAATTGGCACATCTGTGGTACTTTAATTAATGGACAAGTAATTTTGTTGGTGAGGGGAATTGGGGTGGGGGATGCATTACTAAGAAGGATTTGCTTGAAAAATAAGCTGCAAAATAGCCAGAATCAACTTCTTGTGCGAGGTATAATTCGAGTGACTGTATTGGTGATTTAATCCACCGCAACATCTTGAACAACGAATATTCTGGGCCGAACGATTGCTCAATTCAGTGCATCAGCAGGGATGATTCGCAGGCTACTCTCGATCGTGCCGATATCTAAACATAACTGCAACCGGCGGACATAGGGCTGCAGGCTGTGGGGCGAGGCCACGGATCCGGATTGAGGGATAGTGATAAATATGATACATGCTTCGGGCTTTCTGATTAATATGTCAATGAGTACATTCGCATAATTTATAATTAATGAATCTGGCATACAAATGTTTTTTTCATACCTGACATGTTTACTTTTGCAGGTGTCACGAAACTTCTGTGGCATAATAATTAATGAATTTGCTGGCTCTAACGATTTTTCAAACCTCAATATCTCTATAAATACATGACCAATTTTAATTCTGATAAGTTGCATTAATAATTCAGTGAAGAATAATCTATCAGGATTATCATAATCTCCGAGAGCTAAGCCTATTTTTTCGTTTTTTTTCTACAACCGGAAGTGAATTCCCCAGTGAGTGGACGGACCGGAAAACCAACGTATTGCCACTTACTGGTGAATTCTGATGTGTTAATCCGGGTACTAAAATGAACAATACATATTTATTAAATTATGTCATTAGTAGTTTTTAAAAAATTATCCTAGTGTATCTCTTGTGAACTAATTTCAACTCTAAACGGTTTAGTTTGGACTGTTTCGGCGGTTACCTGCACTGAACATTGAGAACTTGTGGGTATTATAGAGATGACCGTCACCCACACGGGGGTAATTTTTTTATTTTTATTTTTGTATACTGGGTTGGTCCATTCTGTCATTCTTTCTGTTATCCTTTTTATTTCTGGATTATCCCCACACACACAAAGCAAAAAACTGGGGTTGAGCATTTGGTTGATTTGTTCTGTCTGTCTCTAAACAGACTTTGTCTTATGATCGAAGAACAGCAATTTAATTGAAGTTATATTTTGAAAACATGAATCGGAACATAAATCAGAAAACGAAACTCATAGTTTTAGCAATGCTTTGTTCTGATTTCGTCCTGGTCCTCACATGCGCAGTTGAGGAGTGCTTTTTTAGTCTGTCTGCTGGTCTGGCAATGAAACAAATGCAACAATTCCAAACAGGAAATTTACTATTTTTAGGGACTATTTTAGTCCCTCAATTTTTTAAGGGTAAATCGACGCCCACTGAGTTCGAAATGCCAGTCCATTTTTCACCTAGGAAGTTCAGAAGTGTAGCGGATTGCGCAGATCTTCACGCATACCCTAATTTTTCAATTAATGGAATTACAAACTATTAGAATATTTGTCTCAATTACCAAATACCAACTATCATTCCGCCTCTATTGCTGTCTCCAACTACGCCTGAAACTTATTTCTAGCCGCCCAACATCCAGTGTTTTTAGGATTCATGATTCACTGAAAATATGTTAGTTATTTATTTAGCTTATTATTATATTAAATTGGGGGTATGGTGAGATGCGAATCCGTTACACTTCTGAACTTCCTAGGTTTGAAAATGGACTGCATTTTCGAACTCAGTGGGGTCGATTTACTCCAAGAAATGTTTAACACACAGGGACAACATATTAATTATAGATTAGAAATATTGAATGAGAAGGATAGTTACTCAACTCCAGGTAATGATAAATCTTGTTTTAGGGTCATAATTTTCGAAATGGTAGTGAATTCAATGTCTGGTCGCAGTCATTTCTGTAGAGTAAATTGACCCCATAAGAGTTCGAAAATGCACTCCATTTCCACCTCGGACATCCAGAAGTACCCGTAATCGTACCTGACCATAACCCTAAATTTATTCAAGTCATGAGACTAAAAGTTGTCATATGGAGCGACCTCTAAATCACCTCGATCAAGCTCAAAAATTTATGCGCGTTATTGGTTTCATAGTAGAATATTTTAAGCTGTGGAGCAACATTCTATTTTTTTAGACTTTTTTGGACCACCCTAGTGTGTATATTGTGTATATATATGTGTATAGATTGTATATATATATAATATATATATATATATAATATTATACATATATGTATTGGTATATGTGTGTGTATATATATATATATATTTATATATATATATATATATATATATATTTATATATGTAATGTTGTTGTTCGTCCTTTCTCTGCTCCGTTTAGGGGTCCGCTACAGTGGAGCATGCCGTAATGATCCGCATAACTGATTTTGGCACTGGTTTTTTACGCCGGATGCCCTTCCTGACGCAACCCTGGTCGTCTTAACGACACAGGGATAAGGAATTAGGTTCCGTCATGATTCCGGGCTGCCCTACAACCCTCTCTAAGCGCGGCCCAGTCAGAGCCGTCATCAGCGATCCTCAACCCAAGCCTCCGAAGTGGCCGGATTACAGGCACACGCCACTACGCCCGGTGTTACTATATATATATATTTATATATATATATATATATATATATATACTTATATATATATATATATATTATAATATATATTGTTGCCGAATCGCGCCCGTCGGCGTGCGATCGGCCACGTGACCCTCGAATCGCGACCGCCTGCCCACGGCGGACAATTTCGTCGTACCTCTCCGCTAACGCCGGGATCCAGTCCGGGTGGACCTTGTCGGCCTCACCACAACCCAGTCCGCTTCCTACCGCGCGGAATAGGGTAAATCGCCGAAAGTCGATATACCTAGTACCCGCACTGGTAACCTACACCGAGGGGGTTGTACCTCGCCACCAGGGCCCCGACTTCGGATACGGCCGCTTAAGAGCGACCCGTTCCGTGCTAACGGGGGAATTAACCGAGCGGGTTAATCGTCGCCCTTGACGGTTCAGATTAATTATCGGGCCGTATTGGCCCACGACGAACACTTTAACATGAACAAGATGGAGACCCAACGAAGGAAGGACGCAGCGAGACGGGGGAAGAATTCAACAAGCACACGTATTTTATTACACAACGGACGAGTAGCACACATAAAGCAAACAGTATTCAATAATGCACATAACATCAAATCGAAAACAAAAGAAGCAGAGCTACTACCGCTACCGGCGACACACGGACACTTATAACATCTACTTCCCCCCACACGGACTTTGGCGTCCCGGACACACACACGTTCACCACCAAACCACCCAAAAGAAATGGGAAGTCACTTTTCCCCTGGTGTTGAGGTCTCGGCGACCGTCTCTCCGTGACGCTCCGCTCGAGCGTGGTCGGCGGAGGCCTCTCCGGCGCGCCTGCCCGTACCGCCTCTCGACGCCTTGGACCGAGCACCGACCGACAGGGAGAGCACCACGCCGAACTCCCGGACGCAGGACGAGCGGAGCGCCGGAAACCGAGAAGCCAGCAGAGCAGAAAAGAACCTCCAAGCAGAAGACGAGAAGAGAAGGAGAGGCAGAAGCATCGACGAGCGAAGAAGGGAGCAGCTCAAGCCGCCTCACGTCTTATAACGCCCAGCGCCACGCCCCGTTCTCGGCTCCACCCTCATTCGAGCGCTTCGAGAAGGGGGGGCGTTCCCTCTGTTCCCTCCCACTCTGGGCTTGGTGGGGGACGAGGCGAAGCCGTTCACGGCCTTCAACCGCAAAAAAACCCGTCGTACGTAGAACCGTGAAGGATGGGCGTTCGTTGGTGTAAGGTAGCGTGGTTGAGATGGTGGCGTGGGTTGTTGAGGGTGTGGTGCTGGCGTTGTTAGAGTGGTGGCGTGGTAGCGTTGTTGTTGTTGGCGTTGAAGTGGGGGTTGGGCCGTTTGTTGAACCGTTGAATGAGTGGTTTGGTTCGAAATAAAGCAGATACAGAAAAACGCTAACTCAAAGGATCGCAGCCCGAAGAATCACATTAATTCCCCTAAACAATGGGTTTGGGCTAACTACACATGTACTTCAGAAATACCTCACTATGGGACTGGAATGGTGTTGCGAATTTCCAACAGCCGTAAAACACTACCCCTCCCCTTTTTACAGACTCGTCCCGAGTCGTAAATTAATCTGTGGCCATCATGTGTAGTTTCTCCCTAGTTACGTTTTACCTACGGATCCCTGAGTGCGCATTCAATGGTATTCGTGTCCCAATAAATAACTGAAGGGCTTTGAAGTAACTACTAACAACTCACTCATATCAGACGACTTAAAAATAAAATTGCCGGCGCTAGAACAGACATCGCCGGGGGGCACTCGTATTTACAATACAACTTAACAACTTAACCTTATAATTTACACTAACCATGGCCCAGGAATCAATGGGACTCTGCAGGAAAAGGTAAGACGTCAACAGAAAACCGGTGCAATCGGGCCGGCCACTGCAGGCCCGTGTTGCAGCTGCCCAACAGAAACAGTTCCTGTAGCTTGCAAACTGTTGCTTTGATCCTGGCGACTTGGCAATGAACAAGGGGGGCAAAGCAAAAATTGACAGAACGGGGGCAAAATGACGATGTGGGCAGTAAGGCATGGCATGGCAAATTGTGAACAGGCAATACAAAGCCGGCAGAAAAGGCCACTGCAGGCAAACACAGCCGGGCAATATCGACACGGCACAGGCCTTGACAAAACAGCCGCAGACGATCCGGCCGGTACATGGGCCTCCGCAGCACACGAGCCAGCCGACGAAGTTGGCCGGCAGCAGGCCATCGAAGTAACACACAGCCAGCCGATGAAGTTGGCCGCCTCTTGCCCGTGCAGTGCAGGTTGGTGGAGGGAGTGCGGTGGTGCTGGCCACTCGCACAGGCGGGCTCGGACCTACCTACCTGTCTCCCTCACACCTATCGCCTTATGCTGTCACTGTCTCCACCCCTTAATTTGAAAGAAAAACCAATTTTAGCCCCACAATTTTTTTTGTTTTGTTTTTATTTTTTACTTACCCACTAGAATCGTCCCTAACCCCTTACGCTTGTTCGGCTAACCTATTGTCCCCTAGCCTACTCCCACCCCTAGTTCCTTCCCGGAGGGGAATAAGGGAAGAGCTAGCGTCCGGTGTCGAGGCCCTCAACCAAGCCTCAGGATGGCCTCCCCAGATCCTCAGCGATCTAAAACCAAAGTGGGTCAGCGGCCCACAACGAGCGAAGGGATGGATGGTGCGGAGGGGTACAACTTCCTAAATCTACCCTAACCATTTAACTGTTAAACCTACCCGGGGCCTTTCACAAAAGCGCCTCTTCGCTTAACACTATTGGTTCCTAACAACCCAGATTCCCTGTCGCCTGTGGTTGGTGTCCACACAATGTCGGCCTCGCCCTCGAATTTTCCTCCCGTGCCCTCCCACGGCTTCGTGGCTGGACGCGTGGGCCTCCCTTTGGCCGGCACGACCCTCTGGCACGATTCCCCCAACGATGGCACCCGCAGCTAACACTGCTCCAGAGCCTACCAGCTTTCCCTATAACACGCGGGGAGTGCCCCCATGGCAACTCCCCTGAAAAACGCACACGTGGGCAGGCTGGCGCCCCGGGCCCCTTTCCGAGGGTGCACCGCGTGCCCACGACACTGCCCCACCGCGGCTTAACGGCGCTCCGGGCCCCGACCAACAAGCGGGCGCACCCGTGCCCACTACGTACCCGGCCCCATGGCCTTGCCTACCACGGCCGATCTAGCCCCGGTGCCCGGGGTAACCACTCAGCGATACTCACACGTTCGCAGCCACGCTCCCAGCCCGTCAACAGGGCTCCTGCACCCCTCCAAATGGGTATCAGAGCCTACATTCCCACCAACAGCAAAACGACCTCCATTTTGTCAATTTACCTTAACCCAGCTAACTCACTCTACCACTGACCCCGGGGTCCTTGGGCGGAGTCACTCCTCCCCAATCACTCTGCACCATGCATTCCACGTTCGCTCCACACACACAGACCCGCTGGCCTCACTCACTCAACACGTTTCACACAACTCACAACACCTTAACAACACATCGGCTGAAATCCTGCCATCTCTCTATCTACCTCCCCTAACTACCATCCTCGTGCTCCCACGTCGTCCCTTACACTACATGCAACGTTCCTTTTAAACACTAAAACGTAGCTAAGCTACGTCCCCTCTACACACTTCAAAAGTGTCAACTGTCCTCCAAATTGTCCCATACCATTTCCCCACCTAAATCTCAAACTAAAATCCCTCTACCTAATCCATTCCAGGACTCCATGAGGACTTACCCTGCCCCATGGAAGTCGGTCTAAACTAACACTGACCCTTCCCTAACTAGTTTTATCCTGTGCCGCAGGAGGGGGTCTTCAACCCCTTACCCGGGAATGCCTGTTCCTACGAAAGCGAGGCCCTTGCCTTTGTTAATTTTTTTTTTCAATTACGTGCAGCACCAGCGCGGCAACTCACCTACGCTCGCGCACTTTGCACCTGGCCCGTGACGTCAGCAACTGCACGCGTACCTCGTCCCTCTTGGACTGGTACCATCCGGCAGGATACCCCTTCCGCCGGATTCAACCCCAGTGTAGCCAACTGACGTCACTGCGCACAGCCCAAAGCAACCCTCGCACTCCGAGGGGCTTCCTCATCCCCACCAGCGAACACATGTGCTCTGCCCGTTGGACGCTTAACACAGCTCGTCGTGGAGAACCCGTCCGGTCCAAATCCGTAAACCTGCCTAACCTTTGTCCGTCCGCGGGATGGCAAATCCACCGCTGGGCGTTTTTTTCGCGGACCGGGCTTCACTCCAGCAAGCGAGCACGTGGGGGTTCCGTGCGCTGCAAACCGCACGGAAACCGCACGCATCGCCGCTGGTGAACCCGGCACGGTCCCCACAACAGCTACGGCCGCTACCCGGTCTTGTGGTCCCCTTCTGTCGCCGTCGTCTCCGTTTCCACCACGCACACCCTGCGTGTCACGACGCACAGACCTCCGCTCCATCAACTTCGCTTCACACCGGGAGCACGCGGCTGCATGCTCAACCGATAGCCGACCGACATCTCCTACATACAAAGAGAACCTCACACACACGGTTCCCTACACACACCGGCTTCGCCACGGCGTGCCGTTTCTGGCGCACACCCGTCTGCCACCCACCCGTGGTCTTTCACAGCGCACTCCGTGGGCTCCTCACACACACGGTGCCTCATCCACCTGCGGTTGCCCCTTCACACACGGCACGCTGGGAAGCACGCACCTCCGGCCACATGCCACCACACACTCAACACACACGGGTCGCTTTCCAAACACAACGGGGACACAACTCACCGCTTGCGTGCCGCAAAGCAACGCATGTCGCACACTCGCAAACCACACACCCCTGCACAACCACACTGGGAGAATCCCCGGTTCCCCACAAGGGTTCCCGGGGCCTCTTATACCCCCCAAGCTGCACTGCACCTATCCACAGCACTCCGTCCCTGTCAACTACCGCGAAGCAACGACGAAACCCACCTGTCGTGACTTCCCCGGCTTTTTTCAAGGGGGCACTACTCCCTCCTCTTCTGGAGGCAGCCATCCAGCTGCTCGCAACCGGTTCTCTACCCCAGTCACGCGCTCACTACCCCATTCATCCTCTCGCACTACTCTGTGTGTGTGTGTTCTGTTCCTTTAACCCGTCATTATCATGCAGTCTCTCCTCTTATTTTTCTCTATCTCCCCGCGTCTCTGTACATATGTTAGTTTCTGTTGTTTCCTCGTGTCCTATTAGTTTCTGCTTCTTTCTGGCGTCTTTCCTTATCTTTACATAGGTCAACCTTCTTTCTCCTAAGTCGCCTCCCGTCCTTCCCCTCTGTTTCACTCCTTGCGCCTTTCAGGATCTCCCGCGTACCTCATCCTTGCTTTCCCGTCTTAATGTTCTTTTCTCTCCTCCCCAATTCCTTTCCACCTTCGTGTCTTATACATTTATTAGTTTCTGTTTCCTTTGCTGGAGTTCCTCATCTCTCTGGACCTTCAAATTTCAATTCTCTCCTTCAAGTTTCATTAATTTCAAACTCGTAAGTTTTTGTTTCTCTCCCACTCTTCCTCCTGCTTCTCATTTTCCAAATCTCATCGTTTCTTTCAATTGGCCCATTTCCTTCCTGTGCTTCATTCGCTGTTCTCTCATTAACCTTCCTTGCTTTTCTCTCCTGTTCCTTCCTTCTCAGTTACATGGTTTGCTTCATTTGTTAAATCTCCTTCTGTGTTTCAGTTGCTGCTGTTCATTCCTCTTCTTTTTTCTTCTCCTGTCTTTCCTTCTGCAGTTTAGTTTTCTTTCATGTGGTTAATTCTTTTTGTGTTTCAATTCCTGTTCTTTTGTCTACCTCTTCCGCACTCCAGCCTTGCTTTTCTTTCAATTGGTCAACCTCGGCTTATGTTCCCTTTTGTTTTCTATCCCATTGTTCCTCTTCGTTCTTCCCTCTCCAATCTCGTTGTGTCCTTCAATCTCCCCTGATTTCTCCTTCCTGCTTCTTCAACTTCTCCCGTATTCCCAGCCTATTTTTTCCTTTTGTCGTTTCAATTTCAAATTCCATACTCCTTTCAGTTTTTTTATTCCACTGTCTTTCTGTTCCTCATTCTGTAATCTACGTCAATTTCTTTAACTGACAGATTTCTTTCTTCCTGTCCTCAATTCCTTGTTCTTCCAGTACTTTTTGTTCCCTCATTCTGCAATCTCGTGGTTTCCTTCCATTGATCGATTTCCTTCTTCCTGTCTCATTCTGTTCTTCATCATACTCTTTCTTGCATCTCCATTCCCCCAAATCTTGGGCGCTTTGCTTCCAGCTGTTCGATCTGTACAGCGTGGTTCCTTAACGTCTCATTCTCCGTTCTCGTTCTTTCCTCTCTCAACATCTCAAACTCGTTTCGTAATTCCGTTCTCTTCGTTCTGGTGTTTCTGTAACGTCAGTTTTCTTCTCCCCAATTCCTTTTTCTCATCTCCGCACATTCCGACCTTGCTTTGGCTTCTAACTGTTCTTCCATCTTGCCTTGTGTTTGTCTATCAGTCTTCCAGTTCCTCTGTCTCTCGTTTTTTACCTCCGTCCCCCAGCTTACAACTCTCTTCGTCATGTCTTGAAGTCTTTTCTCACACTCCAACTATTTTTATTTTTCTTCGTGCACGGACTCCGTCACCCCAATTATTTTTTCCCTCTCGGTTACCGTCACTTTTTTCGTCACCTCCACACTTCTTCGCCCAACACGTCTCCGAATTATTTTTTCCTCACCCGCCTTCCACCGCGGGCCTGACAACCGTTGCACAGCCCGCTCCCCAGGCTCGTTCGCTCCCACACGTGGCGTCGCCATTACGCATCGCGTTGTTGCTTCATGCCCGCCTGCAAGGCATTGGCCCTATTTGCTGCTATCTCACCACCGCTGGGTTCGCAATATCGCTACGAATGCCTGTTGTGTGCGCATCCATTTTTGTCATCATCCGTTTGGTTGTTTTGTTTCCATGTTTGTTTTATTCCTTTTATTTGTTTCCATTTCCAGTGCATCCGCTTTATTTGTGCCAGCATGGCGAATATCTGGCCATGTGGATGCAACTCGGCTGAGCTGATTCGGCCAGGATCGGGGGGTTTTGGTGGAGAGGGGGAAGGGGAGGTGTTATACACCGCGGCCGCCGGCACCTCTTCGGGCTCTGCGTTTGTTGGGGAAGAAAGCTGTTCCTGCAGCACCAATGTCCTGCTCGGCGTCGACATCCGGGCCAATGGATTTAAACACATACTCATTTCTATTACCGCAACCCGCTTCGCCTTGAGACGCCATCTTAATTCCACTAAGGGATTAATTTAGCTCGCTTCGTAATTTAGAGGGAATCGGGGGTCGCATCTTCTCACCCCTGGACCGATTCTATGACATTTAGCTGGGACAGGAGGGTTTCGTTTTCCCGCTCTCTGACACCAGTTGTTGCGAATTCGCGCCAGTCGGCGGTGCGATCGGCGCACGTGACTCGAATCGCGACCGCCTCGCCCACGGACGGACAATTCAGTCGTGACCCTCCCGGCTAACGCCGGGAATCCAGTCACGGGTGGAACCTTTCGGCCTCACCACAACCCAGCCGCATTCTCCGCGCGGAATAGGGTAATCGCCGAACAGTCGATATACCTAATACCCGCACGGGTAAACTACCGAGGGTGTTTTTACCTCGCCACAGGCCGACTTCGGATACGGGCCGCTTAAGCGACCCGTTCCGTGCTAACGGGATAACGAGCGGTTGGTTATCGTCGGCCCTTGACGGTTAGATTAATTATCGGGCCGTATTGGCCCACGACGACCCTTTACATGAACAAGATGGAACCCAACGAAGGAAGGAACGCAGCGAGACGGGGGAAGAATTCAACAAGCACACGTATTTATTACAACAGACGGACGAGTAGCACACATAAAGCAAACAGTTTCAATAAATGCACA
Organism: Eptatretus atami; assembly: GCA_035128595.1. Taxonomy (NCBI): domain Eukaryota; kingdom Metazoa; phylum Chordata; class Myxini; order Myxiniformes; family Myxinidae; genus Eptatretus; species Eptatretus atami. The sequence continues at coordinate 68,989,635 of CM068956.1, forward strand.
TACATCAACATAGAAAACAAAAGAAGCAGAGCTACTTACCGACTACGCGACACACGGACCAACTTATAACAATTCTACTTTCACGACTTGGCGGCCGACACACAACGTTCAACAAAACCCCAAAAGAATGGAAGTGACTTCCTGGTGTTGAAGTCCTCGGCGACCGTCCTCTGCCGTGACGCCCCGCTAGAGCGTGGTCGGCGAGGCCTCTCCGGCGCGCCTGCCCGTACCGGCCTCTCGACGCCTGGGACGAGCACCGACCGACAGGGAAAGCACACGGCCGAACGCGAGTACAGCGGACGAGCGAGCGCCGACCAAGAGAAGCCAGCAGAGCAGAAAAGAACCTCCAAGCAGGAGACGACGAAGAGAGGAGAGGCAGAAGCATCGAGACGAAGAGGGATGCGCAGCCTCAGCCGCCTCCGCTCTTATAGCCCCGGCGCCACGCCCCGTTCTCGCTCCAACCCTCCCTTCGAGGCGCTTCGAGAAGGGGGCGTTCCCCTCTCGTTCCCCTCGCCACTCTGCGGCTTGTGGGGGGACGAGGCGAAGCCGTCGACGGCCTTCACACGCGCAAACCGTCGTACGTAGACGCTGAGGGACTGGCGTTCGTTGGTGTAGGTAGCGTGTTGAGATGGTGGCGTGGTTGTGAGGGTGGTGTGCTGGCGTTGTTAGAGTGGTGGCGTGGTTAGCGTTGTTTGTTGTTGGCGTTTGAGTTGGGGTTGGCCCGTTGTTGACAGTTGAAGAGTGGTTGGGTTCGAAAAAAAGCAGAACAGAAAAACGCCTAACTCAAAGGAACGCAGCCCGAATGACACATTAATTCCCTCCTAACAATGGGTTTGGGCTAACTACATTACTTCAGAAATACCTCACCTATGGGACCTGATGGTGTTTGCGAATTTCCACAGCCGTACACTATATATGTATGGTATTGTATATGTATATATATATAATATATAATATATAATTAAGATTATATATTGTTGTAGAAATTCCCGCCGTCGGCGTGCGAGCGACCGCGCCTAACCAATAGCGGTCACTTCGCCCACCGAACTGGACCAATCCAGTCGCGGCTTTCCCCGGATCAAACGCCGGAAACCACCACGTGTGTTTTTTTTAACACACCACCTGTCCGTACTCTACCCGCGGTACGGGTCCCATCGCCAAATCTTCGATTTACTTAATTATTTGCGCGCGGGTAGGTTTACCGAGAGATTGGTACCTCAACGGGACCGCTGAAACGAGCCGCTTAGCAGCTCGCGCTTTCTTTTGGGATAACCCGAGCGGGTATTATCGTGGCAGTCCCGTTTGTACCCGATCACTTTAACGGCTATTTAAAAAAAACCAACTATATTCCGAGTGGCAAGAATGGCAGCTTTCAATTAAGGAAGAGGACGCAACGAACAGGTTTACCATTCACAAGGACATTTATATAAAAAGCACGTATGCAAGTTAAACAAGGAAAACACGGTATGCAATTAATTAGAGAGCAAAAAAGCAACGACAAAAGACTACGACAGTCTCTACGAAAATGCAATACAAATTTACCGCACGAAGCACTTATACAATTTCCACTTATTAGACTGGCCCACGGACACACGTACGCACACACACACACCAGAAATGGGTGGCAAGAGTCCTTCAAAACGAGCTCCAGCTCGGAGGACAGGTGAGCTGAAACCCAGAACCTATCTAAGAACGCTCTCCACCTCGTGTGGTCTTCAAGTTGTTCGGACCGGGCTCCAGCGGAAGCGAGCTGGATCCAAATCGCGGTGGGCTGCGATCCTTCCCGAGCTCCCACGAATCCTCCCGCGCTTCTCAACACGTGCTGGTGAGACGAGGCGCCGATCCTTCCCGTCGATGTGTCGCTTCCCTGAGGAACCACCTCCAAGAAGAGGTCGATGAGTCGCCCAAAGCCGGGAACAAAAATGGGACAAAGAGACTCCCCACAACCAAGAAGAAGAAAGCAGCCACCATTCGCAGCTCGAGCCGAGCACCGGCTTCAACTTCCTTCCAAAACAAAGCAGCTCGAAGCAAAAAGCTCTCCGAGCCAAACAGAAGCCGAAGCTCACTGAACACCAAACACAAAAGCCTCCTCCCGGCCAGGCCTCAAGCGAAGCTCACTGAGCCAAGCCCGAAGCCAAAAAAGCTTTCCGAAAGGCCTCAACCTAACGCAAGCCAAGCAGGACCCGACGGTCCTGCTGAACGACTACCTCTCTGCCGAAGCAAAAAGCTTACTCCTCAAGTCCCCGAACACGAACAAAGAAAAGATCTCCTCTTACCTTCTCCCGCCACTTGCCCCGCTCCCGGCGTGACTTCATGATCATGCCCTCAATGCTCCATCAGCCCGCTCAGGCCACGGGTGGGAGGGAGTTGTTGACATCATGAGTCACGGGACAGCAGGGTTCTTTCTTGCTCTTCGCAGAAGAGGGGGAGGATTCTCCAATTGTTCGTTCCCTAATATTAATCGATCCGCAGCCGCATCTAATCGATTTTCTGAACATTAAACAATGGAAGGTGAGCTATCTAGGGACAAGCACTTATCGACATAGCTGACTTAAGAAAACCTGTAGTTGTGTGCATCGATACTATTCCAATTCGTAACAATATATATGTATGTATATATCTGTATAATATATGTACATATATATGTATAATACAGTGGGGGAGAACAAGTATTTGATACACTTGCCGATTTTGCAGGTTTCCCACTTCCAAAGCACGTCAGAGGTCTGTAATTTTCATAAGGTACACTTCAACTGTGAAAAGATGGAATCAAAACAAAACTCCTGAAAATCAATTGTATTGATTTTTAAAATAATTAATTTGCAATTTTAATGCATGAAATAAGTATTTGATCACCTACCACCAGTAAGAATTCTGGCTCTACAGACATGTTAGTTTTGTCTTTAAGACCCTCATTCTCCACTCAATTACCTGTAATTAACTGTGCCTGTTGAACTCGTTAGTCTGCATAAAAACAGTGTCCACACTCAAAATCAAATCAGACTCCAAACCTCTCCACAATGGGCAAGACCAGGAGCTGTCTAGGACATCAGGGCCAAAATTGGTAGATTAGCACAAGGCTGGGATGGGCTACAGGACAATAGGCAAGCGCTTGGTGAGAAGGCAAAACTTGTTGGCGCAATTATTAGAAAATGGAAGAAGTTCAAAGATACAGTCCAATCTCCCTCGGTCCTGGGGCTCCTGGGCAGATCTTACTCGTGAGCTCACATGTCATGAAAGAAAGGTTGAGGGACAGCCCCAGAACTACACGGCTGACCTGGTCAATGACCTGAAGAGAGCTGGGACCTACAGTATCAAAGAAACCATAAGTAACCATACGCCATCATGGATTAAAATCCTGGCAGCGCACTGCAAGTCCCCTCTGCTAAGCCAGCGCATGTCCAGGCCCGCTGAAGTGTTGCCAAATGACCATCTGGATGATCCAGAGGAGGAATGGGAGAAGGTCATGTGGTCTGATGAGACCAAATAGAGCTTTTTGGTTTAAACTCCACTCGCCGTGTTTGGAGGAAGAAGAAGGAATGAGTACAACCCCAAGAAACACCATCCCAAGGCGTGACATGGAGGGTGGAAACATCACATTCTTTGGGGATGCTTTTTTGCAAGGGGACTGGACGACTGCACCGTATTGAGGGGAGGATGGATGGGGCCATGTATCGCGAGATCTTGGCCAACCTCCTTCCCTCAACCAGAGCATTGAGATGGGGCGTGACTGGGGTACTCCAGCATGAACAACGACCCGACACACACAGCCCCAGGGCAAACTAAGGAGTGGCTTCCGTAAGAAGCATCTCCAAGGTCCTGGAGTGGCCTAGCCAGTCTCCAGACCCTGACCCCAATAGAAAATCTTTGGAGGGAGCTGAAAGTCTGTGTTGCCCCGCGACAGCCCCGAAACCTAAGGATCTGGAGAAGATCTTGTATGGAGGAGTGGGCCAAAATCCCTGCTGCAGTCTTGTGCAAACCTGGTTTAAGAACGACAGGAAACGTCTGATCTTGTATTGCAAACAAAGGTTTCTGTACCAATATTAAGTTCTGTTTTTCTGAGTATCAAATACCTTATTTTCATGCATAAAAATGCAAATTGATTATTTAAAATCATTACAATGTGATTTTCAGGATTTTTGTTTTAGTTCAGTTTTTCACAGTTGAAAGTGTACCTATGATAAAATTACGACTCTACGTGCTTTGTAAGTGGGAAAACCTGCAAATCGGCAGTGTATCAAATACTTGTTCTCCCCAACATATATATATATATATATATATATTATCCATATACAAAGGAATTAAGTCTCCGTCTGAGATCCTTGGTCAGAAGTCCAAGTCTCACATCCATAGAGCAAGACTGGAAGCACCAAAGGACCTGAAGACTTGGACTTTCATCCTCCCTGCACAGGTACCCGGCAGCACCACAACCCCATTATCCAGTGAATCCTTGACTCCCACGGCCCCGACCCGACGTCTTATGACCTCTAAACTCACAGCCAGGCGAGACATGAATATCACTGCCCCATTTTTTGTGAATCTCTCTCGCGACCTCAACACATGCTCACCACACAACAGGCACAGACAGGACAGAGCATCAAGATGTCAATTGAAAGCCTGGATCTTAGTTTGACCAGAAACCTAATCCCAGTGGCTCCGACTCCTCTTCAGCACCTCGAGGGCCCCCAAAAGTATATCTAAGTCTCCGCAAAGATGACTGCATCATCTGCGACATCAAGGTCAGAGATCTTGACGATTCCTCAAACGATGCCACCGCAGCTTGAAATCCTCCGACGTTGCCTATAATCCCAGTCCATACAAGTGCTGAAAAGTTGTGGGGGCAGTACACACCCCTGACGAACTCCAGTAACAACTGGAAATAAGTCAGAGATGGTACCAACACCACACTTCACAGCACTCTTCGACCAGAAGTAGAAGTTCAGACATGCAGATCGATCAGTTTTTGGGTGGCACCCCACGAAGACCAAGAAACCCTACCAGACGGCAAATCCCGATTCACTTAACAAACGCTTCACAGAGATAAACATCCGGCTGCAAGCAGCCCCTGGCCAAAACTGCTCAGTCCTGCGTTCGGTGAGGACCCGAAGAGCAAGGAATCAGTCAATCGTTGACGTCTTTGGTGTAACGCCTGACTGCTTGGTCAGGCTTTGTGATGGCCAATAAAAACACACACACACACACACACACACACACACACACACACAACACACACACACACACCACAACACACACAACACACACACACACACACTGGGGTGGAAAGAGGTGAGAGGGGTTTGGATACTTAATTTTTTACAATGAGGGACTTGGATTGCGAAAGAATATTGCCCTGCCAGTGCCCGGTTTAAAAATTTAAAAAAGAAGAAGTGA
>CM068956.1:69004409-69037325 GCA_035128595.1 Eptatretus atami
AAATTACTGCTCTCCAAGAAAAACATTGCCGTCCATCTCAAGTTTGCCAAAGACCACCTGGATGATCCAGAAGGCTATTTGGAAGAATGTTCTGTGGACAGATGAGTCGAAAGTGGAACATTTGGGATTAAATGAGAAAACGTTTTTTTATGTTTGGTGAAAACGAACAATGCATTCCAACATAAAGAACCTCATCCCACAGTGAAGCATGTGCAGGAGTATTATGGGTTGGGGCTGCTTTGCTGCCTCAGGACTCAGATGGCTTGCTATCATATGGAACCATGAATTCTGGGTTGTACCAGCAAATTCTACAAGGAGGATGTCAGGGGATTCGGCCTGAGCTGAAGCTCAACAGAAAGTGGGTCATGCGGCAAGACAACAATACTATAACAACACAAGTAAATCTACAAAAGCATAATTAAACTAGAAGGGCACTCGGAAGAGCGCATACCTCTGCCACGTAATGCCTCATCCACGAGAACATATCGGGCCCAATACATTTTTGAAAATATCATGCTTACAGTACTATATCGTTTTTTGCCCCATCTCTCAATGGTGAAGAACACTTTAAAAATTAAATAATTCTCGTAACCAGATCCGGATCTTCACCAAAATCGGATCAATTCGTCCTTGTCACACACCCAACTGTCCACCAAGTTTCATCGGAATCCGTCCACAATTTTTTGAGATATCGTGCTATATATCGTTTTTGCCCTATCTCTCATAATATACGAGGTGGTGCAAAAGTATCCAACCTTAATTTTTGTGCGTAAACAAATGAAGCTAGGGAGGCGTGGTTTGGTGCACGTATGTAGGCAATCCTAATTCGTATGCGTGAATATTTCACGCCTGCAGATGCTGTCAGTCGCGACAGACCGCCGATGAGTGAGAAGTGTAAGTGAGCGCCGTCGGATTTTCTTTTTGACAAAATGACGGGAAAAACTTGAACAACGCTACTGCATCAAATTTTGTGTAAAGCTTGGCGATTCCAAGTGAAACAATCCGCAAGATTCAACAGGCCTTCGGGAACGAAGCAATGGGCACCACACACATAAAAGAGTGGTACAACCGCTTCAAAGATGCTCGCACATCAGTGAAAGTGAAGCACGTTCTGGTAGGCCTCAACATCCCGAAATGAGATAGTCATTGACCAAGTGAGAACCCTGCTGATGCAGGATCGTCGATCACGATCAGAGAACTTGCAGACGAGGGGGCGTCAGCATTGGATCCGTTCATTCCATTGTGACTGAGGATTTGGGCTTAAGGAGAATCTCAGCGAAGTTCGTGCAAAGCTGCTAACGATCGAGCAGAAGCAACTCCGTTTGGAGATCGCACAGGACATGCTGGAGACTGTGAACAGCGATCCCAACTTCTTCAACACAGTGATCACTGGCGATGAGACCACAGTGATCCGTCATTTTGTCAAAACGAAAATCGACGGCGCTCACTTACACTTCCTCACTCATCGGCGGGCTGTCGGCGACTGACAGCTTCTGCAGACGGGAAAATATTCACGCATACGGATTAGGATCGCCTACATACGTGCACCAAACCACGCCTCCCTAGCTTCATTTGTTTACGCACAAAAATTAAGGTTGGATACTTTTGAACACACCTCGTATATATATATATATGCATAATCATATTATATAAAGCTAACCGTCTAATAAAATAAATAATTTCACTAAAATAAAATTCAATGTTATTATATCAAATGCAATGCAATAGCATTGTTGTCACGAAAACAACCAAACTAAATAAAAAGTGACAATGGAGTGTAAAGACATTCTCACAAGTGTAGACATTAAAAAAATCGGCCAAATATCCTGTTTGACATGATAGAAAAAACATTCTCAGCACATTCCACAATCATCCATTACTGAACAAATTCTTGCAAATCTAAGTAGATGAGATGAAAAGACATTGTAACCCATTTTAATTGGTACATTGCCACCTGAAAGATGTACAGACTACACGGAAACTGAAATCATCACTTTATTATATACAAGTCTGGAGACGGCGATTGTTCACGAGCAATGTACACGGTTCGCCTTTTTTATTTTTTGACCTTCGAGGGGACGCCACGGGCAACTGGCGGGAATCGGGAAAAACGTAAATGATGAAAGTTTTAGTACTCGAAGAGCACTACTTGCATACCAACTTTCATTCGAAACAGTTGAAAACCTAGGACTCGATGCTCATTTATTGATTTTTTTGACATTTTCTATGTTCGTGACCTTGTGACGAAAATGAAAAATCGAGCTCCGTGGGGCTGTACAGTGCCATTGGGCTAACCAAATACCGAAACCCTGCCAGATTCGACAAACCCCTCGGAGAAGATGTAACTTGAAATCGGCTACCCCTAAAAACACATGTTTTTTGGGCGCGGCTCGCCCATAATGTTTTTTGGGCGCGGTCCGCGGCGCAGCAGACCCATTCTCAGGAAACACAACTAGATCATGATATAAACCTCCCACCCAAATTTTGTCAGGATCAGATCAAAACCCACGGAGCTATGCTTTGGACAGACAGACAGACAGACAGACGACAGACACACACCCATAACGAATATAGGTCACTTACTGACTCGTGAACCAATACTTGTACTCAAGTCATTCTGTCAACTAACCAACACATTCAGAATGCAGCAACTGTACAATCATACCACTCCTGTTTACAATCAGGCTATCGGATAAATCTTGTGAAGCTGCTTATCAAAGAAAATTATAGTTAACCACACAAATATCATCCAGAAAACGACATGTATGACATGTTATTTTTGCTAATCTAATTTTTTCTCCTTCATCAGTTTCTGCATGAATGAAAATGCACAGAAAATAAGAAAAATGTCTGCTAGTAGGGGCTGTATTCACACTCACGGGAATACCCTTAACCTGTTGAAACATTATCCCACAAAAAGAACAAAAGCATAAATTAAATAAAATTAACAGCATCCTTAAACTTTTGCTTATCAAAACAATAAAAACTTGAGTATTTCTTTTTAGAAAAGAATGCTCTATCAAACCTGACACATAAAAACTTATTAAAATAGTTAAAAACCTTGTCAATCACTTTGAAGAGTGAATCCCTCACCAATACGAAATACAAACTTGTATTTGAAGTTGAAAAATCAAAACTTCAACTGACTTAATATGAGGCATCTAATTCTATCGAAGAATTCTGAGAAGAATTAATGCTCCAGAAAGTGTAAATACCAGAATTCTTCTCAATTGATAAACAATATTTCCTGAACAGTTCTCTAACAACATGTTAGCCTGATTAACTAAAATGATAACTGTTTGGTGGAACACTGCTGGCACCTGCATACTGTAAACTATTTTTGTACGAGTTCTTATGAAGCTTAGGGATCCAGAAAATCTGAGGAATACAAAGATTTACCTCTTTACATACAATACTGAAATTAGTTAATAAAAATTCCTGATGCTCAGAGGTAATATCTTGGAATGACTTATGACAAGAATATGTACTATTTTCTCTTCTGGTGAATGAACCATATCAATGCCTAACTCTTAATAAAACCTCCACATAAAACTTTTACAAAACACAACAAAATTATTTGCAGCCTTATCTGGCGTGGAACTATTACAGAGCTATCATGGAGATCCCGAATGTCTTTACGAACACTCTGCTTCTTCAACACTGATTTAGACCGACCCAGTGAAAGCAAGCCCTAACTACTAAAAAACTTAATCTTATTATCCAGAACTTCCACAACTCTGTTAAACCATGCATTAAAACTGTTTCCAGATAACAAAATGTGCACCAAGTTTAAGTTAACAAAATTAGAGACAGAATCCATAACTGAAGATCAAATGCAGCTCCAAGGTTGAGTTACTGGTTCCCTATATTTAACTCCCATTTTCATCAGATCCATAATTTCATTATTACTAATTATATTCAAATCACCAAAAACTACATGTTCACAAGGACCATATACAAAAAGGGGAAGACGAACATGCACAGTCAGTTTCCAAAATGGTCTTTACTATATCTACACTTAGAGTTTTAAGAAATTTACCGTAATTGAATAAGGATTGTCCTATGGTCTTTATGAAAGTGAAATAAACTTTCAATGGGGTTTGCTACCTAACTTTATCTGGTAATAAACTCTGCACTAGTATCCTTAAAAATAGAATGAAGCCAAAGCCTATCGACCTGTTTGCTGGAAAAAAAATCATAAATCAAGAACTCTTGGATCCTATCAACTTTGGGAGTAGACTTCTTTATCAGAAACCTGCTACAAAAAGCTTCAATCAAAAACGAGCACATGTCCTATGAACCTGCTAAACTCCGGAGAATATTAGCTAAGACTTGTTTGGAACACGACCTCAGAAGAACATAAAAATCATGAAAAACCTTTCCTTCATAAAACCTTTAAATTTATCAATATCACTGAAATTTCAATTTTTGGACCCATAGGACACCGACGACGCCACCAATGACCTCTGGGTCTCCTTCTGATTGGATTAGCAAAATACTCGTTACCGAAAACATTACCTTGAGAAACTAACCCAGTATCTTGTACCCGATCATGAAGGCCCAACGGATATATCACACAAAGTGTCCTGATCAAAAAGTCCTCTGTGTCCTAGCTCAACATTCCACTCCTCTTTATTATCAATATCATTAATATTAACTGAGTTGATAATTTGAATAGAACAATGACTAAAAACATGCCCAACTTCACTTGAAATGATTATATAAATATGTCTTAATACCAGACGATACACCAGACCTATGTCCATTCAAACGTTGATGTAAACATTGAGAAGTTTTTCCAACATATTGCAATCCACAATCTCCACAAGTGAGAAGATAAATAATGTACTTTGATTTACATCCCAACAAACATTCACAATCAACAACAAAAGTCTTACCTGTCACATGACAAACAAAAGTTTCACAAGGTCTAAAAACTTTACAACACAAACATCTCGACTCCAGAGGAATTACACTTTTTAAAAACAGCTTTACAAGTACTTGACAAAACATACTGATTCATTCTGACACTGTATGCTTTTTCATTTTTAATAAGCCTGACATTATTGTCACTCTTTTCGGTTCTTGACCGAGTGAAGATCTGATCACATTTTATGTCAAATTAATGCAGAAATACAGAAAATTCTAAAGGGTTCACAAACTTTTTCTCACCACTGTACGTTTTCACCCCTGTCTGTTTGTTTATCCGTCTGTGAGCAGTATATCTCAAAAAGTTGTGGATGGATTCGGACGAAATTTTGTGGACAGGTTGGGTATGTGACAAGGACGAACTGATTAGATTTTGGTGAAGATCTGGATCTGACTACTAGGATTTTTAAAGTGATTCTTCACCATTGAGAGATAGGGCCAAAAACGATTTATTGCATGATATTTCAAAAAATGTATTGGGCCCGATATGTTCCTGCGGATCAAGAGGCATATGTGGCGAAGGTATGCGCTCTAGCGAGTGCTCTTCTCGTTTATTTTGTTACAGTAGAGCTGCCGATTCCCATTTAAATGTATATGCAGAAAAAAAAATCCTTTTCATTTTGTGTCATACTTATTTTTGTTTAAGATTTCTTTTTGCAAAAACATGACAAGCAAATAAACTAGTTTTGATTATAAGTGGTAAGTATGCACAAATATGCTTGAAACACAGTTGAACGTATAAAACAGTCAAAGCTTGGTAGGAACCTTCACCTGAGGGTACAACGTCGAAAGCTTGCTTTGTGACCATTCCAAAATCTTTGTAAAAAAAAAACAAGAGAACAATCACTCTCATGGCAGATATTATATATAATATTATATATATATATATATAATTATATATATATATATATTATAATATATATTAAGTGCCCTGCAAAAGTATTCACCTTACCAATAACCTTAAATTAGGGAGTTATGAATATACTAGTACGTGCCCATAAAAAAAAATTAAAAAAAATATTCCAACCGCGAGCAACAAACAACAACACCACAGGCCGTTTCTTCGCTCTCGCGTGCCGGTACGTGCGTGGCGCGAAGTTCGCATAAAAGTTATGATGATTCGCATTTAGGTTTTAATGGACAATTATTCAATTAGCGCCAACGTATTTTGCCTTTCGCAATGTCAGGCAAGGAAACAAAAGAGAAGAGAAGAGAAACAAAAGAGAGAGAAGAGAAAAAAAATTACTTCCTGGTTCGGAGCATACCAGCACTCTGATGTTACCGAAATTTATGCACCGTCTCATATGAAAACGATCATAACTGGGCATTGTGTTTATCTATAAATGCGCATAAGAAATCGAGAAATTTTATAACACGAAGTCATACTCTCCGGAAGTCCGTACGTTGTAACCCGAATGGGGAACGCAGCTGAGTTCCTTCCCCATCGCCCACGCCCACGCAACAACGTGTCTTGTCATTGTTTGTTGTAAATAAATGGCCATAACTTGGGAAGCACTTGTCCGATTATATCAAACCTTGAAAAGGCACATCTCAGGGCCCCAGCAATATACTGGCAAGTTTCAATTAGATCGGCCCAGCGGTTGTCGAGAAACAGCGGTCACAGACAACACACAGACACACACACACCACACTGCTGGAATTATAGATAGACTAGTACGTGCCGTAAAAAAAAAAAAAAAAAATTAATAAATAAATTCAAACGCGAGCAACAAACCAACACACACAGGCCGTTTCTTCGCTCTCGCGTGCCCGTACGTGCGTGCCCGGAAGTTCGCATATTATTCGCAGTTACATGATCACAATTAGGTTTAATGGCCAATTATTCAATTAGCGCAACGTATTTTGCCTTTTCACAATGTCATCGCAAGGAAAAACAAAAAGAGAAGAGAAGAGAGAAAAAATTACTTCTGGTTCGGAGCATACAGCACTCTGATGTTACCGAAATTTATGCACCGTAATATGAAACGATCATAACTTGCGGCATTGTGTTTACTATAAATGCGCATAAGAAATCGAGAATTATTAGAATATACGAAGTCATCACCCTCCGGAAGTCCGTACGTTGTAACCCGAATGGGGAACGCGGCTGACTCCTTCCCATCGCCCAGCCCACGCAACAAGGTCTTGTCATTGGTTGGTAATAAATGGCATAACTTGGGAAGCACTTGTCCGATTAATATCAAACCTGAAAAGGCACATCTCAGGGCCCCAGCAATATACCTGGCAAGTTTCAATGAATCGGACCAGCGGTTGTCGAGAAACAGCGGTCACAGACACACACACAGACACACACACACACACACACACACACACACACACCACACACACCCACCACACACACACACTGCTGGAATTATAGATAGACTAGTACGTGCCCGTAAAAAAAAAAAAAATAATAAATAATTCAAACCGGAGAGCAACAAACAACAACCACACAGGCAGTTTCTTCGCTCTGCGTGCCCGTACGCGTGGCCCGGAAGTTCGCATATTATTCGCAGTTACGATGACACAATTTAGGTTTTAATGGCCAATTATTCAATTAGCGCAACGTATTTTGCTTTTCGCAATGTCTCGCAAGGAAAAACAAAAAGAAGAGAGAGAGAAAAAAAAATTATTTCCTGGTTCGGAGCATACCAGCACTCTGATGTTTACCAAATATTATGACCGTCTAATATGAAAACGATATAACTTGCGGCATTGTGTTTATCTATAAATGCGCATAAGAAATCGAGAAATTTAGAATATAGAAGTCATCACTCTGGAAGTCCTACGTTGAACCCGTAATGGGGAAGCGGCTGAGCTTCCTTCCCCATCGGCCACGCCCACGCAACAACGTGTCTGTCATTGGTTTGTAAATAAATGGCCATAACTTGGAAGCATTGTCCGATTAATATCAAACCTTGAAAAGGCACATCCTCGGGCCCCAGCAATATACTGGCAAGTTTCAATTAGATCGGACAGCGGTTGTCGAGAACAGTGGTCAGAGCACACACACACACACACACACACACACACACACATTGCTGGAATTATATAGATAGATGTAGAAACAACTTTCCAAATGAGCTTTTTATTCACAACTGAGGATCAAACTAAACAGTCTTATAGTAAGGAGGTACATGGCAGGAATACCTGCAAAAACATGTACAAATCAAATTCACTGGTTGTAAAAGTATTCAGCCTTAGGTCAGCACTTGGAAGAAGACTTGCAGAAATGACTGTAACGAGTCTTTTTGGGGAGATCTTTACTAGCTTTGTACAGTGAGATGGTGAAATCTTTGCCCATTCTTCACATTAAATTGCTCTAGTTGTGCAAGTTTGATGGGATGTGCGAGCTGCAATATTCAAGTCTCACCATAAATGTTATGTTGGTTCAAGTTAGACTTGACTGGGCCACTCAAGAACATTTTTTTCTTCTTATTCAGCCACTCCAGTGTGGCTTTAGCTTTGTGCTGGATCATTGTCCTGCTGAAATGTAATGCCCTACCCAGGTTTAGATTCATGGCTGACTCAAGCAGTTTTCATCAAGGATTCTCCTGTACTTTGCACCGTCCATTGCCTTTCCATCCTGACAAGCAGCCACATAGCATGATGCTGCACACCATGCTTGACAGTAGGGATTGTGCTGACTGGTGATGTGCAGCGTTGGCTTGCGCCAGACGTAACACTTTGAATTTAGACCAAAAGTTTAATTTTTGCTCGTCTGACCACAAAACTTTCATATAACTGCAGCATCATCAAGATGCTTTTTTTTACAAACTCATATACAGCTTTTAGATGGTCTTTTTCAGTGACTTTTTCTTGCACTGTCAACAGAGGCCAGCTTTGTGAAGGAACAGGATGTTGTTGATTATGACACAACCCCCATCTCAGACATAGAGCCTTGCAGATCTTTCAAAGTCATTGTTGGATTAATCGGACATCCCAAACTAGTTTACCTGGCTGCTGAGTTTGGATGGGCGACCTGATCTGGGTAGAGTCTGGCTGGTACGATGAGTTTCTAACTTTTTAATGATGGAATTCACCGCACTCAAAGGAATAATGAGCGACTATAAAAATGTTCTTATAACCCTCTCCTGAATGGTGCTTCTCCACTACTTTATGTCCGACTTCTTTGGAAAGCTCATTGGTCTTCATGTTTGCCTTGGTGGTTGACCAAGTGAGTTGCACTTTAAAACTCCTTCGATAAGTGGTGGAGCTTAATTTTTAACATAAAACCACCATACAGGTGAAACATATTACACTTATTTTGTAACCTTTCAAACAAAATAATTACCTCCACCACCGAAGGTGGATGGAGGTTATGTTTTTACCCCTGTATGTCTGTTTGTGTTTGTTTGTTTGTGAACAAAATATCTCAAAAAGTTGTGGACGAAATTTGGTGGAGAGCTTGGGTATGTGACAAGGACGAAATATTTAGATTTTGGTGAAGATCCGAATCTGGATCTGGATCTCAGAATTTTTCAAGCGATTCTTCACCATTGAGTGATGGGCCAAAAATGACAGATGGCACGATATCTAAAAAGTTGTGGACGGATTCGGCGAACTTGGTGGCAGGCTGGATATGTAACATGGAAGAATTGATTCAACTTTGGTGAAGATCTAAATCCGGATCCAATAATTTTTTAATGATTCTTCAATGTTGAGTGATAGAGCTAAAATGATATACAGCAGGATATTTCAAAAGGTAATGGATGGATTCGGATGAAACTTGGTGGATGGGTTGGTTTTTGGTGACAAGAACAAGCCGATTAAATTTAGTTCAGGTCCAAATCCAGATCCAGCCTATCTGTGGGATACAAAACAAACTAATCAACTGGTGGAGGTATGCTCTCGACAAAGTACCCTTCCAGTTTGCTCTTGAAACGATTTGGGTTAATTAGGCAAAGGGTTTGATTACTTATACAACTGAGAATCATCTGATTTTCTCTGTTAGGCCAACTTATTCACATTTTATCTGAATTTTTAGCTTCATCACTTTGGAGTAGTTATTATGAAGACTCTCATATACCAAGTTTGATCTGAAAGCATCATCAAGCATATATTTGATCAAGAAGCTCAGTGCATTAAAATGTGAAAACTTTGGAGGAGGGGGGGTGAAATAGTTTGCAGGACAATATATGTACAATACTACATATTGGGGCTGGCAGAATAGCTTAGGCCTTAGAGGAAGGCCACTCGTCTCTGAGCTGCCGAGCCTGCGTTCGAATTTCAGCTGAGGTATAAACTGCCATCCTGGTGTTTCGCAGGCAGGGGATGTGTCGATATGTGTGTCGTGCATCAGAAGTATATCAAGCTAGAGGTGTCGTCTCGAAGACTGTCATTTGTGACATTAAATATCCAATGGTGCCTTGGCAAAGAGTGGGCTATTTATCCCCAAAACCTTGAACAAATTACAAATTCTGCCCCTGACTGACTGCTGGAGGAGAAACTGCAAGCTACCTAGCATAAACCTTTCAGTAGCCATGCTCTGTAAAGAGTAAGTCCATTGATGACGAATACATATTGGATGGTGAGGTTCACACAACTAGATGTATTCCTTATTCTTTGATGCCATTTCAGAAACTCTCTCCTGCCAGTTCATAACTGGCATGCATGGTGGAGTGCCAATATAAATAATGGGTTCAAATAAAAAGCCAAAATAAAAATAAAAAAGGTGAAACAAAATATTTCTTTCACTACAAGTTTGCAACGTCCTACAATAATCAGACATTCAAAAACAGAAATGACAAGGCGTGCATACTGATAAATAAATAAAAAACATTTACATATGTTCTTTCCAATTACATATAATTGTATTAAAACCCCCAAAAGACGTCACCATGCCTTAGCGGCTTCGACTATTGTGAGTATCTTGCTCGTATAACTTTTGAACACTTCTTGGAGAAGTTTACATTTAAATAATGCATCAATAACACTTTCCTCCATCTCCAATCAATCAAAATTCTGCGATATGTTCCCATTGCTTCACTGTTATTGAAGAGAGGGAATAGCTATCATGTGCAGCTTGTGGCTGCTGGTTGCATCATTTTCTGGGGGGTGCTTTTGCCGCTGATGCAATGCCCTCTATTACCAGTACAATGGTACTCATTTCTCCAACCTCAGAAGGATGACAGGCCGAGTCAACTCCACTTGGTTGTAATTCAACGGCCAACAGGGACTCAAACAAGATTTCAAGCAAGCCACCTAACCGTTAAGCCAACACCAGGTTTAGAGAGGGAATAGAAGGTCAGAGAGCAACCTTTGTCAAACTTTATTTCCTACCAACAATGTGGATGCCTTTTCGGCAGACCAGCTTCATCATTAGAAGTCATACAATGACGTCATGGAGCATCACATTGGTCCATTGTGGATGTGCATTTCCTTTTGCAAAAGTTTAAAAAATAAAAAAAAAATAAAAAACGAGTGACATCAACAAATTAAGGGAGGTCAGAAAAAGATGCACCTTTTAAAAAATTGATCTTATTGCATTATTAATTATTTTACGAGCAAAGAACCCAACCTTATGGACGGGTTAATTTCCCCACTTTATGTCTACGACGTATTTATTATGGCATTTAATACCTCTCACACTGGACTTTGTCTATACGATACACATTTATGAAGAGAAATTGGGTTGCTCCCCCCACACTGAATTCTCGTGATTATTAAAAAAAAAAAAAAATTATCCCTAAAATCTTCCTGTGGACCCCACAGTACAAGCACCAGTTTTCAACTCATTCCATCTGGCAGTTCAACTCTCGTCATGCTCTCACTTCTGGAGATTTAATTTATTTTACCCCCAAACAATTCTCATGCATATCCTGAGTACAATCACCAGTATCCACCTCATTTCATTAACGGCTTGTAGAATCAAAAAAGAAAAATACACAAATAGATACATATTTAATTTGACAATTTCCCTATTCTATGATGTCTACAGTTTTCATGTAGAATGATTCGAGTATTTTATTAGACCGTCTGCCCGTGCAGTGGGAGATGACGTTTGCAATCCCGCGCGGTGTGTGTGTGTGTGTGTGTGTGTTGTGTGTGTGTGTGTGTGTGTGTGTGTGTGTGTGTGTGTGTGTGGTGTGTGTGTGTGTGTGTTGTGTGTGTGTGGTGTGTGTGTGTGTGTGTGTGTGTGTGTGTGTGTGTGTGGTGTGTGTGTGTGTGTGTGTGTTGGTGTGTGTGTGTGTGTGTGTGTGTGGTGTGTGTGTGTGTGGTGTGTGTGTGTGTGTGTGTGTGTGTGTGTGTGTGTGTGTGTGTGTGTGTGTGTGTGTGTGTTGTGTGTGTGCTTTTTGGAACCATTGAGCTTTTGTCATCAAATTTTCAACAAACCTTTATTATTCAATATGGAGAACAATAATTGGTTAAAAAAGGTCAGTCACATAAAATCGTCAATTTCATCTGATCAAACTTGAAATTTGAACGGAATTTGCATATTGGGTAACTGAATTGGTTTACCAAGCAAAGCTTATTATTTCATCTGCAACCTCTGGCTGCTGGTTGCATCATGGTTGGGAGCACTGTTATGCTGTTGATGCAGTGCCGTTTCCAGTAAGCTGGTACTCATTTTGCCAACCTCGGAAGGATGACAGCTGGGTCAAACCACCTGTTGGTATCTAACAGCATGGCAGGGGCTCAAACTCAAGATCCTAAGATCTTAGGATCTTAAGCAGCCACCTTAACCATTAAGCCAACACCAGGCTTAACCAAAGCTAGAAGCCGACTATTTTTGAGATTCAAAGGTCAAGGGTGCAGTGATTTTGCAAGTACCAGTCTCTGACCGCTTGTTTGTTTGCAGGTCTGTCTGTCTGTCCAGGCCATAACTTTTCCCATGAGCTTTATAATGAAATTTTCGACAAACCTGTATTATGAGAATATGGAGACCACAAATCAAATAATTTTACTTTTTTAAGCTGTTGTTTTCGTCAAATTTAGTCTGAAGTCATGTGGATGCGGACAGGCTTTGCATTTTGATATGCTTTCTAGTTAAGACTTCTAATACCACCTCACACTGGGAGTAGTGCTATACGATACACATTTACACAGAAAATTTGCATCCCTCACAACCCACCCTGAATTCTGAGTGTTATAAATTTTTCTTTCGGCCTAAAATCTTCCCAGGCACCCACCCTTCTCCCACACCCTTTGAGTACAACTACTAGTTTTCAACTCATTCCATCCACCCGTTTAGGAAGCAAGAGTCAAACAAACAGACCCACAAGCCACAAACAAAACAAAAAAGGTACACACCTTGAATTCCATGTACCGTTTATGATTATAATGACGACTTAATCCACAAAATACTGAACATCAAGCACACAGGCCAGGAGACAACCAGATGCCAGAACAAAAGGTATACATCTAGTGCTCACCTCTTTGCGAAGCTTGCCGTTGTTATTTTCTGCCTCCTCTTCACGTTGAGTCAGCTGCAACATGTCACCATGAGAACCATGAAAGAGACAGCATATGCGGACAACAGATAAATCACCCCAGATCTCGTTTCATCTGCCGCCATTACTATAATGAATAGAAGGTTATCAAAACCAACCCAAACTCAGCAAGACAAACATTTGTCTTCAATTTGCTTCCCCTCATTTTACATTTGTACTTTGTAAGATGTTTTGCACAGGAGAATCTTTGCTTCACCAAGAGTATAAGGAAGAATGGACCAAGCATCACAAGGCAAGATCTGTGGATAATTCCAGCTCAAAGAGAGTTGAAATCATAGGTAAGTCAACAATACACACTTTACTCAGAACACCTGCCGTTTATTTACCATGGGACCTTCAAACCGATTTACTTCAAATTCATTACTAGACATGTAAGCAACGTTTGTTCATGGATATAATTAAGTGTTTATGTTATTTGTATCAAAACTGTAAGGCAATGTTATGTGTATGTACAAACAAGTCAATCTGACGTTTATTTTCACTCTGACATCCCCACCCTACGGGAGCAGCAGGAAGGGTCATGTTATTACCCTCTCTGGGGTAAATAGATCACAACAGATCTAGGCTCGGGCCTCAATAATGTCGAGGGTGCGTTCAGTTATCAAGTTTCTTGTGAAGCACTCGCCAAGTGGTTTAAGATCTCAAGCAAGCACTCCATTTGAAACCGTTCATAAGGAACGGCTGGCTTGGCAAGCGCTAGCTATCTGCTTGGTAACTGAACACACCCCGAGTTTCCTCCCTTTCAGTGTAGTGTTAAACAGTAATAGCGACCATTTAAATAGGTCATCGTACATGTTTGTGGCTTATAATTTTTGATTTTTTTTGTTTTACTTCTGGTCGGGGTGCCCCACGAAAGGCCACAATAAGCTATTTATACACTTTAACAGGGCATTTGTCGGAGGAGGAAAAACACCTTGGGGAGGTGGGATATTATTCGTATTAATATCATTTTGTAGTAACATTAATATTATGCTATTATCATTAATATTGTTATTACTTTTGTTAATAGAAGCAGCCTTGGAAAAATGCCACGATTAGCTATTTTAACACAGATATATACCTTAACACGTATTTTTCCCAAGGCAGAAAACCCCCTTGGGGAGGGGGGGAAATTAAGTCGCTACAACTTCCATCGTGTGACCACTCATCATCCTGTTAAGTTTGGTTGAGATTGGATAAGTAACGACCGAATGTATCGCGGTCAAGAATACACAGAGACAAACAGACACCAAATTGCGTATTTTAATATGATATTAACAGACAGGCAACTTGTTTTCGTTCTCCTTTTTATTCTTTCCAATATAGAGGCTCAATGAAGAAAAAGGTGAAGGAGGGTATGAACCGACAGTGAGGCAGCAAGGAACAAAAGTTGAGGGTAACAGTTTGACACAATAAACAAGGGAATAAACGAATAGCAAAGGAACAAGAGAAGAGAGAATGAAACACTTCAACTTGCAAGTAACAGGGTTAGGTTAGGAAAGTCTAATGAGGGTAATTAACATTGTGGTGAAGGATGTAGGATAACATGAAATGGTAGTGCAGCACCTGCTTGAAGTCCTGGAGAGAAGAGTGGGATAGAACACCTGAGGAGAAGGTGGTTCCACAGATGGGAGAAGTGAAGAACAAAAGAGTTTAGGTTTGCAGTCAGCCTGGATTTTAGAAGTTTAACCAGGAAGGGGTAACTTGAAGAACACTTGCATTATAGAATTTTGGGGGAGGTACAAGCGGTTAAAAAAATTAAAAAGAGTGAAACCACCGACCTGCCCAAGACATGGGAGCAACAGACCTTGTGTTTCAGTCTCATTGTGGGAGATTCCAAAATGAATCCTGATGACAGCTTTTGTTTATTGTCCACAGGAATACAAAAGAGATGGGTGCAATTCTCGGGTGTCATCCCATAACAGAGAGCAGTACTCCATTGAGATATGGATAATGGCCTTATAGACTGTGAATAGCTCAGATTTTTCAACAACAACAAAAAATTGCAATGACAGAGGATGCTCAGTCTGTGGCTGGCTTTGGAGGCCAGTATTGCTTCGTGGTCAGCCCAGGAGAGGTCACGGCTGATGGTGAGGAAGAGAAGTTCAAGAGATGAAACCTCTTCCAGTGGCTGACCAAGGAAATATAGGTGGGTTCATTGCACCATCCTCCTTGAGCAACGATAATGACATAAAAGGGAAGAACGTGGTATTGCTGTGATATCCTCCTTGACAATCCTTGAACAATATGGTGAGACAGATATTCCAGGATTGGATGTGTTCCATTTAATGAGTACTTGCCTCTTGATTATGTAAGATTGGCAATCCATTATACACTGTTCATTTCTCCATTATATACGAGGGCTTTGTCCAACATTTAATTTTAAGAATGCTTCAAATTTGACAGCACTTCTTCCATCAGAGTCTAAGCTTTCATATGCCTTCGGTGGCAAATTTGACGTATGCTTATCCCGTGCAGAGTATCATTCTCAATAGCCTCGGTCGTCAAAACTTTTCTCCCAAATGTGCTCTTTGATACCCATGTCCATGGCAGGCAATGTAATCTGATGTACATGTCTGGTGTAGGCTTAATGGTTAGGGTGGTGGGCTTGGGATCCTAAGTTCAAATCCCACTTGGAAATTGAATTAATGCCAGGTGGGGTTGACTCTGCCTGTCATCCTTCCGAGGTCAGCAAAATGAGTGCCAGCATGCTGGTATACTGTGTCGGAGTGGCGACCCTTCCAGGATTGTGCCCAATAGCCAAGGAGACTGCCTAGGCAGCACCAATGCTCTGCACAGAGTATGGTCCCATTGGATGGATGGACACTGATGTCCTTGCAGGAAATTTTCTTTAAATTTCAACAGGCCCGGTTTGTTTCACTTACGAAAATGTGATGATCATTCGCTGTTCCACGAGTTTTCCGTGAAGGACAAAGACGTTAAGAGATATCAGTGTACTTTTACATGAATTACAACGATATGAGAAGACAATGAATAAATCACCATTGTTCATGGGATTTGAGATTCAGGTGAATGAGGCGAGTTCTCAGATTGAAATAACAAACAAGCAAACCATGATTTGTCAAGGCTTTACTACCCGTTTGATCATCAACTGAATGCTCATATGACAACTGAGAAGCATTCACGATAGTTACCTGTTCTACACACTCCTTTTGGTGCTCCAGCTGTTGCTCCAACTCGTGCAATTCAGATTCTCTTCGCTCCAGCCGCTGTTCCAGGTCGCATATTTCCTCTCGCATCATATTGACATGCTTCCCACCAACGCTGGTGACGTGACTGTGCTCCTAATTGAAACAACAAGTTTGAGGTTTTACTTCGGTGAGTAAAACTCCACAACTCAAAAATCAATTCCTCCGGCAAATGCAAATTACTGGTGCGCACATACATTATATTTGGCAATCATAGTGTTGTGGTGAAGCCTGGTGTTGACTTAGCAGTTAGGGTGGCTGGCTTGGGATCTTAGGGTCCTGAGTTCGAGCCCGTTTTTCAGTTGAATTAACACCAGGTGGGGTTGACTCAGCCTGTCATCCTTCTGCGGTCGGCAAAATGAGTACCAGTGTACTGGTAATAGGGGCATTGCATTAGCGGAACAGCCGTGCCCTCAGCCATTGCTGCTACCCACAGCCTTGTGCTGCATACGAAGGAGGAGGAATAATGTTGCGGTTTTAGAAGACCTCGGGAGAGTTAGATCCAACACATAAAGGAATCTTAGAGCTTAGATAGAACCGAAGTATTTTGTTTTGTTAGATTACCTCCTCTCGTATCAGTGGACAGTGAAATGTGTTGTGTTTGTGTCGCAGATATGAATCTCTTTTGTAGCTCTTCTCGCAATCCACTCTATTCTTATATCCCTTCTAATCTCTTCTCCCCATCCTTCCTAACAACTCCCGTTATCCACACCACTTTACAGTGAATCCATACACATAAACAACATGCTTTACAGAACCAACATTACACCTACAAAATTCACGTTACCAATCGGACCCATCATAGCGCTTGAGTGCCACTCGATACTGTTCAGTCCTGTGCGGCGCCTGCACTAAGGGACTGTGAGCTCTACCAATGAGTGCAGCATGACAACCAATGGGAATGCAGACGCAGGAACAACAAGCTGCGCCGGGATTCTGGTTGGCTCTGAGGCCATGCCACTGCCAAAGGGCTTTATAAGTCGAGGCATCCCAGAACTCAGGACTGTGTGCGTCCAGGGAACCCCGAGAGCCAGACGGAGTCTGCGAAGATCGAGCCATGTGAACGCAAACCTCTGCGAGGATGGGATCCGCTGGGAGCGATTGAGCTGGTGCCGCAGAACAAGTGGATAAGCCGCGTTCTTTCTCTGGATGTGCTAGTGAACAAACACTGACTTGCACCATCTTCTCTTTCTATTCCTATTTCTAATTGTTCACTTGGAACGCACAAGAGCAATCACCAATTGCACTCTCAACCCGTTCAGGGCTGGGCTGCCGATTCGCATTCACGATTTACTCTATCGCATTACAAAGCATTCACCCGCATCGCTTCCCACATGGAGCATCACACAATCACCATCTCTTCTTTCTCTCCCCCTCCCCTTCATTTTGTGACCAATGTAAGCCAACAGACTTACGTCAGGTGAGCGAGGGGGTCGCCAATAAGCCCCACCTTCTTCTTCTTCTATCTGGCTATCCCTCTTACTTGTCCAATTTCCTGGAGTGCCTGAGGAACCTATGTCTGTAGTTTCATGATAAGTTGACTGTCTAAGGGGGTTGTGTACTTAAGGGTAAGACTTTCTTTTGTGACACTGCATTGCTTGCATAAACATGCTATTTGTCAACATGACCATTCGTTTCCAACCTGCCCGATTGTCCCTTCTCTATTGGTTAGGCCCAAGTCACATTTGCCACGGCGGTCGTGGGGTCTCCAAAATCTACGGCCACTAGCAATTATACGGGGGCCGCAGTATTTCCACGGTCACACAATGTAGCAGTCACATATGTTTTTATTTTTCGGGGAGCCGCACGACGTATTTACAAATTGTGGAGACCGAAAACGTGGGGTTGCCGTACGGTCTTTGATTTGATGTCGCACGGTGACCTTAAGGGGCCCTGCGGCGGCCATAGAATTTTCAAGGCAGACACAAGGTAGCCTCAAGGTGCCCGCAAGGCGACCGCAGGGGGGGCCCTAAGGCGAACGTGCGGCCAGACGGACGGTAACGAGTAGGTTCATTTTTTTTTTTTTAACCAGTTTTTTTTTTCGGCTTGTCGAATTGCTACGGCGAACGTAGAAATGAAAAAAGTTATAACTCCGTGTTATAATTCCACGGCGACCCCTACGGCCTGTAAAATATAGCCAAACAGCGTAGGGCCACTCTGAGGCCACTGCAGAAACTCTGCGGCCGCCGCACGTTTGTCAATTCAGAGGGCGTACGGCCGCCGTATCCTCGCCGTAGAGCAAAGGTGACTTAGGCCTTAGACAGAGTATATAAATGGAAGATGGGAATTTTGCCCTGCTGTTTCGCTACATTCAGAGACGAGCCAAAATTGCACTTACGGTTCCGCTCGACCATTCTTGATTCATAGGAGTGGGGCGTTAAGAACACGGTTCCCTATCTGGGGGTATAAATTTGCGAGGAAGGTAACATGGGAATTGGATGTGAGGACCCTACCTAAATTAATTGTCTCAGATGGCATCCGTGGTTGCTTAACAACTCATCGTGCTGCAGAGTTATCTGCGACGAGTCAACTTCAGGGTCAAAGGTCGGGAAGCGGGTCCGAGAAGCCCTGAGTGACCTGGCCAGCAAACCCGAAATAATAGCATTACCACCTTCTTCCCTTTTATGTCATTATCATTTCGCTGTTCCATCACTGGCATGGGGGGAGGGGGGTCTCACAAACAACATACAAGCATCCATTCCTGCTTCTAGCAAAGTGAATCCGTTTATTACTGTTGCCATTCTAATTATAGAAGAGCATTGAACCAAGATGAATAGAGGACTAACTGGTAGGAATCAACCTATCATTTGGTTTGTTACTTTCCAAGTGAATCAACTTGATCATTTGTCTGCAGGGTTTCCAAAGCTCGCGATAGAATTTGGACACAAACCATATGCATGAAAATGTCAGGAGACATTAATGTACTTTAACATTAGGAGGCAATGTGAAATGAACAGTGTACAGGAGTTGTATCTGGGATCCTAGCATCAAGAGCTCAGTGTTAAACTGGGAATGTCAAAGAGGCAAAATTGTCTTCATTAGGCGATCATGCTTTCCTACAAGTGCAAGCACTTGGACTTCTCTGAGCAAAGGAATTTTGAACTTGAGAAATGTTGAACACAGATGATACTGAGATTCAGAGTTTTCAAGATGCATTACCAAAATGAAATCATCACTTGTGTAAGAGAGAGTTCATGTTTCATCAGCTAAATGGATGTTGGAGTTAATTAAACAAACTGGCAAGAGAAACAAATGAATGAGAAAAATAAATACAGAAACTCACCAATTCCTTCTTCAACCTCTCAATGTTTGCCTTCAACTTCTCCTCTGTGCAATGCAAGTCCACATTCACGGCTTTAAGTAGGTATACATTAAATGAAATATATCATCTGCAATCTTCCAATCACATTCCTCCTCCATACACTTTCAGTTCCTTTGTACGAATATACATGAAACAACGTACAAGCATGCAGCTAGAATGTGTGAGGTAGACTATGGATTCAAACTTATAATAACATACTACAAAACACAATCAGCATAGTAATAAAAAAACAAAAAAGACGTTTATGATAAAAGAAGCCAAAGTTACCAGTATGAGCTTGCTCTTCTCCAGCTTTCTCCAACTCTTCAAGTGTCATCGCTGACTCTTGCACCTTGAGCTGCACAGAGCATGCATTAACAACAGCATGCGGTCTCTACGACAATACACCGTTGCATCAAAAACATGGGCACCCAGACATGCCTCAAAAGAGGGTACATAATCTGTCGTATGTGACAGCCTGCCATCCTGCATTTGACATTGCACAGCACTTGGTACGTGGTTGCATCTCAATAACACATGTTGAGATGTTAAAAAAAACATTACCTGCAGCAGAAACTGCGTAATGAAGAAGAGTTGCAAAATGTTTTTCGGATGTTCGCCTTGCAGTTGCTGCCTTTTCAACTGCACACGCATACACGTACACTTATGACAGATTCAAGCTCATAAAACACTTTTTAGATATACTCAAAGAAAAAGAAGGAATCACACTGAATGCTAGTCACAGAAAATATTTATTTTCGACTTCTTTTGAACCATCTATAGTATAGATCTATATCTATAGATTCTATACTAATAAAAGGGTGCGTGTGTGTGTGCGCGCGCGCGCACCAAAACCACAAAACCTAGCAGCCTGAAACTTTGCATGCATACTAAGAAAACTCCAAGGAAGTGCAAGAGTGAAAATTGGGTGTTTGGGTTAATTAAAACACCCCTAATGAAAATAATTAACGGCCTTATTTAATTATATTCTTCATCAGGTGATCCTCGGCCAACTCGCTGTCTGGGGTTTTAAGGAGTTTCCTGGATAACCTTGCTGGGGTCTGAAGCCGCTATGTTTTTTGGCCTGCTCAACCATGCTTTGACTTGGAACAGGCCGCAACGATTTCTTAATGATAAAGTTTTTTTTTTTCACTTTCTTCACTCATATTATTGAATGCCTGTTCATCATAGCTACGAATCACTGGGGATATTGCAATGTTTATAAATGCCTGGAGACACCAGCATTCGTGGATTTATATAATTTGCGTTTATGAATAACCGAGAGAATCTCCTAAATGAAGGATTATTACAAAATGTAAGCTCCAGATTTGAAAGTATCAGCAGTTCCGACTCCGAAAAAAAAAGTGTCGATTTGTGCAATTCGGACATTGCTTGGGCGTTTCCAGGTGTATAATTGGATCGACGGCAATTGGTAATTGCTTGCCAAGCCGGGCGTTGCTTGCCAAGCATACCGTTGGAGTGCTTGCTTGAGTGATTAAGCCACTTACCGAGCTGTACAGTGCTGTTTGTGGCCCGATCGGGATGTAAAGTCAACAGTTACTCCAAGGTGGAGGTAAGTATACAGCACACACGGATGTGGAACATGTGGGTAGATTTGGATCTGGACGGACTCTCCACGGGTGTGTGGACATGCCATGCCTGTTACAGGTGCCATGGTGGCAAAGTTTCATCCCATATCTTATGGAGGTTCTTCCAGGTTTTTCCTTTGTCCTTTGTGCGTCGTCCGTCCGTCTACAAATACTTGCAACTTCTTCTCAGAAACTACACATACAATTTCAATGAAATTTGACCACAACCTTATCAACCGTGATGGCATAAAAAAACAGGGTCTGAAAGGGTCCACGAGGAGTTTATGGGTGGGGGGGGGTGGGTTTCCTCCCCAAAAAGGTATTTGCTTTCTTCTCAAACGATGCACACAATTCCAATGAAACTTCACGACAACCTTCCTCACCCGTGACGTACCAAAATTTGTTCATGACATAAGAAAAATCTGCTCTACGAGGATTTAAGGGGGGTTGCCCCCAAGAATATGTACTTGTATTTGCTTTCTTCTCCAAAACTACACAAAATTCCGATGAAACTTGACCACCATCTTCACCACCCGTGATGTACTAAAGTTTGTTCACGACATTTAAAAAAATTGGCGTCTAGGAGGGTCGATGGGGAGAGGGGGTTTGTCCCCCAAAATATGCATTTGCTTTTTTCTCAGAAACTACACACAAATCCGATGAAACTTGACGACCATTTTCACCACCCGTGATGTACCAACTCTCCGTGGGTGTGTGGACATGCCATGCCTGTTACAGGTGCTGTGGTGGCAAAGTTTCATCCCATATCTTATGGAGATTTTATCAGGTTTTCCTTTGTCCTCACACCTATTTCTAAAGCATTTGGTTATTGGATTTGCTTTACAAAGGTCATATGCCTCTCTTTGTGAGTTACAAAGCAAAAATTATATTTGAAAACGCCCAATTTCTTAACCGTTTGCTGTATTAATGTGTTTTCTAAATTACCGAGCCAAATTTTTTTTCCACCAGTCACACGCATATGTTGATAAAGAATAATGTTTGTGATCATATCCCTAAAACATCGACAAAAATGTAACGTTGCTTTGCGGTAAAAGCTACTCAAGGTTTTTGGGTTGTATACAGTACGTACTGTATATATGGACGGTTGTTATGTCTGGACAGTGGTTATCTCCATATGTGTCTGCACGGTGGTTATGTCGAGGCGGAGTTTGTCTCCGGACGTGTCTGAACGATATTTGGCTTGGGCAGCTTGGCTCCGGACACGTCCTGGCAGTGTTTGTGTCCGTGCGGTGTTTGTCTCTGGACGCGTCGGCGCGGTGTTTGTCTGGATGAGAGTTTGTCTCCAGACGTATATCTCCATATGTTTTTGCCTCCTCCCCCCCCCCCGCCCCCTTTTCTTTCCTCTCTCCTCTCCAATCTCTCCCGCCTCCCCCTTACTCCCTCCTCTCTCTTCCCACCTCCTCCCTCTCTCCTTTCCCACCTCCCTCTCTCTCTTTCCCACCTCCCCCTCTCTCTCTTTCCCCCCTCCCTCCTCTCTCTTCCCCCTGCCTCTCCTCTCTCTTTCCCCCTCCCCTCTCCTCTCTCTTTCCCCCTCCTCTCTCCTCTCTTTCCCCCTCCCTTCCCCCTTCCTCCTCTCTCCTTCCCCCTCCCTCCTCTCTTTCCCCCTCCCTCCTCTCTCTCTCCCCCCTCCCTCCTCTCTCTCCCCCCTCTCTCTCTCTCTCCCCCCTCCCTCCTCCTCTCTCTCTTTAGTATTGTCATCAGTGAAACAACCGGTGGTGTTGGCAAGTAAAAATAATGTGAATGCACAACCTTTTAAACAAGAGGATGCATACATGAATCAGGCAGATACCCAAAGGATCCTTGGTCATCATGTGGTTACTTGGACTAAAATTTTGAAGCTAATTGTGAACATCTGTCATAGCAGAAAATCAGATATCGAGCTATGAGGTAAATGGGGCACCTGGGCAATCACGTCTTGGTGCTGGAGCACGTCATGCTCATGCTGCTCCAACTTTGCTGGATCAAGACGCATAAGGAATTCCCAGTCTAACTCAGGAGACATGGCCCGGGGATTCTCCTGAAACAAACATACACAAGCCAATATGCAGAATCTGCAATTTTTATTATAAACAGCAGTTCAGGTTTTAACTGCTAAGTCGTAAAATTATCTTCTACAACAAAAGTGTCCTTTCGAAAACACATAAAAAAATATAATGTTGATTTGCCTTGGATTAGCCTATTGTAGTCCACGGCAGGAGAAAGGCCTCCCTCGACATGCTCCATCCTTTTCCGTTCTCTGCAATTTGGGGACATTGCACTACAGTTATTTTTTTAAGTTTAGTGTCTCCATTTAATCTTTGGTGTTCTTCGATTTCTTCCAGGTTCAGGTTTCGGATGTCAGCTTGTAATTCTTGTTGTCGATCGATGACCCATTCCTGTTGCTATGTTACGAAAAACGGAATAAAATACATAACTACTCCTCTTTTAATGGCCCCAATTAATCCCACCAACATTATGGGGAAGTTTGGCCCAAGTCTTTCAAGAACTAGCTGGCCAGGCCTGTCATTCAATCGATGATGGCAGAAATGTGAAATTTCGTCAGGGTGGTTGCGATAACTCGCCTACACTTCACGAAAGATGCCGAGAGATATTTTACGCCCACCAACTAATGTGAGCAGACAGGACACCTAGCTTTACGTCCATCCGAGAGAAGGCACACTGATGCAACTCCCTGCCTGTGAAATTCCAATATGACAGTGTATATTCAGGCTGAGACGAGAACGGAACTCAGACTAGTCAGCTCACAGGTAAGTACGCCACATATATCTCTAAAATAAATGCGCCCTTGATATTCTTGCACTCAAGAATTAGTCACGTAACATCGTGCAGGAAAAAAATTCCCCTCAAAACATCAGAATAGAAACTTACAAAACAAAAAAATAACCCCAAACATAAACAGCCAAAAAAAAACAAACATTCACAGAGGTTTGAGTTAGAGGGGTCCAAAATGCAGTTTTGCTCCTCCAGAATCAGGCAAGTTTGAGTACAAATCTGTCCATCATCATCTTCAAGGTTTCCTTTATGGCAGCCAAAAGATAGTCATTCACATGTGATATGGGAACCACCAGGGAACACGAATATGATTGTAGTGTTGGAGCTGCTGTTTAAGACAGGAATTGGCATTTTGTTCAGGGTAATGGTCACATCTCGCCTGCTCATCGTGAAAGACAACTTGGGACCTTTAACGTCCAGCAACCACCGATGCTGGCAGATGGGACCTTTGACTTAACGTCCTTCAATGGACAGCACACACACACACTGATGCCTCACCCTGCATATAGAACACCAGGGAGACAGTTTATAGCTGGTCAAGATTCAAACCCAAACTAGATAGCTCAGAGGCGATTGTGTATACCTCTACAAATATGGTTATGGTCGCAGGTCTTCAATGATCAGTGTGCCCACAGAGGAGGAAAGGAGCGAGAAGTCTCCGCATCGGCAGTAAATTTGTGTGTGAATCAGCATCGCAAAGATACACAACCACAGCGTATCAGCCTATCAAAAGTGGCCGAGCAAACCATCGCACGAGATTCACTTTTTATAGTGCAGACCACAAACAGCCCGATTTAACCAGTTTATTCCAACTCTACGAACTATGGAGTTTCCATTCCCTGATGAAGCGATGACCACACACAGGATATATTAACACTGTGGGGCTGGGAAGAAGAAGAAGAGGAACATGACCGCACATGCGGTAAAACAAACTATCAAATGAAGTTAACACGACAAGGGCACTTGGTGGAGCGCATACCTTCGCCACATAATGCCTGATCCACAAGAACATATCGGGCCCCATACATTTTTGAAACATCGTGCTATACAATACTATATCATTTTTGGCCCAATCTCTCAATGGTGAAGAATCACTTTTAAAATTAATGATTCTCGTATCCAGATCCGGATTCGGATCTTCACCAAAAATTGAATCAATTCTTCCTTGACACACACCAAACATGTCCA
This sequence comes from Eptatretus atami, assembly GCA_035128595.1. Taxonomy (NCBI): domain Eukaryota; kingdom Metazoa; phylum Chordata; class Myxini; order Myxiniformes; family Myxinidae; genus Eptatretus; species Eptatretus atami. Next base: position 69,029,854 of record CM068956.1, read on the forward strand.
CCAAGTTTTGTCCGAATCAGTCTGCAACTTTATGAGATATCGTGCTCCATATTGGTTTGGCCCCATCTCTCAATGGTCAAGAATCACTTTAAAAATTATAGTACTTGGATCCGGATCCGGATATTCACCAAAATCTAATCAGTTTGTCCTTGTCACACACCAACCTGGCCACAAAATTTCATCCGGATCCGTCCACAACTTTTTGAGATATCCTGTACACAAACAAACCAACAGACAGAAAGGGGTGAAAACATAACCTCCTTCACATAACCTGGTAGGACAGAGGGTGGAGTCATCAGCAAAGAGATAAAGAGGATTTTCCAGAGAGTCGGAGAGATCATTAGCCTGGTAAGAGATTCTGCGCGGGAATATGGATTGACCGACCGTATATTTTTTAGAGAAGAGCTGTGTGTGATACGCTTGAAAGTGTAGAAAGTATAGGAAGGTATTTATTATTTTTTCAACATTGGTTTATCTATTTTTATATCGTCGTTGGTCCTGTCGTTGTTCGTCTGTCGTCATATTTCCTCATAAACCCGATCGGGGTTTTGAGAGCACGGTGTTTGACCTGATCCGTGACTCGCTTGAAAGCGCAGGATGTTAAGCGTGAGGCGGAACAGGCGAGGAGACCCTTGTGACCCGGCGTTGACCACCGGCGTTGTGGCCCTCGAGCTGAGGGTTTCCATTCTCGCATGAGGAGACCTTGTGACCCGGTGTTGTGCCTCGAGCTGAGGGTTTCCATCTCGGCATGAGGAGACCTAGTGACCCGGCGTTGACCACCGGTGTTGTGCCTCGAGCTGAGGGTTTCCATTCTCGGCGTGAGAGGAGACCCTTGTGACCCGGCGTTGACCACCGGCGTTGTGGACTCGAGCTGAGTGTTCCATTCTCGGCGTGAGAGGAGACCTTGTGACCCGGCGTTGACCACCGGTGTTGGGCCTCGAGTCTGAGGGTTTCCCATTCTCCAGATGAGGAGACCTTGTGACCCGCGTTGAGCACCGGCGTTGTGGCCTCGAGCTGTAGTTTCCATTCTCGGCGTGAGAGGAGACCTTGTGACCCGGCGTTGACCACCGGTGTTTGTGGCCTCGAGCTGAGTGTTTCCATTCTGGCGGTAGAGATGCATGTGGCACGACGAGCGTGTAGAAAGGCCCTGCACCATTGTTGTTGCTCAATTGTGATGAAAATCAGATCCACAACAGCCCCACGACGCCACCTCAAAAAGACGTACATTGAGAGTGGACCACAGTTTGTAGTCACTCTGTGCAGACGGTTAAGCATCGGGTCACTTCTGCGCACAGTGCCATGCACTTCAGTCGACAGCATCCACGATGGTTAATACTGCGACTCTTCTGCGGTTGCGTGGAGTGCTGCGCCGTCACACGCAGCTTCATGATGGTGTCGAGAAACCAGTGGTGATTGCTTCCTGCTCTCACATCCAGCTGAACAAAAGTACTCGGTGGGTGAGAGGGAAGTGTGTGGCATTTGTTTGACCGTATGAGCACTCTCATCTCTACCTATACGGCAGTCTCACAATGCAAACCGACCACCAAACCGTTCACGCACATTTGACCACTTGAGACTCAGGACATAACCGCTATATTACTCAGGTGGGCAAACCGCTTAAAACCAGTACAATTCCACTTTAGAATTTGCACCGGGACAGGCAGACACAGTTAGACCTTCTGTCGAGAGCGTTATTCCACTGTCAGCGGTCCAGCAGGAAACACAACACCCGACCTGATCGAGTGCAACTGGTTCAAGCACCTCTGTCTGCTGTTTTTAACCATGGAACTGCTGTGTAGGAGTCCTGCGTGACACACTTTTTACCATGCTCTGCACCTACATCAGGAGAGAGAAGGGAGAGGTGGGGGGGGGGGGGGGGCCGGGGAATCACCCAACATGGAAAGGGGAGTTTATGTGCTTGCAGAGCAATAACAGAGTTATCCTGCTGTGAGGCATGTCTGTACCGCCAGGGGTCACCACAACCTGATTCCAGCAGCTCTTAGACCACAGGTCTGAGAATGGCACATGAAGGACACCTTGGAGATGTGAAAGTTAAACACAATTGCAGGGACATTGTTTGGTGGCCCACTGTCGATCAAGCCATCATAAATGATGGTCAAGGATTGCACTGCATGTCTCCTGAGTGGCAATCCTCTCCATCGAACTCCTGTCCCTCTGTCCTCTGTGCAGTGGCCAGCCACACCCCTGCAAACATCCAGGTGGAATCTGTGGACAACTGCAATGGTCCACCAGCAACGTGCCATTACCTACTCATGGTGTAGATCTCCATTCAAAGTGACCTGAAGCTCTGCGCTGGGGTCAGTCACCACGCAATCGGTATCACAGGCTTCATCTTGTTTGCCGTGGGGGCCTCCAGATATCATCACCACAGACACCCGGGTTCATTCTCTATGGCTTCCAACTTACCTGGCAGAGAAAGCTATCACGACACATCAAACAGCTGTTTTCCATCTATGGGTTAATGGAGGCATGCAGCACCTCCACCTGACACTAAAGAAAGGCATTCGTGCTTTCCTGACCGAAGGCTGTCAGATTGAAGCAGCTCTCTTGCAAACGATTCTTTACTTCCGTGCCTCAAGACACACACAGTAGGTGTCTCCAGTGTCGTTGATGCTGGGAAGGGAACAAATAATCCCTTCTCGATCACTCTTAGATTCACCAAGGGTAATATTGCACCATTAGCTGCATCTTTTCAGGTAGAGCCCAGCAGCAGTTTGACCAGTCTAGAACAGCCAAACTACTGACTGTGCAGAGCTGAACTGGCACATGTTTGGCTTCCCCGGCATCGGCGGCAAGTGCAGCCTCTGTGGTCAGACCTATTGTACATCAATAGGAGGTTGGGTGCAGCCACATACCGTCTGCACAATGGTGTGAATCACGCTGAGCAGGTTCCTGACATCCTAGGAGTGCAACTTCAGGGGAGCACTCCTCTTCCTTCCTGGCAGCCCCAACTGTGATTGACAAGGATCTACCTGCACCTCCCAGGGCTCTTCGAGTTGTTCAGTGACCTCAAGGGCAAAACAACATGACATTATGAATCATTATGTGACTGGCTAGCATTTCAAAAACTGGTAGAGGTGGGGGTAGGGATGTTGTGTTTGGAAAAACAGCAGTTGCATCATTGTAAATTACTGGAGATGAAGGTGTGGTTAGTCTGATTGAGGCAGGATGTTAGGGAGACAGAGACAGAGCAGTGCCGTGAGTACTTGTTGAAGCAATTAATAACAGTTGACTGTTTATATTGCCAGTGAGTCTGCGTCCTTACTGCATGTAACCGTTCCATTATTTGAGTTTGCTACAAACCGCTGTGTCTCAATAGTCTCTTTCACACACACCCAATTAAATGTGATATCATTGTGCGCATCGGCAAAGTAGTAACTTTTCTGCTGCCATCTTTCTCAGCCATGATTAAAGTAGAAGCGTTAAGCATGAACCAGACTAATGCCGTGGCAGGAGGCACAGATGATGACCACAAGATGGATGAAAGAACGTAAGTGACCACGAGTGAATGTTGATGGCATGCACGTTACACAAAGTGCGACTCTCAGCCGAAGATGCTTTCAGTGCTGGATTTGCGAATCCTGAACAAGTTCGCGGAGCAAAATCAAGTGATTGCAAGGCAAGCTCGAAGCGTTGCGATCCCGTCAACAGAGACGAAGCAAGAGTGTATGCAATGGAGCTGAGAGACATGTCTGAGGAATTGGAGAGGTGGTCCAGGAGGCAGGATTCAAGGACTAGAGAGTGTTGTTCTGTCTATTGGGATCCCTGTACTTTTGAACTTCTGGGGAGGGGTGAAGGGATTGCAGTCCTATCTCCACATGGCCTGTTCGCTCAGCCTAAGCATGCAGCCGTGCAGCTGTGAGTGAATTCCGCTGGAGACTGAAACCTTTGCTATTGCTCATGCAACAGAAGTGACATTGAACCTTTTAATTACTGCCCATTGCAATGTATCTTAATTCTGTCCAGAGACCACATGCTCAGAACAGATTTGAAAACTGAGGCCAAATATTGCTCTCTATTCCTCTGAGTGCTGAAAGGATGGCCTAGAGGTCTAGCCTGGGTTTGATGTTGCACTCGCCTCAAAACCCTTTAGCCTTGGTTTGAATCTGGCCCAGCGATAAACCGTCATCCCAGTGTTTAAAAGGCAGGGTGATTCATCAATGTGTGTGCCATCCCTCGAACGGACGTTGAATTGACGTCCCATCTGCCAGCATTAGTTGTGGACGTAAAAGATCCCATGGTGTCCTTCGTGAAGAGTAGGCGAGCTATCACCGCCACCCTGCTCAAATTCCATATTCCTTCCCGAACTACTGCTGGGAAGGCAATGGCAAACCACTCAGCATAACACTGCCAAGAAAACTGTTTCGGCAGGACCGGACCTGTCTTTGGGCAGAAACCAAAATACGAACAGGAATTCCTCATTGTGTTGACCATGTGTGTTTGGTGTACTTGTTTGTTTAACAATTGTGACTTTTTGAAATTCTCTATCTGGATTAATGTTAAATATATCCTTGCTATGGTGAGGGATCAACTTTAATTGGTTAGATTTAAAATTGTGTTGAAAGTCTTTGTACATCTAGGTTTTATTGCATGAAGAATTCCCATACAGAGTGAATTTAATTTCTGGAATAGATCTGTTTTTGAAGTTCATCTTTTGCATAACCAGTGCTTCTTGTGGTTCTTGCCTGCTTAATTCCACAAGAAATAGGTGAGTTGATGATGCCCAAGGATTAGTCAGTTGGCAACCTACACATCATCATTAAAATTATGACATTGCTACTCAGTTATACTTGCAACAGGATTACAGTGTCTCTGGACATTAAAACTGCATTTGTGACATGTTTACAAGCTTACTTCCAGGGATATGTTTCCCACAGGTAGCGGGAGATGTTTGCTGGCACTTCGGCCTTGTAAAATAGCTCGTTACATAAATATAAAAGCTTAATTGATGCTGCAAGATTTCTCATTTAAGATTTAAGATTAATTCCTCAGAAATTTCCCCTTCACCTTTCTCCCTCAACTCTCCCCACTCACCCTTCTCAAAACTGCCCCCGCCCCCTCATCCACAAAGCTGCCTCCTTCCCTGCCCTACCTCCTCCATCTCATAATCTACCTCCTCAAATCCTCAACTTCTTTCTGCCCCTCTCTTATTACTCCCCACTGCACCCAACCTAGGACCACTGAGCCTTTTCTCCTCCTCATCCGCCCCTCCCTAGCTCTTCTGCAATCCCCCACACTTTTCAACAACTCTCCTTACCTCCTACGCTCCCCCTCCCCTGCACCCAAAGCTTCCTCTCCTTCCTCTTCATTTACAGTGTGGACCTAAATATCGCTCAAACCTGACATCTTTCCATGCAGGTTCGTACTGACAAATCAGACATAATCTGCCCAACAGAAACTTTCCTCCCTCAAGATGTCTCTGACTCCCAAGTATCTCTCCTGGTTATCCCTCCTCCGGTATGACAGACCTGAGCCTCGTCCTGGTGGAGGAGTTGCTCTCTTCATCAAAGACTCATTCCTCACTTTCCATGCACTGCCCTCATTCCCCCACACCCCCAGGAATACTTCTGGTTATGGCTTCCCCTCCACTCCACCTCATGTTTATATGTGTACTGTACCGTCCACCAAACAGTGATGACTCATTTACACCCCACTATCCGAAAACATGACCAACTTCTATCCTCTCATCCAAACTCTCTCTTCCTTATATGTGTGACTTCAATGTGTCATCATGCCAGTTGGCTAGGTGTGGGTACCTCTCCACCTGTCATGGCACTTCAGCAAAAGATTTCTGTGACTCATTGGGACTGACTCAATCGGTCAACTTCCGACCCGGATCTCAACCAATGGTACCCCATCTCCTCGGATCTGATTTGACAAAATTCCCTGAAAATATCTGCTTTTCTTCTTCCGCTCCAATCGGTTCTCCTGACCACGTGCTTGTCAAGTGGGCATCTCTCTGGATGTTATTACAGAACCACCTCAGCGCCGTCGAGTCTGGCATTTCACTCAAGCCGACTGGCAGGGACTTCAAGCAGCCATCAAACTTCTCGACTGGTCTCCCATCGCTACTTTCTCCAACATCAACTCATCCGGGAATTCTTTCAAAGAAGCTTGCTCTCCCTCATGCACAGATTTATCCTCTCTCGTCTTAAGTTGTCCTACCCTTCCTCCCGCCCTTGGTTCACTGAAGCTTGTGGCGAGGCAGTTGTCCTGAAACAACTTGCCTTTGCCTCATGGAAAGCAAACCCAACTGAGGGTAATCTCAGTTCCTTCCATAAAGCTCGGAACAAGTGTGTATCACCCTCAGGAGAGCCAAAAACAACATCTTTCTAATTTCAAGTCTGAAATGGCCACACTGAAATGGGGTGTATGTTCCCCCTCCCATCCCTCTACTTACCTCAAATGCCGCACTGCTGATACCGCACGTGAAAAGGCTGAATGCCTAAACTCGGTGTTTGCATCGAAATATTGTGTCTGAAACCCATCGCTTTCTGTACCCACCTTACCCAGTCACACACAACTGTCCCTGGACTCTGTGTCCTTTTCTTCTGACAAAGTGGAGAGTTTGCTGTCAAACCTTGACTTAGATTCTGCAACCGGCCCAGACGACATCAGCCCACGTGTCCTAAAAACTGCTCCTCTGCTCTTGCTCACCGTCTCTCTCAGCCTGGTGTGGCTCAGTGGTTAGGGTGGCGGCTTGGGATCCTAGGGTCCTGAGTTCAAGCCTCGTCGGCCGCTGAATAATACACCAGGGGGTTGACTCAGCCTGTCATCCTTCTGAGGTCGGCAAAATGAGTACCAGTTCCAGTGTGTGTACTGGTAGAGGGGCACTGCATCAGCGACACAGTCGCGCTTCAAGAAATGATAGCTACCCCGGCAGCTAAGCTGCCATACGACCACCACCACCCTCTCTCTGTTCTCTTCACCCTTTCATTTGCTCAAGGTCATCTGCCATCTGCTTGGAAATCAGCAAACATCACTGCCCTGCACAAAAAAGGTGCAAAAACAGATCCCTGCAACTACAGACCAATCAGCCTTCCTTCAATCATCAGCAAGGTTATGGAATCCATCATCGCTTCAGACATGAAATCCTTCCTCTTCTCCAATGGCTTGATTTCCGATCATCAATTTGGTTTCAGACCAGGTCACTCTACCCTGGATATGCTGCTGTCTGCTCTCCTACAATGGATGGAGGTCCTCAATGCCAGACATGAAATCAGAGCCATATCCCTAGACATATCATGTGCTTTTGACACTGTCTGACACCCTGCCCTGCTCACCAAACTCTCTCCTGTGGTATCCAAGGCCATCCCCACTCATGGCTCGCAGACTTCCTCTCCTGTCGCAGTCACCGGTGGCCCTAAATGGAGTCTTTTCATCCCCTCTTCCTGTCCAGGCTGGAGTTCCTCAAGGCAGCGTCTGGCCCTGTTCTTTTTCTGGTTTTCATC
>CM068956.1:69048999-69066499 GCA_035128595.1 Eptatretus atami
TAGTGTTGCCAAAGCAGTCTCCTTGGCTATTGGCAAAATCCTGGATGGGTCGCCACTCCAACACAGGGATACCAGCAAGCTGGGGACACTCATTTTGCTGACCTCGGAAGGATGACAGGCAAAGTCAACCCCACCTTGGTATTAATTCAACAGCAGAGTGGGATTAAACTCGGGATCCTCATATTCCAAGCCCACCACCCTAACCATTAAGCCAACACCAGGCATAACATCAACGATGGTGGTCTTGAAGGCACTCCACAACTCTTCAGGATTCCCAAAGCACCCAGACCTTCAAATCCCGACTCAACCTGTTCATAAACTCATTACCCTCTCATCCTTGAGCTTGCTAACATCCAGCCTAGGCTGGGATGGTACCATTCTCCCAGATTTAACCAAACCCCTTCAAAAATCTTCTCCCAAGTGGCTGAACAGATCAAGGGTGAAACTTTACACTATGACCACCTATCCATGAGGAACAAAAGGTTCACACATATGACATCATAGGTCACAGTTGGCAGCTATATTGGATTTACCCTAAAGCTATAAAAAAAAAAAAAACAATCTTCTTCTCCAGAACGGATGAATAAGATCGAGGGGAAACTTCACACAAATGCTCCCATGGCATGGGTGTACAAGTTTGTTAAGGAATAATTGATAGGTCACATGGTTTGACAGCCATATTGGATTAAAGAAAACGATTAAATAATGTTTTCTCTGGAACCGCTTGATCAATCGAAGTGAAAGTTCACAATTATGATTGGAGTATGATGGGGAATAAAATATTTTAAATTTCAACTTGATCGGGCACATGGTTTGGCAGCCAGAATTATTTGATTTTTTGATGTGGGTTCTTTTTGATTTTTTTTTTTTTTTGAATAAGGCTCACTTGGTTTTCCTGAATGAGTTTGAGGTAGAGGAGTAGCAGGTGAAATGTGAATCCTATCCAGGTTCCTCCTGATGACTTCATGTTTGCTTTTTGCTTGTTCAGGCTCCTTCTGATGACTCCAATGCAGGACTGTACCTATTTGGTCTTCCATTTGATTTGAATTGACTTTAATTAATCCATTCTCAATTCAAAATAATAATTTTTTAAAACGTCATGGCTCAGGGTCAGGTGTCCCAATCAAAGGCGTGGGTTGCATCAAGCGGGACGTTCTTGGTACCCGGTCATCACTGCCAGCAGTTTATAAAGTAGCAGTTCTAATTATTGTCTCTTATTAATTACATAACAGCCAGTACATAAACACCACACAAAATAACACCACACAAAACAAGTCCTGGGGAGGGTCTGCAATCTCTGATTGCTCATTTTCTTGTGGTTTTAATCGGAATTTGGATAAAACTGTATTTCCAATTTAAAAAATCAAATTAGACTTATTTTGACACGAAATCGTTTTGTGCGAGATACAGCTCCACAGGCCAATGGCAAACACATCACTTGTCTTTGTTAGAGCACAGTCCACCAGGTGGCAGTTAGCCTGTGGAGTGTGATCAGGTACTCAGTACTGTGGGGAAAAATTTATATTAATGTATTTTAAATTGTATAACAAATGGAGTTTCAGAAATGTAACTTTTTATGCTGCAAGTTGAATTGGCTGTCAATTTCTGGCCAAAAGACTTTTGCCCTAAATGATAAGAAATGTGTTGTTCTGGAGCAGAGTGACCGAGCTGATAATGAACCTTTGCTTAGAAATGTTACGGTGGCTTTTCGTTTCTAAAGGACACGTCTACAGTCTGGGTGAATATCCCCTAACCTCTCTCTCATGGAAAGTATAAATGCTTGAAATGTAAATTGTTTTCAGTGCAAGCACGTAGGGAAGTATAGTATCTCAGGCTTGTACCTCCTTGGAACTGACCAAGTACCAAGTTAGATAAAACTGTCTGATGTAATGTAGAAGTGAAATTGAATCGGGTTGGTCAACTGTTAACTAAAGTAAGAATAAATGGAATAGAAACCAAATAATATTGCAAATCAATGGCGGATTCTTAAGTTCATTGTACGAGGGTGAGAAGTGTATAGTTGTATAATTAGAAAAATAAATTGTTTCACAAGGAAGGACTTGTGTGGACATCAGTTTTAATCGTGCGATTAGGGTTTTGTTAGGATTTTATAACCAAATCGGACAAACGTTAACTCTGCCTGAAGTCAAATAGGATTCCACAATCGGCCAGTTAGAATCCTTCAGGAGGGGACCAACGATCACAACAAGGTGGGGTTTAAAAAATCCACAACAGTTACCATGAAATACTCGCAGTATCAGTAATGTACATTGTTTCCATAGTTTGTGAGTTTTTCATTATTTTATTCAAGAAATATGTCTTTATAGAAGGCTTTTCAAAACAACAGATATTTTTCCCACAAAATTGGTTGCTTCATCAAACAACTGCACCACAAGATTTAGAACCTATTCTATAACTTTTCATCCCTCAATTAATTAACATGATATGCCATGGTGCTCTACTGTATACAAGTATAATGGACCATGTTTTTGTTTTCAATCACCTTCATGTTGCTCTTGTATGAAAACCAAGATGTCCAGTGAGATCCAAGATGTGCAAAATGGCCCTATTCTAAAAGGAGTTTTTCCTAATGGGTTAAAAAGGGTCATCCTCTGGATTGATTTGGATAAAGTAAATGTTTTATTGCCGATTGTAATAAATAAAGTTGTGTGGAATAGCGGTGGATAGGGGCTCCATTGTGCAAAGTGCGCTCACCTCGAAAGGCAAGAGGATCTGGGTTCGATTTCCCAGGTGGACCAAAACTTTAGGTGAGCCTCCTTACTCCAAAATGCCTCTATTTAACTGGTAATATGTAGTAACCTGGTTGTTAGTTGATGATGGATTGTTTTACAGGTAATTGTTTTGCCAGGTGTGGGTAGGAATGATTTGGGACCTCTCACACCAGGTTACACTGCTTGCTGTCTCACAGTATGGTAGTTGTGCGGGCAGTAGCTCTGACACCAAAAGAAATTCCACACACCAGGTGCTTGCATGTCATTGTGTGAAAGACCATCTTTGATTACAAAGATATACCATCATAACCTTTGGTGAAAAGTAGCAAGTTCAACCTTTGGTTGAACCGAATCTTAAGTAAAGTACGTTGTGAAAACATAAAAAATATAATTAATAGCAATTTGTTAAAGCACATCTGCCTTCACCCAGAATATGTTGGAAGTTTTCCTCCAACCACACAGCCCTGATAAGCAAAACTGCATCGCATAACGTGATGTTCCCGAGGGGAATTAAACCCAGTTGGCCTGTGGCCCTCACACGGACAATGAAGATCCCATGGCGGTTTTCAAAGAATATAAGTTATCTGGTCAGGATAGACCCAAAGCATTAACGCCAAACAAAAAAGTATTCATACAAGAAGCATTAAAATACAGTACTGCACTGATTCCTACCGGTCTTGACTACCACCGACGTGCAAGCCAGGGCCTGCCTCGGGTAGGAGCAGGCGGCCTGCAGACCTAGTGCTTGCCATATTGGCCTTCGAGACCATGAGATGCAAGCCAGACTTGCTTTTATTGCCCGTCATGGGAGTCAGCAGGAGTCACCTTCAACCTGGGACAGAGAGAGAGCACGTCTCAGGCTTGCCTGTGGGGTTACTCCCTGAACAGGCAACCCAGTAAGCACAATGTAGTAGGTAGTTTATCATTCTCATTCTATGAGGAGTTTGGATTGCAATAGCAGCTTATGTTTCTGTTGGAGAGATGATTGGGGTGGAGGCGCTTGATATTATTGAAGTTTTCAGCCAGCAATGCATCACGTGTTTTGAGGATTGCGTGAGTTTAGTACTAAAACGTGTGCCAGGTTACAGATAGGTTGAGGCAGAATGATTATAATTCTTGTTCACGCAGGAAAGTATGTGTACATAAACTGCTTGGTGAAGTATATTTAGCTCATTTATGGAAACTTTGCGCATGGCCCGTTGAATGTGAGCCGTCAAGAGGCTTTGACTAGGCTTCTGCAAACTATTGCAGCAGTGACCACAGGTGGCAAAATCAAAGCGACACAAATTACATGGTACAAAGCAAAGAAGATTCAGTTGCAAACAAGTAACAGAATGAGATAAAGAACAGGTTTGAAGGAGAGAGGAAAATAAGACACATCAGTGAAACCGAGTATCGCCTGTTTGACATTCGCTCAAATCAATCCGAGACGCTTTGCTCATCGCTCTGTTGTTTGTTCCACACATTCTTTTGTTAATTGTCCATCATTGTGGAAATAATGTCCATGTAATTCATGTAAAAAAGATAGTCATGTCTCCGAAAGGTTTTGATCTACATGTTATGATCACTGTTGAAAAACACTTTTTTTAACCTTATTATGAATACTAATACTAATACAATTTAATCAATTTTGAAATGATCTAAACCCTCAGTTTCACCAACCCTGACTCCCATTTATTTTGTTTCTTGTATACATCAAGTCGAGGCTCATGGAGGAGCTAGAACGCAGATTGGATCAGGATGTAACAGAATGAGAAGTACTGTACAGTTAAAAACAGAGGTTGAGGAGAGAGCACACGAACAGCAGGGAAAGGGACAAAAATGGGAGACCTGGAGGAAAGAAGGACATGGGGAAGAATGAGAGCAAGGTAGTGGGGGGAGGACACGATGGGGGTGCCACTGAAGTGGAAGGGAAACTGTGGAAGAGCATAAATGGAAACGGAAAGAAATCGAAGATGAGGGTGAGGGAGCAGGGCGAACCTGATAGCCTGCAAAACACAGTCCGATTAAGTGGGCTCAGGGAGAGTTAATGAGGGTCGAAAGGATCGTGGGAATGTGAGATGGTGGTGAACAGCCGTCTTAAGTACTGGAGGGAAGAATGAGATTTGAACAGACGAAGGAAGTTGGTTCCTCAGGTGGAAAAAAAGAGGAATGATGAGTGGAGGTGAGCAATGAGTCCTAAGGGGTTACTGGAATCATGATTGCATCTTGGAGGAGCTGGCAAGAGTCAAAGGGTTGAGGGAGAGCAGAGAGAGAAGCTGAACCGCAAGCCGTCGACCTGTCGTGATGTGAGAGCACTTCATGATGAACAATCTCAACAAGTTTTAATGCTGAACAAAGACCAACGAACCAAAGCAGTATTGCACTGACCATGTTTGTGCTTTGACACCAATATTCAAGCAAGCTTGGACTGCAGCCCAGGAAGGAGCGAGCAAACCTGCAGGCATAATGCTTGCACCTATATCGACCTAGTAATATATAAACATTTCTCCTTTTTCCATTTTGAAAGTGAATTACAACACCATTGAATATTGCAGACTTGATCACCAGTGAACTCCCCAGCCTCCCTTGCTCAAGTATGAGGGATGACCACATGCAAAGATGGACCTGAGCATTGTCACACACCTCTAAATTTGGAGGCGGTGGTGGGGGGAGAGGGTGGTTGTGTGTTGGTGCTTCAGAGGTTAGACACAAACACATGATATAGATGGCATCACATCGGGAATGCAAGATAAATATTTACGGAATGGATTTTATCAAGTAAAAGTTGGTTCGAGTACATTTATAGACTTGGGGAATGAGGTGCAGCTGTACGTGCGTCAGCCCTCATCAGAGAAAAGAGTGACGCACGTCCAAGTCAGAATTGTATAATAAATAGGAATAATAAATAAAATAATTAAATCTCAGTAAATATTCAAATAATATATCTGGTGTGCTTTCATAACTTTATTTGACTAAAGTGGTGAAATTGAACATTTCACTTTCCCTTGTCGTGTGTTCTTAGATAATGAAATGGACCAACATTTATGGTTACATGCAGGGAAAACTACTCCAAAGTCATGTGACACTAATGTCATGCTTGTTGTCACACTATCAATAAAATCGTGTTATGGTAACTGGTAACAAAGGATTGTTTGTAATGAAGATTAAAATGAACAAAAACCTGTCGAACCGGCATTAAAGGTCCCAACTAGACAATTGCTCCATTTTAATAGGCACCAGGCCTCACAAGTGCTTCCTACCTGCAGACATGCTTGGGTTTGCAACATGTTCACATTGCACAACAAGATCTATTTTACCATTTACTGAGAATGTTTTACATTTCGGTCTCACATGTTCACATATTTACATTTCGGTCTCACATTGCTGTTTCATGAGGGTGAGTTCGAGAAGCAGAAACTACATTTTTTTTGGAATGAGGGGTGTCACTGAGTCTGTGTAATAAGGACGTTTGGTCATTTTATGGCCTGTCTATACAGCTGTGTTCAACAGCACCCTGGAATAAATTCCAAATTCCTGCGCACTTCAGTCAAACGTCAGGACGAGCCAACCGATTGTGAAAAGACTTGGGCCAAAAACCATTCCCCGGATAACCCCAACATGGTGGGAAATAGTTGTGGCTCTTGGAGTAGTAGTAATAGCAGTAGTCGTAGGAGCTCAACAAAGAAATCTACACAGGTGGAAGCCATTCAGCCCATCAAGGCCTGCACAAACACCACACCAACCCATCTACACAAGATCCAGGAAGAGAAATGCAAAAAAAAAGTTTTTAATTAATGAAATATTTTTTTTGTTTGTTTTTTTTGTTTTGTTTCTTTGTTTTTTTTCTTTGCATTTCGTATTTTATTTATTTATTTATTTTTCCCTTTCTCTCCCCTCAGGGGAGGGGGCATGGGCTTTGGTTAAAAACACACATCAACTACACAACCCCCTTGACAAGACCCCCACCAACAGCACTCCGTACACAGTACACAATCATCCATCAATGCTAAAACTACCCTAAAAATCTTATCAACATCACCCATAACCCTCTATCTCCATAACTTTCCAGGTACCGATCTAATTTCTAATTTAAACTTATCTACTTTTCTGCTCCCTCTACTTTCCAGGGAGACCATTCCATGCATTAACTACTCTCTGAGTGAAAGTCCCCTGCCTAAGTACCATCTTAACTCTCTCTTCTTTACGCTCAGGCTATGGCCCTTGTCCTATCACTGTCTACTCTTAAATAATTCATCTTCACTTATTTATCGATACCATTCATTATCTTAAACATTTCTATCATATCTCCTCGTAACCGCCTCCTTTCTAGTGAATGAAGTCCTTGTCTCCTTCAGCCGCTCCTCATAGCTGAGTCGAGCTTGGCCCGGGAATCAATCTAGATAGCCCTGTGCTTAACCTTCTGTATGGCATCTATGTCCTTCCGGGAACTGTGGTGACAAAACTGGTATACAAATTCTAGATGTGCCCTCACTAAATTCCTGTTACAATGTTAACACCACCTCTTTTGATTATATTTGACCCCCTCCGGAAATACTGTTACGAATATGGCAGCCATTTGCACACAACAGCCAGAGGCCCTGCAGTTTCGTTATTCGATAAGTATGTGTTTATAGTTAGGTTGTCCCGTCCCTATGTTTAATGGGTGGTTAAGTGTTATGTGCGCTGAGTTATTTTTTTAGGTTAGGAATTAATATCTACAACAACAATAACAAACAACATCTCCTCGCTCCTGCCAACCATCAGCCTTCCTCACGTGCATGCGTGCCGAGCACAGACGTGGGCGGGGCTTCCATCGCCTCAGATCGGAGCCCCGCTCCAAAAAAAAATGGCATAGAATGTTCCTCTGCCCAATGAGCGAAGGGCGAGCATCGCACGCACGCCCCAGCCAATGGGAAGCCAAGAACACCCAGGGAAAGAAGAATGTCTCGACCAAGCGACAAAGAAGAAGAGAAGCTCCAAAACAGCCACAGAGACTCCCGCCAGAAGGGGCATTTTTTCCCGCCTACCGTGACCCTCCTCCAATCACGGCTGGCCACCACGAGACCCGAAACACCCCGTCCAATCCGGAGGCGAGTCTCCAGAGAAGCGAATTCCCCCACCCTGCGTGGGGGAGGGGAGAAGAGAATCGATGGTGCAAGAGAAAAGGTTGTGGTCGGACACCCCTTGTGTTCTGGCCTGCCTGGGGTCCTTGTCGTGTGCGGTGTCTTCGTCCCTGGTCTTTCCTCCTCGCGCTTGGTGCGAAAGCTGACCGTGCGGGTTCGAAAGTCCCACCGGTGGTGGTTGTTTGGACGGCGGGGCTGGTGGTCGGAGCGGCTCCGACTTCCCCGCCAAGAATCCCGGGTCCACAGGGCAGGTCGTGCAAGCCGCACAGACGCGGCGCAGGTACACCACGGAACTCTGTCCCCCAGCTGAACTGATCCTCCTCGGCTGAGGCCGAATAAAGACCCGGTGGGGTCCATTTCTTTTGGGATGTGTGTGTGTGTGTCTGTGGGCCAGGTCTTTAAGAGAAAGATAGTGCCCTTGCTCATTGTACATTTGATTATATCGGGGTAATTCCTGTCTTTTGTCTCCCTCTCCCCATTATAAATAAACCCCGTGTTAAATTTACCCTCGTTGCCTTCGTTTCTATCATTGACCAGCAGGTGAGGGCTTGAGAAATAGGGAGGCCGTTTGTGTCGTAAATTGTTCATTTGGTCCGGCAGGCTTTGGATATCCGTCGGTTACTCCGGATCCGAGTCGGTAAAGCGACTGCGGTTCGGAGAAAGTCGGCTAAAACAAAGGTGGTGCGCTCCCGTAGTTAGGACGGCGTGGGGTAACTTAGTAAATTGGAATTAGACAATTAACCCTACCCCACGCCATCAAAATTTGGATCCGAACGGTCCACTAAGGGACCCGTGATCTTCGAGTTATCAAGAAGGTTATGACCTTCAATTCCGGTGTTCGGTGGGAAGACGGGCCTCAACTGCTCCATCTGGCAAAAAGTCTCCTCCCGTCCACGCGCGAACCGCGCCACAATACAACTAAAACCCCATTTGCTTTTTATAGCTGCCTGGCACTGTGCTGCCTGCCTTACTCCCGTATCTATTACCACCCCAGAATCCTTCTCCCTTGTGACAACGGTCCAAAATTACCCACTTGCAATCCCTTGTTATCTCTATTTTCATTGTTCTTCTGCCATCCCCCAACACCTTACACTTGCTCACGTTAAAATTCCATCTGCCAATCTATTTGCCTAATCTATACCAAGTATCAATACTTTCCTGTATCTGTTCACCACCCTCTCTGCTATCCACCTACTCCAAGCGTTCTGTGTATCTGCAAATTTGGAATCTTACTCTTTACCCCATTATCCAAAATCGTTTGATGTAATACATGATGAATGGTCCGAGTACTGATTCTTAGGTTACCCCACTTACTTACATCTCCCAGCAAGACATCCTCCTGCTACACAGCCACTTTTGCTCCTATCACGAAGCCGGTTTTGCAATCGCAATTAAGCTACCTGGCCAGTACTCCACAAGCCCTCACTTTGGCTAAACAACCTCCGATGCGGTGCTTATCAAATGCCTTCTTACAGTCTAGATCATCTTATCCACTCCTTTCTCTCATCCAAACTCAATCAGAGACTGCTAAACAGAACTCTATAACGATTTGTTAAACAGGAACTTACTTTGGTAAACCCATGCGACTACGCTTTAATTAGTTTGTATTTATTTAATGGTCTCTCAATCTGGTCCGTAATTAATGTCTCCAATCACCTTCCCCAACTGAAGTCAAACATAACAGGTCCAGTAGTTCCCAATTCTTCTCTGGCATCCTTCTCTTAAATAATGGTGTTACATTGCTCCTCTCCAATCCTCCGGTGCCTGTCCTGACTCGCAGGACACGATTTGAAATATCCGTTATATCTCGCTTACCTGTCAGACACTTCCCCAATACTCTCGGGTGCATTTATCTGGACCCGAGAGCCTTATCAACTCTTAATTACCGAGCTTGTTCCTTTACTTCTCCCACTCCAACCTGGATCTTCTGTAAAAGCCCTTCCTATTCCTCACCTCCTTGATAGATACTCTCAGGCTATTGGCTCAGCTAGCTCGAGATTATGGAGTGAGGGAGCATCAACCTTGATGACGTTATTGTATGGACTTGATGCTGAAATAAAAAAGAAAATATTCATGAGGAACCGGGTCCCCAAAGCACTTAAAACGGGATTGTTGATTTAATACATAAAAAAATAGAAGTAAATAAATATGTAGTTTTGTAGAGATGGTAAAGTGTGTATAAAAAAAGAAAAGAAACTAGAATGGCACTCAGTAGAGCACATGGCTACCCCTGCAGGGGGAACAGTTTTATGTTTGTTTATCCACTGATCGGTGGACTGGATCTGGGCCGTGAAACTGGAACCAAATCGAACGGCTTGTTGCTCATCACCTACAACTCATGCCACCAAGTTTTGTCCCCAACTCGTCCACACTTTTTGAAATATCTGTTGTTATATTATTTGACCATCTCTCAATGGTGATGATATTTATTTAAAATTCTAGTGTCCTCATCTCAGAATTGGATCTTCCACAAAATCTTAATCATCTTCATTCTCGTACAAAACCCAACCTTTCCACAAGTTCAGTCGAATTCGTCCACAACTTTTTTGAGATATCCTGCTCACAGTGCCAAACAGACAGCAGGGCGTGAAAACATAACCTCGTCTTCCTTGTGGTGGAGGTAATAATTAAAGAGTGGTAGGTTAAATCTCATACTATATATCACTTTTTTCCGAAATCCAGAACAGGGATGTCGGGCCACCCATTCTTCCTGTCAATGCAATGCAGACTGCCCACAACATGTTCTTGTGCCTGCTGTCTTGTGGTCTACGCAAAGCATGATGTACCCAGTTGCTGCGGCGGTGGCCTCTCGGACCTTTTCCAGTCCAGGCCCGGGTTGATTCTCCGCAATAGGTCGACGCTTAATTTTGAGAGCATTTGGCAACTTCATCCGAACAGCCAAAAAAGGAGTGGTGCTTCGCGAAAAGATTGCAGATGTTCATCAGACTGGTGCTTTGAGATGTGCCTTCTGTTTAGTGGACAAATCAATACATTGGGCTTCCAAGAATGCATGCTGGACCTCATGTGGAGGTCCTGAAGTTTTCACACATCCTCCACTGAGCAGATGTACAGGTTTCGGCCCACACAGGAACCACTGGCAATATATATGATGGTGGTATACTCTGATTTTGTTGGGTTAGACTAAGTCATTTATTTCCACTACACATGGTTCAAGCTGCCAAAGTTGATATATTACAGGGGTGTTGTTCAACAAAAGTTTACCGCTTCAAATGACCTTTGTACATTAAGTTATTACTTAATTTTTGTTTGTTTTCAGGAGTGATCATGATTTTTGGAGAAGTCATTCAAGCATAACCAAAGTATTCTACGGAGCAGAGTAAACATGTCAAGTGGTACTTTTGCAGACCGAAATCAATTGCTTCCGTCCAGGACGAGGTCTGCAGCTGGAAAAAAAATTAGTTTACGGAGTTGCATCCCAGAAAAGCAAACAAGCCACGCCATTTGAAACTTGTGAAAAAGTTCACAAGTATGGGACGATTTCAGCATCAAACAAGGAAGGGTCCAGTTACCTGGAAGTGAACGATGTAAGGAACAAAACGAGTCTGTTGAGTCCAGTCATGCAAAGGACGAAGAAATCTCATCAACAAAGATTGGCTGAACTGGGTTCACTCCCAGTAGTATGAGAAGAATAGAAACAACATTTAAACCTCTTTCCTTACCACATCACAAAGCCCCTAACATTGACGGATGGGGATAAAGCAGCATGAGTCGGCTCTGTGTGAGATTGCTGCAGCAGAAGATGGAGGCAAACCCAAACTGGATACCTCACGATGGGGTGTTTAGTGGACAAGGCACACTTTTCACCATCAACGGTGCTGTCAATTCAACAACATTTTTCTGGGGAAGTTAAAGCCAGACGCAGGGTTGAAGAGAGTGCTTTGAGGGTCAGAAGCACAAAAGGCAGTGACTGTCTCCTCCAGTGGTCGTGTTTGGGCTATATTGGTTATCTCCTCTTCATAACATCAACGATGGTGGTCTTGAAGGCACTCCACAACTCTTCAGGATTCCCAAAGCACCCAGACCTTCAAATCCCGACTCAACCTGTTCATAAACTCAATTACCCTCTCATCCTTGAGCTTGCTAACATCCAGCCTAGGCTGGGATGGTACCATTCTCCCAGATTTAACCAAACCCCTTCAAAAATCTTCTCCCAAGTGGCTGAACAGATCAAGGTGAAACTTTACACGTATGACCACCTATCCATGAGGAACAAAAGGTTCACACATATGACATCATAGGTCACATAGTTTGGCAGCTATATTGGATTTACCCTAAAAGCTATAAAAAAAAAACAATCTTCTTCTCCAGAACGGATGAATAGATCGAGGGGAAACTTCACACAAATGCTCCCCATGGCATGGGTGTACAAGTTTGTTAAGGAATAATTGATAGGTCACATGGTTTGACAGCCATATTGGATTAAAGAAAACGATTAAATAATGTTTTCTCTGGAACCGCTTGATCAATCGAAGTGAAAGTTCACAATTATGATTGAGTACTGATGGGGAATAAATATTTTAAATTTCAACTTGATCGGGCACATGGTTTGGCAGCCAGAATTATTTGATTTTTTGATGTGGGTTCTTTTTGATATATATTTTTTTTTTTTGAATAAGGCTCACTTGGCTTTTCCTGAATGAGTTTGAGGGTAGAGGAGTAGCAGGTGAAATGTGAATCCTATCCAGGTTCCTCCTGATGACTTCATGTTTGCTTTTTGCTTGTTCAGGCTCCTTCTGATGACTCCAATGCAGGACTGTACCTATTTGGTCTTCCATTTGATTTGAATTGACTTTATATTAATCCCATTCTCAATTCAATAATAATAATTTTTTAAAACGTCATGGCTCAGGGTCAGGTGTCCAATCAAAGCGGGGTTGCATCAAAGCGGGACGTCTTGGTACCCGGTCATCACTGCGAGAAGATGATTGCAGGGTGTAAGGTCTGGCCTATGACAGAGGATATCAAGGAAGGAGTTGATGGAAGAGGATTTGCCACTAGTTCAATATCAGTATTGAGATCATTGCAGTCATCTCTTGACAGCATCAATTCGAGCATTGTATTTCGATCAGTTAGGGTCTTCCACACATATGTCCTGCAATGACTAGTTTACATTTCACATTCCAAGGTGTCCTTCAGTGACAATTCTCAGACTTGGATCCTAGACTGCTGGAATCGAGCGTTGTGGTGACCCTGGCGATACATTGACAGTCCTCATCACAGCAGGATAATCATCTGTATAATTTTAGCTCTGTTCAAGCACATACTAAACTACGCTTTCAATAGTTGGTTAATTCTCCGCCCCCTCCATTTCCTCCCCACCTCTCCCCTCTCTCTCCTGTATGTTAGTGCAGAGTCAGGTAAAAAGTGTGTCAGAAGCTCTAGCAGGACTCTAGCACAGCAGTTCCATGAGTTAAAAACATGCAGATCTAGAGGTGCCTTTGAACTCAGTTGCCTCGATCAGGTTGCGGTGTGTGTTTCCTGCCTGGAAACCGCTGACAGTGATATACCGCTCTCGACAGAAAGGTCAAGTAAACCTGTGTTCTGTCTGTCCCGTGCAAATTCTAAAGTGGAATTGTACTAGTTGTTTAAAGCGTAGTTTGCCCACCTGAGGTAAAGTTATCCATAAATAATAATTCGCCGTTTATGTCCTGAGTCTCAAGTGTCAATATGTGGTGTAAACAGTTTGTCGGAGATCGATGGCATTGTTGAAGACTGCCGCTAAGTGAGATGAGAGTGACTATACATACACGGTCAAACAAATGAATCACTTCCACTCTCACCACTAACCGAGTACTTTATGTTCAGCGGATGTGAAGGTAGCAGGAAGCAATCACCAACTGGTTTCTCGACACATCATAGAAAGACTGTGAACGGCGCAGCACATCACGCAAAGCAGGAAGAGTCGCCAGAGTATTTAATCTCATGGTTTGAGGATGCTGTCAGACTGAAGTGACCTTGGCAACTAGTGCGCAGAAAGTGACGATGCTTAACGTCTGCCAGAGTGACTACAAAACTGTGGTCACTCTCAATGTACGTCTTTTTTGAGGTGGCGCTCGTGGGCTGTTGTGTGATCTGATTTTCTACACAAATTGGTAGCAACAACAATGGGTGCAGCCTTTCTACAGCGCCGATGTCGATGGCCACAATGCCTTTCTATCCGGCCAGAATGGCAAACACTCAGACTCGAGGTCCAAACAACACCGGTCGGTTTACAACGCCATGGGTCATGCAAGGTCTCCTCTCACAGCTCAGAGAATGGAAACATCTTTCACTCGAGGAGTCCACACTGCCGGTGCTACAACGCCGGGTCATCAAAGGTCTCCTCATGCGAGAGGAACCCTCAGCTCGAGCACAACAACCGGTGGGTTCACAGCCGGAGTCACAAGGTCTCCTCATCACGTCCGAGAAATGGAAACACTCAGCTCGAGGCTATACTACTAGCCAGTGGTCACTGTCCGGGATTCACAAGGTCTCCTCTCACGAAGGCCGAAGATAGGAACCCTTACAGCTCGAGCACAGACAACGCGGGTTGGTCAACGCCCGGGTCCAAGGTTCCACTCATGCGAGAGATAGGAAACGCCATCAAAGAACTCGAGGCCACAAGACCGGGATCACAAAAGCGTCCTCATGGCCGAGATATGGAAACTCTCCTCAAGCTCAGAGGCCCACAACAGACCGGTGTCACCGCGCGGGATCACATTTACCTAATTCCAGGTCTACCTCTCGCTGTTCCGCCTCACGCTATAACACATCCTGCGCTTTCAATGGCGAGTCAACCGGCATCAAGGTCACACCGTCTCGTTCAAAACTCGCCGATCTGGGTTTTTATGAGGAAAATAGATACGACAGACGAAGCAACGACAGGACCAACGACGATGATATAAGAATAGAATAATACCAATGTTGAAAAAATAATTAAATTACCGTTCCTATAACTATTCTACACTTTCAAGCGAATACAAGCAACAGACTCATTTCATTAAATATAACGGTACAACCATATTCCCGCGGCAGATCTCTTACACATGGAGCTGAGTGTTAAATTCACGAAGCAACAAATTCAATGCAAAAACCCAAGAAGGTTAATCCCAAACAGGCAGTGAATTCAGCTCGTTAACGAGCAAGCCACCAACGCCGGGCGACGTCACGTTGCCCTTACCGCCCCTGAGCGTTTCATGGAAACCAGCAACAACGTGGACGAATCTTCACTCCTGTATTATTCAGATTTGGCTTCACTTTGTTTTAATAACGATAAATGAAAATGCGTTAAAACGGGGAGTTTTTACAAATCATTAGTAAATACTCAGTTTGGAAACGCTCACGAAATAAATGACATGGACCGAAAAAAATAGCGCACTGACGAAGAGCCGCTGCAATAACATACCACTGCCAGGGTCCAAACACGGATCAAAAAGTTAAACGATAACTGAAAAAAAAAAAAGATGAGTTAAACAGATAAATAATGCTCGTTATAATTTATTAGGTAAATAATACGATCGACGATCTTGTTGTTCGGTGAGTTAATTTTTCCAAATAATAAAACAATGGATAGTCATTTGGACATTTAATGCCTCTTTGCCTTGAATCATCATGGGTAATTATACTTGCAACCACCGAAGGTGGAGAGGACGTTCATGTTTTTCACCCCGATCTGTATGTTTGTTTTGTATCCGTATTCATTGTTACTTTGGGGAAAATCGAAGATTTTTCGAATAATTGGCTTGGTCCGTTGTGTGTTTTTTCCTCTCTTGTCGTGCGCCTCGAGCCACAATTTTTTAAAAACCCAATCTTCACGAAACTTTCAGCAACATGGTAGAGTTTGTCAGAAACAAAAAGCCTATTGTTTTTGAGGTCCAAAAGGCCAAACATAAGGCCCAAAGTAGGTCAACAAAATTTGTCTAATTTCTAAAAATCCTCAAATTTTCATCCCATCGACTAGAAAATTTGACAGGATTTGCAATCTCAGGTCAACTGAAATTCTACCAACGCAATTATTCTTTAGGTTCAACATAGGCCAAAAAGGTCAAACAAGGCACAAAGGTCAAACCATAGGCCAAAAAGTCAACAACTTAAGGTGGAATTTCTAAAATCCTCAATTTTCATGCTATCCAATTGACTTCAAAATTTGAACAGGATTTGCAATCTCAGGTCACTGAATTCACCAACCAATTATTCTTGATGTCAACATAGGCCAAAAGGTCAACATAGGCCAAAAGTCAACAAACTTAGGTGGAATTTCTAAAATCCTCAATTTTCATGCATCCAATTGACTTAAAATTTTAACAGGGATTTGCATATCATTTTCAACTGAATTCAACCACCCAATAGTGTTTGAGATCAACATAGGCCAAAAGGTCAACATAGGCCAAAAGGTCAAACAAATAAGCCAAAAAGTCAACAACTTTAGTGGTGAATTTTCTAAAATAGTCAATTTTTCATGCATCCAATTGACTTCAAATTTGAACAGGATTTGCATCTCAGGTCTACTGAATTCACCAACCAATATTCTTTGAGGTCAACATAGCCAAAAGGTCAACATAGGCCAAAAGGTCAACATAGGCGCAAAAGGTCAACATAGGCCAAAAGTCAACAACTTAGGTGGAATTTCTAAAATCCTCAATTTTCATGCATCCAATTGACTTCAAATTTGAACAGGATTTGCATCTCAGGTCACTGAATTCACCAACCAATTATTCTTGATGTCAACATAGGCCAAAAGGTCAACATAGGCCAAAAGTCAACACTTAGGTGGAATTTCTAAAATCCTCAATTTTCATGCATCCAATTGACTTCAAATTTTAACAGGCGATTGCATATCATTTCACTGAATTCAACCACCCCAATAGTGTTTGAGATCAACATAGGCAAAAAGGTCAACATAGGCCCAAAAGGTCAAACATAAGCCAAAAGTCAACAACTTAGGTGGGATTTCTAAAATCCTCAATTTCATGCATCCAATTGACTTCAAATTTGAACAGGATTTGCATCTCAGGTCACTGAATTCACTCAACCAATTATTCTTGAGGTCAACAGAGGCCAAAAGGTCAACATTGGCCAAAAGTCAACAACTCAGGTGGAATTTCTAAAATCCTCAATTTTCATGCATCCAATTGACTTCAAATTTTGAACAGGATTTGCATCTCAGGTCACTGAATTCACCAACCAATTATTATTGAGGTCAACATAGGCCAAAAGATCAACATAGGCCAAAAGGTCAACAACTTAGGTGGTGATTTTCTAAAATCCTCAAATTTTCATGCATCCAATTGACTTCAATTTTAACAGGGATTGCATATCATTTCACTGAATTCAACCACCCAATAGTGTTTGAGATCAAACATAGTCCAAAAGGTCAACATTGGCTAAATGTCAACAAACTTAGGTGGATTTCTAAAATCCTCAATTTTCATCGATTGACTTGAAATTTGAAGAGGATTTGCCTTTATGGTCATTGAATTCAACCACCAATTATTTTTAAGGTCAAAATTTGTTTTTTTGGATTTTGGCCAAGTGTTCGTGCTATGCATTGACATCTTTCTTGTTTGTTTTTTTTGTTGAAGAACTTTGTTTGTGTGCAGTTGTGAACAAATCTGGATGTAAATTTGCTGGTGGGCAGTTTTGGTGCGTGACAAGGAACAAATG
>CM068956.1:69070679-69084641 GCA_035128595.1 Eptatretus atami
GACTTGCCAGCAGTTTATAAAGTAGCAGTTCTAATTTGTCTCTTATTAATTACATAACACGCCAGTACATAAAAACCACACAAAATACACCACACAAAACAAGTCCTGGGGAGGGTCTGCAATCTCTGATTGCTCATTTTCTTGTTGGTTTAATCGGAATTTGGAAATAAACTGTATTTCCAATTTAAAAAATCAAATTAGACTTATTTTGACACGAAATCGTTTTGTGCGAGATACAGCTCCACAGCCAATTGGCAAACACATCACTTGTCTTTTGTTAGAGCACAGTCCACCACGGTGGCAGTTAGCCTGTGGAGTGTGATCAGGTACTCAAGTACTGTGGGGAAAAATTTATATTAATGTATTTTAAATGTGTAACAAATGGAGTTTTCAGAAATGTAACTTTTATGCTGCAAGTTGAATTGGCTGTCATTTCTGGCCAAAAGACTTTTGCCCTAAATGATAAGAAATGTGTTGTTCTGGAGCAGAGTGACCGAGCTGATAATTGAACCTTTGCTTAGAAATGTACGGTGGCTTTTCGTCTAAAGGACACGTCTACAGTCTGGGTGAATATCCCCTAACCTCTCTCTCATGAAAGTATAAAATGCTTGAAATGTAAATTTGTTTCAGTGCAAGCACGTGAGGAAGTATATGTATCTCAGGCTTGCACTCCTTGGAACTGACAAGTACCAAGTTAGATAAAACTGTCTGATGTAATGTAGAAGTGAAATTGAATCGGGTTGGTCAACTGTTAACTAAAGTAAGAATAAATGGAATAGAACAAATAATATTGCAATCAATGGGATTCTTAAGTTCATTGTACGAGGGTGAGAAGTGTATAGTGTATAATTAGAAAATAAATTGTTTCACAAGGAAGGACTTGTGTGGACATCAGTTTTAATCGTGTCGATTAGGGTTTTTGTAGGATTTTATAACCAAATCGGACAAACGTTAACTCTGCCTGAAGTCAAATAGGATTCCACAATCGGCCAGTTAGAATCCTTCAGAGGAGGACAAACGATCACACAAGGTGGGTTTTAAAAAATCCAAACAAGTTACATGAAATACTCGCAGTATCAGTAATGTACATTGTTTCCATAGTTTGTGAGTTTTTCATTATTTTATTAGAAATATGTCTTTATAGAAGGCTTTTCAAAACTAACAGATATTTTCCCACAAAATTGGTTGCTTCATCAAACAACTGCACCACAAGATTTAGACCTATTCTATAACTTTTCATCCTCAATTAATTAACATGATATGCCATGGTGCTCTTCTGTATACAAGTATAATGGACAATTGTTTTTTGTTTTCAATCACCTTCATGTTGCTCTTGTTATGAAAACCAAGATGTCAGTGAGATCCAAGATGTGCAAATGGCCCTATTCTAAGGGTTTTTCTAATGGGTTAAAAAGGGTCATCCTCTGGATTGATTGGATAGAAGTAATGTTTTATTGCCGATTGTAATAAATAAAGTTGTGTGGAATAGCGGTGGATAGGGGCTCCATTGTGCAAAGTGCGCTCACCTCGAAAGCAAGAGGATCTGGGTTCGATTCCCAGGTGGACCAAAACTTTAGTGAGCCTCCTTACTCCAAATGCCTCTATTTAACTGGTAATATGTAGTAACCTGGTTGTTAGTTGATGGATGGATTGTTTTACAGAGTAATTGTTTTGCCAGTGTGGGTAGGAATGATTTGGGACCTCTCAACACCAGGTTACACTGCTTGCTGTCTCACAGTATGGTAGTTGTGCGGGCAGTAGCTCTGACACTCAAAAGAAATCCACCAACCAGGTGCTTGCATGTCATGTGTGAAAGACCATCTTTGATTACAAAGGATATACCATCAAACCTTTGGTGAAAAGTAGCAGTTCAACTTTGGTGAACCGAATCTTAAGTAAAGTACGTTGTGAAAAATAAAATATAATTAATAGCAATTTGTTATAAGCACATCTGCCTTCACCCAGAATATGTTGGAAGTTTTCCTCCAACCACACAGCCCTGATAAGCAAACTGCATCGCATAAACGTGATGTTCCCGAGGGGAATTAACCCAGTTGGCCTGTGTCACCTCACACGAGACAATGAAGATCCCATGGCGGTTTTCAAAGAATTAAGTTATCTGGGTCAGGATAGACCCAAAGCATTAACGGCCAAACAAAAAGTATTCATACAAGAAGCAATTAAATACAGTACTGCCTGATCCTACGGTCTTGACTACCACCGAAGCAAGCCCAGGCCTGCCTCGGGAGGAGCAGGCGGCCTGCAGACCTAGTGCTTGCCATATTGGCCTTCGAGACATGAGATGCAAGCGAGACTTGCTTTTATTGGCCCGTCATGGGAGCAGCAGGAGTCACCTTCAACCTGGGACAGAGAGAGAGCACGTCTCAGGCTTGCCTGTGGGTTACTCCTGAACAGGCAACCCAGTAAGCAATGTAGTAGGTAGTTTATTCATTCTCATTCATGAGGAGTTTGTGATTGCAATCAGCAGCTGATGTTTCTGTTGGAGAGTATGATTGGGGTGGAGCGCTTGATATTATTGAAGTTTTCAGCCAGCAATGCATCACGTGTTTTGAGGACATTGCTGAGTTAGTACTAAAACGTGTGCCAGGTTACAGATAGGTTGAGGCAGAATGATTATAATTCTTGTTCACCAGGAAAGTATGTGTACATAAACCTGCTTGCGCTGAAGTATATTTAGCTCATTTATGAAACTTTTGCGCTATGGCCCGGTGAAGGTGAGCCGTCAAGAGGCATTGACTAGGCTTCTGCAAACTATTGCAGAGTGACCACAGGTGGCAAAATCAAAGCGACACAAATTACATTGGTACAAAGCAAAGAAATATCAGTTGCAAAACAATAACAGAATGAGAAAAAGAACAGGTTTGAAGGAGAGAGGAAAATAAGACACATCAGTGAAACGGAGTTCGCCTGTTTGACATTCGCTCAAATCAATCCGAGCGCTTTGCTCATCCCTGTGTGTCCACACATTTCTTTGTTAATTTGTCCATCATTGTGGAATAATGTCCATGTAATTCATGTGAAAAGATAGTCATGTCTCCGAAAGGTTTTGATCTACATGTTATGATCACTGTTGAAAAACACTTTTTTTAACCTTATTATGAATACTAATACTAATACAATTTAATCAATTTGAAATGCATAACCTCAGTTTCACCAACCCTGACTCCCATTTATTTTGTTCTTGTATCATCAGTCGAGGCTCATGGAGGAGCTAGAACGCAGATTGGATCAGGATGTAACAGAATGAGAAGTACTGTACAGTAAAAACAGAGGTTGAGGAGAGAGCACACGAACAGCAGGGGAAAGGGACAAAAATGGGAGGACCTGGAGGAAAGAAGGACATGGGGAGAATGAGAGCAAGGTAGTGGGGGGAGGACACGATGGGGTGCACTGAAGTGGAAGGGAAACTGTGGAAGAAGCATAAATGGAAACGAAAAGAAATCGAAGATGAGGGTGAGGGAGCAGGGCGAACCTGATAGCCTGCAAAACACAGTCCGATTGAAGTGGGCTCAGGGAGAGTTAATGAGGTCGAAAGGATCGTGGAATGTGAGATGGTGGTGAAAACCCGTCTTAAGTACTGGAGGGAAGAATGAGATTTGAACAGACGAAGGAATTGGTTCCTCAGGGGTGGGAAAAAAAGAGGAATGAATGAGTGGAGGTGAGCAGTGAGCCCTAAGGGGGTTACTGGAATCATGATTGCATCTTGGAGGAGCTGGCAAGAGTCAAAGGGTTGAGAGAGAGCAGAGAGAGAGCGAACCGCAAGCCGTCGACTGTCTGTGATGTGAGAGCACTTCATGATGAACATCCAAAAGTTAATGCTGAACAAAGACCAACGAACCAAAGCAGTATTGCACTGACCATGTTGGTCTTGACACCAATATTCAAGCA
Source organism: Eptatretus atami (assembly GCA_035128595.1). Classification (NCBI taxonomy): domain Eukaryota; kingdom Metazoa; phylum Chordata; class Myxini; order Myxiniformes; family Myxinidae; genus Eptatretus; species Eptatretus atami. The sequence continues at coordinate 69,074,589 of CM068956.1, forward strand.
AGCTTGGACTTGCAGCCCAGAGAGGAGAGACAAACCTGCAGGCATAATGCTTGCACTATATCGACCTAGTAATATATAAACATTTCTCCTTTTCTCCATTGTGAAGTGAATTACAACACCATTGAATATTGCAGACTTGATCACCAGTGAACTCCCCAGCCTCCCTTGCTCAAGTTATGAGGATGACCCATGCAAAGATGGACCTGAGCAATTGTCAATCACCTCTAAATTTGGAGGCGGTGGTGGGGGAGAGGGTGGTTTGTGTGTGGTGCTTCCAGAGGTTAGACAAAACACATAGATAAGATGGCATCACATCGGAATGCAAGATAAATATTTACGGAATGGATTTTATCAAGTAAAAGTTGGTTCGAGTACATTTATAGACTTGGGGGAATGAGGTGCAGCTGTACGTGCGTCAGCCCTCATCAGAGAAAAGAGTGACGCACGTCCAAGTCAGAATGTATAATAAATAGAATAATAAATAAAATAAATAAATCTCAGTAAATATTCAAATAATATATCTGGTGTGCTTTATAACTTTATTTGACTAAGTGGTGAAATTGAACATTTCACTTTTCCTTGTCGTGTGTTCTTAATAATGAAATGGACCACATTTATGGTACATGCAGGGAAAACTACTCCAAAGTCATTGTGACACTAATGTCATGCTTGTTGTCACACTATCAATAAATATCGTGTCAATGGTAACTGGTAACAAAGGATTGTTTGTAATGAAGATTAAAATGAACAAAAACCTGTCGAACCGGCATTAAAGTCCCAACTAGACACTTGCTCCATTTAATAGGCACCAGGCCTCACAAGTGCTTCCTACCTGCAGACATGCTTGCGTTTGCAACATGTTCACATTGCACAACAAGATCTATTTTACCATTTACTGAGAATGTTTTACATTTCGGTCTCACATGTTCACATATTATACATTTCGGTCTCACATTGCTGTTTCATGAGGAGTTCGAGAAGCAGAAGCTACATTTTTTTTGGAATGAGGGGTGTCACTGAGTCTGTGTAATAAGGACGTTGGGTCATTTTATGGCCTGTCTATACAGCTGTGTTCAACAGCACCCTGGAATAAATTCCAAAATTCCTGCACCTTCAGTCAAACGTCAGGACGAGCCAACCGATTGTGAAAAGACTTGGGCCAAAAACCATTCCCCGGATAACCCCAACATGGTGGAATAGTTGTGGCTCTTGGAGTAGTAGTAATAGCAGTAGTCGTAGAGAGCTTCAACAAGGAAATCTTACACAGGTGGAAGCCATTCAGCCCATCAAGGCCTGCACAAACACCACCACCAACCCATCTACACAAGATCCAAGAGAAAATGCAAAAAAAAAGTTTTTAATTAATGAAATAATTTTTTTGTTTGTTTTGTTTTGTTGGTTTCTTTGTTTTTTTTCTTTGCATATTCTGTATTATTTATTTATTTATTTTTCCCTTTTCTCCCTCAGGGGAGGGGGGCATGGGCTTGGTTAAAAACACACATCAACTACACAACCCCCTTGACAAGACCCCCCACCAACAGCACCCGTACACATGTACACAATCATCCATCAATTGCTCAAACTACCTAAAAATCTTATCAAACATCCATAACCCTCTATCTCCATAACTTTCCAGGTACCGATCTAATTCTAATTTAAACTTATCTACTTTCTGCTCCCTCTACTTTCCAGGGAGACCATTCCATGCATAACTACTCTCTGAGTGAAAGTCCCCTGCCTAAGTACCATCTTAACTCTCTCTTCTTTACGCTCAGGCTATGGCCCTTGTCCTATCACTGTCTACTCTTAAATAATTCATCTTCACTTATTTTATCGATACCATTCATTTATCTTAAACATTTCTATCATATCTCCTCGTAACCGCCTCCTTTCTAGTGAATGAAGTCCTGTCTCCTTCAGCCGCTCCTCATAGCTGAGTCGAGCTTGGCCCGGAATCAATCTAGAGTAGCCCTGTGCTGAACCTTCTGTATGGCATCTATGTCCTTCCGGAACTGTGGTGACCAAAACTGTTATACAAATTCAGATGTGCCCTCACTAAATTCCTGTACAATGTTAACACCACCTCTTTTGATTTATTTGACCCCCTCCGGAATACTGTTACGAATATGGCAGCCATTTGCACACAACAGCCGAGGCCCTGCAGTTTCTGTATTCGATAAGATGTGTTATATAGTTAGGGTCCCGTCCCTATGTTTAATGGGTGGTTAAGTGTATGTGCGCTGAGTTATTTTTTTTAGTTAGAATTAATATCTAAACAACAACAATAACAACAACATCTCCTTCGCTCCTGCCACCATCAGCCTTCCTCACGTGCATGCGTGCCGAGCACAGACGTGGGCGGGGCTTCCATCGCCTCAGATCGGAGCCCGCTCCAAAAAAAAATGGGCATAGAATGTTCCTCTGCCCAATGAGCGAAGGGCGAGCATCGCACGCACGCCCCAGCCAATGGGAAGCAGAACACGGGAAAGAAGAATGTCTCGACCAAGCGACAAAGAAGAGAGAAGCTCCAAAAACAGCCACAGAGACTCCCGCCAGAAGGGGCATGTTTTTCCCGCCTACCGTGACCCTCCTCCAATCACGGCTGGCCACCACGAGACCCGAAAACACCCCGTCCAATCCGGAGGCGAGTCTCCAGAGAGCGGATTCCCCACCCTGCGTGGGGAGGGAGAAGAGAATCGAGTGGTGCAAGAGAAAAGGTTGTTGGTCGGACACCCCTTGTGTTCTGGCCTGCCTGGGCGCTCCTTGTCGTGGGTCGTGTCTTCGTCCCTGGTCTTCTCCTCGGCGCTTGGTGCGAAGCTGACCGTGCGGGTTCGAGTCCCACCGTGGTGGTTTGTATTGGAGCGGCGGGCTGGTGGTCGGAGCGGTCCGACTTCCCCGCCAAGAATCCGCGGGCTCCACAGGGGCAGTCGGCAAGCCGCACGACGCGGCCAGGTACACCACGGAACTCTGTCCCCCCAGCTGAACTATCCTCCTCGGCATGAGGACCGAATAAAGACCCGGTGGGGTCCATTTCTTTTTGGATGTGTGTGTGTGTGTCTGTGGGCCCAGTCTTTAAGTAGAAACGTATAAGTGCCTTGCATCATTGTACATTTGATTATATTCGGGTAATTCTGCTCTTTGTCTCCCTCTCCCATTATAAATAAACCCGTGTTAAATTACACCTCGTTGCCTTCGTTTCTATCATTGACCAAGCACGGTGAGGGCTTGAGAAATAGGGAGGCCGTTTGTGCGTAAATTGTTCATTTGGTCCGGCAGGCTTTGGAATCCGCTCGGTTACTCCGGATCCGAGTCTGTGTAAAGCGACTCGGTTCGGACAAAGTCGGCCAAAGGTGTGGCTTCCGGTAGTTAGACGGCGTGGGCTAATTAGTAATTGGAATTAGACAATTAACCCTACCCCAAGCCATCAAAATATTGGCATCCAACGGTCCACTAAGGGACCCGTGATCTTCGGAGTTATCAGAAGGTTATGACCTTCAATTCCGGTGTTCGGTGGGAGACGGCCCAATGCTCCATCTAGCAGTTCCTCCCCGCCCGCCGAACCCGCCACAATACAACCTAAAACCCCATTTTGCTTTTATAGCTGCCTGGCACTGTGCTGCCTGCTTACCTCCCGTATCTATTACCACCCAGATCCTTCTCCCTTGTGACACGGTCCAAAATTACCCCTTGCATCCTGTTAATCTCTATTTTCATTGTTCTTCCCATCCCCAACACCTTACACTTGCTCACGTTAAAATTCCATCTGCCAATCTTTGCCTAATCTATACAAGTATCAATACTTTCCTGTATCTGTTCACCACCCTCTCTGCTATCCACCTTACCTCCAAGCTTTGTGTCATCTGCAAATTTGGAAATCTTACTCTTTACCCCATTATCCAAATCGTTGATGTAAATAAGTGAATAGTAATGGTCCGAGTACTGATTCTGAGGTACCCCACTACTTACATCCTCCCAGCAAGACATCCTCCTGCTCACGAGCCACTCTTTGCTTCCTATCACGAAGCCGGTTTGCAATCCAATTAAGCTACCTGGCCAGCTACTCCACAAGCCCTCACTTTGGCTAACAACCTCCGATGCGGTGCTTATCAAATGCCTTCTTAAAGTCTAGATACACTATATCCACTGCCTTTCTCTCATCCACTCAATCAGAGACTGCTAAACAGAACTCTAAAAGATTTGTTAAAACAGGAACTACCTTTGGTAAACCCATGCTGACTACCTTTAATTAGTTTGTATTTATTAAATGGTCTCTCAATCTTGGTCCTAATTAATGTCTCCAACACCTTCCCCACACTGAAGTCAAACAACAGGTCTATAGTTCCCAATTCTTCTCTGCATCCTTTCTTAATAATGGTGTTACATTTGCTCCTCTCCAATCCCCCGGTGCCTGTCCTGACTCCAGGACACGATTGAAATATCCGTTAATATCTCGCTTACCTGCTCAGCACTTTCCCCAATACTCTCGGGTGCATATTATCTGGACCCGGAGCCTTATCAACTCTTAGATTACCGAGCTGTTCCTTTACTTCATCCACTCCAACCTGGGATCTTCTGTAAAAGCCCTTCCTATTCCTCACCTCCTTGATAGATACTCTCAGTCATTGGCTCAGCTAGCTCATGATTATGGAGTGAGGGAGCATCAACCTATGGTTGGCGTTATTAGCTGATAATAAAAAGAAAATATTCATCGAGGACACGGTCCCAACAGCAACTTTTAAAACGGGATGTGTTTGATTTTATACATAAAAAAATGAAGTAAATAAATATGTAGTTTTGTAGAGATGGTAAAGTGTGTATAAAATAAAGAAAGAAACTAGAATGGCACTCAGTAGAGCACATGGCTACCCTCAGGGGAACAGTTTATGTTTTTGTATCCACTGATCGGCTGGATCTGGATCTGGCCGGAACTGAACCAAAATCGAATCGGCTTGTTCTCTCACCTACAACCATGCCACCAAGTTTTGTCCCAACTCGTCCACAACTTTTTGAAATATCCTGTTTTATATTATTTTGAACCAATCTCTCAATGGTGAAGAATTAATTTAAAATTCTAGTGTCCTCATCCAGAATTGGATCTTCACACAAAATCTAATCATTTCATCCTCGTCACAAAACCCAACCTTGTCCACCAAGTTTGTCCGAATCCGTCCACAACTTTTTTGAGATATCCTGCTCACGCAAACAGACAGCAGGGGTGAAAACATAACCTCCGTCTTCTTTGGTGTGAGGTAATAATTAAAAGTGGTAGTATAGATCATCATACTATATATCAATTTTTCTCCAAATCCAACACAGGGATGTCGGGCCACCCATTCCTTCCTGTCAAATGCAAATGCAGACTTGCCACAACTGTTGTGCCTGTGTCTTGTGGTCTACCACAAGCTGATGTACCCAGTTGCTGCGGCGGTGGCCTCGGAGCCTTTTCCAGTCCGGCCCGGGTTGATTCCTCCGCAAAGGTCGACGCTTAATTTTGAGAGCAATTTGCAACTTTCCGAACAAGCCAAAAAAGGAGTGGTGCTTACGCGAAAAATTTGCAGATGTCATCAAGACTGGTGCTTTGAGATGTTCCTTGTTAGTGACAAAATCAAACCATTGGGCTCCAAGAATGCGATGCTGGACCTCATGTGGAAGGCCTGAAGTTTTCACCCATCCTCCACGAGCAATGTACAGGTTTCGGACCCACACAGGAACACTGGCAATATATAGATGTGTATACTCTGATTTTGTTGGTTAGACTAAGTCATTTATTTCCACTACACATGGTTCAGCTGGCCAAAGTTGATATTTACAGGGGTGTGTCAACAAAAAGTTAACCGCTTCAAATGACTTTGTACATTAAGTTATTACCTTAATTTTTGTTTGTTTTCAGGAGTGATCACTGATTTTTGGAAGAAGTCATTCAAGCATAACCAAAGTATTCTTCGGAGCAGAGTAAACATTGTCAAGTGGTACTTTTGAGACCAAATCAATTGCTTCCGTCCAGACGAGGTCTGCACTGAATATGGAGTTGCATCCAGAAAAGCCAAGACAGCCAGCCATTTGGAACTTGTGAAAAAGTTCAAGTGATGGGACGATTCTCAGCATCAAACAAGGGAAGGTCCAGTTACCTGAGAAGTGACGATGTGAAGGAAACAAAACGAGTTTCTGAGTCCAGTCATGCAAAGGACGAAGAATCTCATCAACAAGATTGGCTGAACTGGGTTCACTCCCAGTAGTATGAGAAGAATAATGAACACAACATTTAAACCTCTTTCCTTACCACATCACAACAGCCCCTAACATTGACCGATGGGGATAAAGCAGCATGAGTCGCTCTGTGTGAGATGCTGCAGCAGAAGATGGAGGCAAACCCAACTGGATTCACGATGGGTGTCGTTTAGTGACAAGGCACCACTTTCACATCAACGGTGCTGTCAATTCACACAACATTTTCTGGGGAAGTAAAGCCCAGACGAGGTTGAAGAGAAGTTGCTTGAGGGTCAGAAAGCCAAAAGCAGTGACTGTCACTCCAGTGGTGTGTTTGGGCATATTGGTTTGAAGACAAAATGGAAGAACGGTTACATCAATGGACAAACGATCACCGGTGAATTGTCAACGCATAAAAACAAAGACTTGAAGCAATCGAATGAGCACTGAAGCCCTTCGGCGGACGTGTGTTATGCAAGCACGCTATACACCCATACAGCCCATACAGCCATGACAACAATTGCCTTTCTGCGTCAAAATATTCGGACGCAGTTTTCGTTTGGCGTTTTGGAAAAATGGGTCTACACAACAGCCCAGACCACAATCCAGCTGAGATTTTTTTTCCCTGGGGGCTTGTAAGGTAACGTCTCACAAGGACACCCCAGGATCCTGAACTGCTACTCCTCGATGGCAGCAGTGAGACTTATGTGCAGGACTAGTATCCGATTAAAACTGCTAGAAAAGTCATTGAAAACTTCACAATTCATGTGAATGATGTACTGTGCTGCGTGGGTGCACCATTGAACACCTCACTATAAGACATGAACCCGCATAATAATTTCAATTCTCCATGATTGGGTTTTTATTTTCCGAGTTAATTTTTTGTTTTATTTCTCAATGTTTTGCTTCATAAAGTTTTGAAGTGGTAACCTTTTATATGACACCCTACATTCAAGGTACCTTAACCTCTCCATGTTTGCTGCATGTTCTGGCCCACAACAATAAGCTGGTGACGGAGGTGGGCCAAGCGGCCTATGTTCTGAACTTTTTGGTGTTTCCCGCAGAAAACGTGATTCCCAATATCCTTTCCGATACCTTCCTGTTCGAACCACTGTAGGAGCCAGCTTACATTGGTCAGTCCTTTCTATAACAAGGAACCCGCCAGGATACATCAACATGAGTTCAGGATCCGTAAAGGAGTAGTTACTGCCCACAAAGTTATTCCAGGTCTCCCTGACACCAGCTTCAAGAATGCAGTCAATGACAGAACACAAGCAATCAGAGCTCGGAGCGGAGTGCAGCTTAACGAACACCTGCATCGGTGGTGTGAGAGAAAGATCCGGAGACTCACTTCCAATAGCGCGTACCTTTGATGGCTGCGACTGCACTCATGCCGGTCCGGATGAAGGTTGGAATACATAAAGAACGGAGCGGTGCTCTCCGCTGCTTCCAGGGCTTCCACAGAGTTGCTCTATCTACTGAGTCAAGGCATCCTTGAATCGTCAATGTAGGGCTACGTAAAGTGGTCTTTAAAGCTCATGTGGAGCCTGACCAAAAGCCTGAGACGACGGGAACGACCCAGTACCGAGTCATGGTAGACTTCCCTTTCATGAATCGGACTGCTGTGCGGTTGGCCTCTGAAGCGGTGAAGTAATGGTTCCAGAAGAGTGTAAAACTGTGACTAAACACCTTTTCCAGAGGACTAACAAAAGGTGTAATGCGGATCTATAACTGCTACATTTGATGGCAGGGTCCCTTCCCTTTCTCAAGGGTAGTATATAGGGCATCCCCACTCTGGCGAGACATGCCTACTGAGGCGCCAATACCTTATGGAAACCCTCTCCATGGGGGGACAAGCTGATTGGACCTTGTGCAGTTCAGTAGCTCCATGGGAGCATGTCTGAACCCTCAAGCCTCCTGCGACGGGCTATTCCATAAGCAAGTTTCTGTGAGCACGACATACTCTCCCCAGAGTCGAACGGGGGAGGCCATTGTGAGGAATATCCAATTTTCTGGACTGATGGGCGCTGTGTTGCTGTGCAGCAAGATCGAGGACAATGGAGTAGTCGGCACATAACTGGTGGTGCAGGCAATGATTGAGCTGCTATTCAACTGGCTACCCTGGGGTGGGGCGTGTGTTCCCCCTGTGGGGGGGGGTGGCCCTATAAGAAAAAAAAGACTAGAACTTGCTCCGATTGGCAGAGAATAGTAGATCAAAATGGGGGAAAAAAAGGATTAGGCAGACTCTGTTCACTTGGAGCGATTTGAGTGCCTGGATTTGTTTACCGAACCGGCATGGTCAGTCAGCAGGCCTGGCGACTGCCTGGCTGTCGTCCAGAAGCAATCAATGTCAACCTCTTTGGTGGCGATTTGTGGACGGCAATAGCGCTGGAATTTTTGATGTCTCATGTACGGTGCGTAAACCTGTCCTAGTTTGCCACAGGATGATCATCTCACCATGGATGTCCCAGCTTTACGTGAAGATGGTGGTCCTAGTCGCATATACATCAACTTCCTTCCGAGTGTTTCGCCGTCGTTAGATATCCACATTACGGCTGGATATGTTTCCTTCTAAAGAAAAATCCGCAAAGACACTGCGAAGCTACTGGGAAAGAAACAATTTCGGCAGATGGTTGAATTCTCATTTTTGTGACAAGAACTTGTAAGATCCCGACAACACTTCTCGTCGTCCTGTGTGTCTATCACCATCCATGGCATTGAGGTATTGATAACCAGTAGGCTGGTCATGGGGTGGAGTGTATCAGCAGTTCCAGTTGGTTGAAGAAGCGCTTTATCAGAAATCATAGCAGGCTTTCTCAGATTGGTGCATAAACTAAACGATGATTCATCGTAGTGCTAGCTAGCCATTCATCCCTCTCAGGGTTCTCCCTCACCCCCCCCCCCCCACCACGACCCCCTGCCACCACACCTATCTACGCTTAACACTGGGGAACCTAAGCCTAATATAATCTTTAGGTATTACCATGATTAATTGAGTCTATGGGCCTATCACTCTTCACAAGCAGACAAGTCGGCAGATTTCTGTCTTGCCTGCCTTATCTGGCTTTGCACCATTAACACTATTCCATGCTCTCATGCTACCCCCACCCCAACCCATCAGGTTTCGGCGTGGAAGTGCATCTCTGCCTGTAACCCTCTAGTGGTAAGGAAGGTGGAATTAGGAATTGGGGGGGGGCGAGGGGACCACCACTTGATTGCAAAGGTGGTCTCAAACCTCACCTGGTCTGTAATGGGAAGCCTTCCCCAACCATCCCAAGTCACACTGAAAAAGGCATTAACAATTTAATAACAAAGACGTGATTTCATCCTAGTCAAGGCTATTAAAAAATTAACAAGAGGTAGAATGACACACAATTACGATTCCGCACAGAACGCAGACACCACATCTCTTTATGGCATTACTAATCATTGACGTCATTTTGACATATCTTACTTTGTTGTGGGAATTGTGAGTGGTATGAAGAAGAAGAAGAAATACCATGAAAAATGACGCCACATTACGATTCCACAATACGACAGCACAATCGCTTCTGGTTTTAGCATCATGCATGACATCATTTTGCGCCGTGGTTTCAATATCGGAATTTGGATAAACTGTATTTCCAATTTAAAAAATCAAATTAGACTTATTTTGACACGAAATCGTTTTGTGCGAGATACAGCTCCACAGCCAATTGGCAAACACATCACTTGTCTTTGTTAGAGCACAGTCCACCAGGTGGCAGTTAAGCCTGTGGAGTGTGATCAGGTACTCAGTACTGTGGGGGAAAAATTTATATTAATGTATTTTAAATTGTAACAAATGGAGTTTCAGAAATGTAACTT
>CM068956.1:69099449-69113665 GCA_035128595.1 Eptatretus atami
GAAAAAGAACAGGACCCAGAACACTGCCTTGTGGAACTCCAGCCTGAACAGAAAGAGGTGATGAGAGAACTCCATTAAGGGCCACACGTTGGCTGCGACAGGAGAGGAAGTCAGTGAGCCATGAGTGGAGATGTCCTTGGATACCATAGGAAGAGAGTTTGGTGAGCAGGGCAGAGTGCTACACCATAATCGAAGGCACGTGATGTGTCTAGGGAGATGATTTCATGGCTCTGATTTCATGTCTGGCATTGAAGATCTCCATCTGTTGTTGGGAGAGCAGAAGCAGCATATCCAGGCTAGAGTGACCTGGTCTGAATCCAAATTGATAATCAGAAATCAAGCCATTGGAGAAGAGGAAGGATTTAATGTCTGAAGCGATGATGGATTCCATAACCTTGCAGATAATTGGGAGAAGGCTGATTGGTCTGTTGTTTCAGGGATATGTTTTTACACAATTTTATGCAGAGCAGTAATGTTTGTTGATTTCCAAGCAGATGGCAGATGACCTTGAGCAAATGAGAGGGTGAATAGAACAGAGAGAGGGCGAGCAAGAGCAACAGAGAATATTTTAGGACATGTGGGCTGATGCCGTCTGGACCGGTTGCAGAATATGAGCCGAGGTTTGAGCGAGAAACTCCAAACCATTGTAGGAAAAGACACAGAGTCACGAACAGCTGATGCGATGGGTAAGGTGGGTGCAGAAAGCGATGGGTTTAGGACACAAGATTTGAAGCAAACACAGAGTTTAGGCATTCAATCTTTTCATGTGCAGTGTCAGCTGTGCGCCATTTGAGGTAGAGGGGTGGAGGGAAACAAACACCAAAAACAGACTCAACTGGACCCACCAGGAATGGGAGGAGGGAGACAGGTTTGAGAGTTCAGACTTGAGATTACAAAGATTGTTTTCTGGCTCTCCTGAGGTGAGACACAACTTGTTTTTGAGCTTTTGAAAAAAACTGAGATTGCCTTCAGTTGGATTAGTCTTCCATGAGGAAAATGCAAGTTGTTTCAGGACAACTGCTCCACCACAAGCTTCAGTGTGCCATGGATGGGAGGAAGGGTAGGACAACTGAAGACAAGATGGGATAAATCTGTGCATGAGAGAGAGAGAGAGAGAGCAAGTTTCTATAAAAGAATTCCCAGGACAAGTTGATGTCGGAGGAAGTAGAAATGGGAGACCAGTTTAGAACTTTGATGGCTGCTTTATGTCCCTGCCAGTCAGCCTGAGTGAAATGCCACCCTCAACGGTGCTGAGGTGGTTCTCTAATAACAGCCAGAGAGATGTCTACTTTGACAAGCATGTGGTCAGATGAACGCATTGGAGCGGAAGAAGAACAGCAGATATTTTCAGGGAAATTGGTCAAAATCAGATCCAAAAGAGATGAAGTACCATTGGTTGACATCCGGGTCGGGAAGTTGACAGATTGTGTCAGTCCCAATGAGTCGCAGAAGTCTTTTGCTGAAGTACCATGACAGGTGAGAGAGGTACCCACACCCAGCAAACTGGCATGATGACAGTTGAAGTCACCACATATGAGGTACAGAGAGTTGGGATGAGAGGATAAAAGTTGGTCCATGTTTTCGGAGAGCGAGATGTAAATAGAGTCATCACTGTTTGGTGGATGGTACAACCCACATACAAACATGAGGTGGGAGTGGAGGGGAAGCCGTAGCCAGAGGTATTCCTGGGGGTGTGGGGGAGTGAGGGCAGTGCATGATGAGTAAGGAATAGAGTCTTTGATGAAGAGAGCAACACCGCCGCTAGGACGAGGCTCAGGTCTGTTATACCAGGAAGGAGTAACCAGGGAGAGACACTCGGGAGTCAGATACGTCTTGAAGGAGGAAAGTTTCTGTTGAGCAGATTATGTCCGGTTTGTCAGTGGAAACCTGTACGGAAATAAGTGTGTGTGCCATACATTGGATGGATGTTAAGCCGGCCATGCCAACACTGGTTGTTGGTACATGTTAAAAGATCCCATGGTGTCCTTCGTGAACAGTCGGCGACAAATTACAAATTCTTATCTGGACCGATTGCTGTGAAGGCAACAGTCACCCACGCACCATAACCCTTGCCAAGAAACTGCTTACGCAGCACCGACACAACATTGATGATGATCATGATGAAGAAACAAGGTGACCCCAAAAAGTGGCCTTCAAAAGTTTAATAACCTTCATTATTAAACTTTTGTTAAACTCATTATTAAGCTTGTATACAGCTTGAGTGGAAGACCCTGTTTAAAATAAAGACTTAACTTTTCTGCAATTTGAAATAAGCTCTCCCATCCAAGTACTGTACGCCAAAGCTTTTCAATGGAGGTCTCCATCCAAGTACTAGGTGGTCTTCACCGCTTAACTTCCGAGATCTGAAGGGATCGGGTACATTCAATCCCGCAATTCATACAGGTGTCATTGCTGTGTGTTCTCTATGATGACAACAGAACTTAAACAACAATGGAATTTTATCAGTGTATAACCACTGAACTGCGTTTATCATTTATTGATCAATGGAACTGTTTATTATTAAACACCCACCAAACTTTGTTTGTAATTTAACAGAACCTTTTTGTGGTTAAGGCCCTGTCACACCTTGACGATTTCGCCAGCGTATGCCGACGTATGAAAAATTTGTCTAAACGGCTGGGCACACGTCGAATACGTTGGGTAAGTTTTGTATACGTTAAGAGCACGCTGCATACGTCTAGTACGCTGGCATACTCGTAGTACGCGAGCTGTTAGACAAATTTTCCATGCTTGAAATTTTTCGACATATGCGCGTATGACTCACACGTTCCGCATACGCTGGCCATAAGTTGTAGGCACGTTACGCGATCGTTGACACAGCGACACGTTACTTGTAAGTTACTCATAAGTCGAAACACGTCGAGGTAAGTTAGCATACCGAATTATTCTACCTATGAGTAACTGTGTGCACGTTACGCATCGTTGACACACGTCGACACACGTTACTTGTAAGTTACTCATAAGTCGAAACACGTCGAGGTAATGGTTAGCGTCAGTGTTCCAGACTCCCTGATTTTTTTTCTTTTTTTTTTCTTCGGTATGACGGTGATGTTGACACTTCCATTTCTAGTGCGGTTATAATATAATATAATTAATAGGCTGCCGCTCAACGATTTAAATCATAACCGCACTAGAAATCGAAGTGTCAACATCACCGTCATACCGAAGAAAAAAAGAAAAAAAAAAACAGGGAGTCTGGAACACTGACGCTAACCATTACCTCGACGTGTTTCGACTTATGAGTAACTTACAAGTAACGTGTGTCGACGTGTGTCAACGATCGCGTAACGTGCCTACAACTTATGGCCAGCGTATGCGGAACGTGTGTCATACGCTGGCATACGTCGAAAAATTTTCAACATGCTGAAAATTTGTCGATGTACTCGGCGTACTACGACGTATGCCAGCGTGCTTCAGCGTGCTCTTAACGTATACAAAACTTAACCATAACGTATTCGACGTGTGCCAGCGTATTCGGCAAATTTTTCATACGTCGGCATACGCTGGCTAAAACGTCAAGGTGTGACAGCGGCTTGACACTTCGATGTCTAGTGCGGTTATGTTTGAATCGTCGAGCCGCAGCCTATTAATAGCCTACGCCACGTGATCGTCGGCGATACCTGCCGCACGCTATGCATAAGTTAGACTATCGTTGGCATAGGTTGTGAACGCCGACAACACGCTCAGCATTCGTTGATATAAGTTATCTATATGTTATCGAAACGTTCTGTGTACGTTACTAATACATTATGCATACGTCCAACTCGTTATGAATACGTCCAAAACTGGAAAAAAACATCAATAGTTCAGCGTACGCCAGCGTTTTACATACATTTTGATACCTTGCCATACGCTGGCTAAAACGTCAAGGTGTGACAGGGCCTTTAACAACGGAACTTATTAATTGAAAAAAGAAATGTTTATCTTGAACAATTTAACAACAATATATCTTTGTGATTTATCAACAATGGAACTTTATCCTTTACCAACACCATAACCTTATCATTCAACAATTGGGTTTTTTCCCACTTTTTTCCATTTTTATTTTTCACCTAATTACAACAGAACTTTGTGTATGGTTGATCAAAAACACATCTTTATCATTGAACATAACTTTGTTTATCATTTCACAAGCCAGTGTTTTAGACTTTGTAAACTAGTTGCATGGATTGTAAATACAAGTTTAAGATAAGTGTTGAAGGAAGAAAATGAAAAATAAAGGTGCTGTAAAACAAGTGATGATAAAAGGAAGTGGCCATCCTGTGACGTGCATTTTTAAACATTGATCCACGAATCTTTCTTGTTTCCTCCACAAGCTGTAAAGAAGCCTCTGTGGGGTAAAGCATACAATTCATGCAAATTGCACTTGATTTGCCCCTAGTTTCATTTAAAAAAAAAACTGTATTCCACGAGGTCCAACCACATTTTAGGAGGAATGTGGCCTTGCCGCCATGCTAGTTTCACTGCTGATCCTGAAAAGGCCTTTTCATACAGGTGATGATGAAGTTCATGAAAAAGGAGATAAAAAGATGGCAAAGGAGATCAACCGATGAAGTACAGTGAAGGGGAAACAGTTGGATAAGAACGCATGGATGTCCCACAGCATGAGAGGAGCTGCCGGTGAAAGGGGGATGGGGGAATCGGCAGGTGTAGAAAAATGGGATTAAAAAGAAAAATTGGTGGCATCATGGTTAGAGCATCCTCTCTGAGATTGGGAGATCAGTGGTTTTAACCCCATCCAAGTCGTACTAAAGTCTTTTAAAATGGCATGTACTACTTCTTTTCTTGGTGCATACCATTTAAAAGGATGGAGCACAGACAAGCAACCACTGTGCAGGCTTGATGGCCTAATGGCCTCCCCAGCTTTGAAGTTCCTTGCAAGGGAACTCGTATTACCCTATTCTATCGGTAGAAGCTCTTTACAATTTCCACCCAGTCCTGTTCCCTCCCTTCAGTCATTTATGGTGTCAGCTCATTACCACCTTACGTGCACTTCACATTACTTGGATTTTCTCCTGTCCCTACTTTGGCTTTGATCCATTTGACATTGGCTCCGCAAACTTTTCCGTTAAATAACACCAGGTGGGTTGACTCAGCCTGTCATCCTTCTGAGGTTGGCAAAATGAGTACCATCTTACTGGAAACAGGGGCAGTGCATCAGAGGCACAACCTGCTCCCAGAAATGATGCAACAAGCAACCACAGGCTGTATATGAAATAATAATTTGCCAAGTGGGCAAGTAGACACATTAGTCCTTGTTGGTCGTTCAGCTTTTCAATAAACCGAGACATTTGTATTTTATCGATAAAATAATTCCAATCTTCCGGCTTGTGAAGACATGGTTTGCTGTTTTGACCTCTTTCCTATGACCCCACTCATGCTTTAAGGGCCAAATGGTTTGTAGTATGCGTTGGTCGGATTCATGTTTGAGTCTCCTGCTGTGCAACAAAAGTTTCTTTACTCAAATAATTTCAACACTTTTTTTTGGATACATAGTCGAGGGTCATGGGAGAGCGAGTACACTGAACGGATCAGGGCATAATAGGACACACAAGGAACGGTAGAGACACATGCAAAAGAAACAGCTGAGAGAGGGGGAAAACACCAACAGCAGAGCCAAAGGTCAAGACAGAGTGAGGTGGACAAACAATGGGTGTGGAGAGGAATGGGGGGCAGGAGAGGATGCATGGGGTGGACAAGATGAATATAGAAGGAAACTCTCAGGAGGGAAAACTGGAAATTTGGAAGGAGGAGGTATTGGGGTTGGGGTTAACGAGGGTATAAAAGATCATTGCTTTGGACTGGGGATGATCTGAGATGGTGGTGAACAGCTTGTACCTACTGTAACTTGTCCAAATTATGCATCATTCTGTTTCCTACGATACCCTGTCATTCAAATAGCTTCTCCGCATCCTCGTTGCTCTCTTTGAACCGTGACAACTCTCGTGATGGAACAATGCTCCCAAAAGTGAAAAGCAAATTGCCTTTTGATGTTACCATCCAGGGATATCAAACTCTTTTAAAGGTGACAGAATTGCTGATAATGGTGTGAGATCATGTCTCGTGTTACTGCGGGTAATTGACGATAAGAGGGAATTTGAGGAGAGAAGGGGTATTTTGTTGCTGCCAGGTGTAATTGCTTTCACTGCCAGGTGGAACAGCAAGGATTCGGGACAGACAACATGGGATAAGCAGCTGCTTGTACAAAGTGAATATAGTGACTGCAGAGACCTTAGATCCATAAATAATAACACAACTTGCATGTGTTATACATGAATCATACATGTAAAGTGTCCGTGATACATTCCTGGTGATGCCAATATGATGTACGTGTAATTAGATCTTCATAATGGGGAGCATTTCAGCGAATGGGAGCCTCAAGTTCTTGTGATGACATGGCGTCAAGTACAAAGCGTGGACTGGTCCCCATAAATGACCTGATAATGAGAAATTAACCGATGGACATGTGCCGTTTAATTAGTCTCGCCCTATATTTTTGCTTTAAAAATGGTTTTCTCTGCAACCGCTTGTCCGATCGATGCAAAACTTTCAACATAGAAGGGACTCCCCATGGAGAATATGTTACAGTACTGTATTGCTAACTCTGTGACGTCTTCGGTCACATGGTATTACAGCAATATTGGATTAAAGGAAAAAATATGGACATCGTTTTCTCTGAAACTGCTCAACAACAAAAGAATTGAAACTGCACGTCATCAACTCCCCACAGGGTATATCAGGTGATAACGATGACATCAATAGTGAAGTGGTATTCCAGCCATAAGTAGTTGAATTGAAATCCTCATCCGAAAAATCTGAAACTTCTTATATCTGATGTACAACTCGATGCGAGTGAAGAATTGAATTTATGACGTTTATAACCCGTGCCAAGAAACTAAGTAACATAATAAGGGGCATGGATGATACGGCTGGTATATGGGCCACAACAGCAGTGGGCTATAACAGTAGCGTGTTCAGTTAACGATGGTATTTTTGTTCAGGCGAGACTACACGTTCTACGGGTGCCGTTCTCGTTGTAAATGTAACTACTCTATTGATGTAATTAACAATTGCTTGATCTAATGGTAAATGCAACTCCGGTGGAGCTTGTATATAAATCACGTGCAGGACAAGGACATCAGTGTACTTTAACATGAATTATACAAAGATATTTAAGGCAGGGGTCTTTCAGTCGGAGAGTGGCTTATGCATGGAATGGTCTACCCAGAAATATCGTGCTAGTGGAGAGGGTAGATAAGTTAAAATGGGATTTACTCATACATAAGGTAGTGTATGCATTGGAGAGAGAGGGGTATTAGAATGTTGGCTTATCTGTGGATGGTTGACGATACTGGGGTTGGTGCAGCGCAGGCATGATGAGCCAAACATGAAAGTTCCTTCTGTATCCTTGTGCATGTTGGGAGACTATTGACGAATGGACACGGTGTATAGGATTTGAACCTCGAGCTTCCAGCACCATATGCATGAGCCATTGGCTGCGATGGGACCCCCACATAGGCTAACTGGTTGATGTGGGAATGAAAGAAAACGACCAACTAAGCTCATCGAATCCGTTGCTTTGCATCCTTATAACCTCTCAACGACAATCAGTGTTTTCATCGCTCAGATGGCTTAAAATTGCTTTAAATTGCTTAAAATTGCTTACTTGAAATCTCATAATTAACACCAGTGAACTCACACAAAATCACCTGCTGCAAAATGCATTCTTTCCACATGTATGTGAAAATCGCAAGTGATTTTAAAAGAGCGCATGATGGTTCTCATTTCTGATTACGTTCTCTAGATCTCAGATTCTTTAGATGACTGGGAGTTGGATCGATAACAACCAGTACACCACAATGTACACAGAATCGTGCACAACGTGCATGTCAAAATTAAACACTCCTGGAAATATGATCTCGATAAACTGAGGGGCAGGGGGTACTGAACCGTGGAACAGGCAATCATTTTCAAAAGCACTTTAAACCGGCTGTCCAGTCTGTAAGAATTTTTCTATAAAGGGAATGCATTGTATCTTTTACAATACGTATAATATATCTCTATTATAATACCAAGCTTGCACACTAAAAACTCGGCTCGCCGTCACACGATCCCTAATGAAATTGCTGTGGCACTTAGCGGACATGCCGACAATGTTTGGAAGTCTTGGCGTTCCACAGTACCACTTGCATTTTGCACAATGCGTATTTTTGTCATTCCCCGTGTACGGTCTGTCGTCTGCTACCAGCTATGTTGTACTGCTATCCCGTGCATGTGCACGGGTATCGCTAGTATATATATATATATATATATATATATATATATATATATATATATATATATATATATATTATATATATATATATATATATTGTTATGGTTTTGGAAAACACCCCCCAGGGAGAGCATATATGGATATGGACACGTAGGTGATGCAAGGATCAGTTATTTCATTAATCTTTGGTCCCTTGTCAAAGACCTTTGGGGGGGGCATGCGTTGGCTGGACTGTTTGTCCTGGTAATGTGTCCCCCCCCCACCCCACAATACTTTCAATCATCCCTCCTTTTCCCCATTCTGCCCATTTCAGCAGTCCACAAATAATCTCCCCTCCATCAAACATTTTTTCAAGTCCCTACTTCACCCCCATCGGTCTTACCTTCAATCCCAAGGCCATTTTGGGTTCTTTTCCATGTTCACTCCATCCACGCATTGCTTGGCAACCCATCGGGTGCTCTCGCATGCATGTGCGTGGTGCTTGTGCTCCGGCATGGCGCTTCTTGTGGGTGTGGTACTCTGCAAAACAGTGCAGGTGGGCGTGTTCCGCCGAACGAGGGGACTGGCGGCTCTTGTTTCGGCTTTGAGCGCGTGAGGGGTGGGTGGGGGCTTCGTTGAAACTTTCCTCAGAGTGGCGTGGAAATTTCCACAAGTGACGTCATGCACCCACCCCATCGGTCGGCTGCGGACCAATGCGAGGGGGAAGGCTTGTGGGAGGAGGGAAAGAAAGCTGAGGTGAAGAAGAAGCGGAAAGGCAGAGAAGCACACAGTACGGGCTCACGTGCACAGGACGAAGAGCACTCCTGAGCAGGCGCTCAGAAAGCAGAAAGGGAAGAAGCAAAAGGTATAAAGCAGAAGAGAAGGCAGACGCACAAGGCTGAGGAAGCAGAAAGGAGAAACGAACGGGACAAGCTCTCATGAGCAGAAGACTAAAAGACTGAGAAGGCTCGTGAGGAAAGGAATAAAAATGTGTGAGGGTAAAGAAAAAAAAGGTTTCATGAGCAGTTTGTGTCGAGCTTCTGTGGAAAAAAAAGACACTCCTTCCACGAGCATCGTCCTGCCATCTCGATCCTGTCAGTCACAAAGGACGAGGAGGGTGAACAGCGGCACCTCATCGACGGGTGGGGGGGGGGGGTTGAGGAGGAAGAATCGAGGCAGAGAAGGGCGAGTCGCACATCTGGCTTGCATATCTGGGATGCCAGAGAGGGCTCGCCTACTGGGTCCGGGCACCTTAGGGACACGGCTGCGTGTCCCCATGTGCTTCACATCGCCACTGCCCAGTCTCCCATCATATTTTCCTCCGCATTCTCCTGTATATTTGTGTGATGTGATGGAGAGAAGGAGAGACCGCCTTGCTTTCTTCTATTCATTACTTTTATTGTATTTTCAAGTCCTCCTTGTTATATTCTTTGCCCGAGTGAATGAGGGCCAAGTCTTTTGTTGAAGTAAGATTGAAAAAGAATACGGGTTATGGTTAAATGTGCTCTTATGTGCCTTTTTACTTTCTCGCTTCTAAATACTTGCCTTTAAATGATTGCTTGCTTGTGTGTTTGTAATAAATAATTACTTGTTGCTATTTCCAATCCGTCTCGGTTGTCTTTTCTTTTATTGGTCTGATGTAGTGCACAAGTAAGGTTAGACGGGACGTTCTACCCCAATAATTTGCTTTGCCAGCCAGCAGCACACTCACTGTAACGCTCGGCAGTAATCCGAGTGTGCGCTGAGGGCACTGATCTCGCGATTAGCCGGCCATCCACAGGTAAGGGATCATGCGAAGTAGTGTAACCCTGCCTGGATTGGCCGTGCCAATCGGCATTCGTGGTTGCTTAGCAACCTGCCGTTGTGCAGAGTTATCTGTGCCCGGCGGCCTCGGGACCAGGTGTTCGGGAGGAACCCGAGAGCTTCCCCTCGTGGCAAGCCTCAAACCCCGGATCCACGATTATATATATATATATATATACATTATACATACATACTAGTGGGGTATGCTTACACAACAAACTGTACTTCTCCATTGTCTCTGGTCACTCACCTGTATTTGATTTTTCATTTAGTTGTATTTTCATTTATGGATGCTTTCCGACGGTTCTGAGATTTTTTTTTTTCTAGTGTATCAGATTTGATGTCCATCAGCACACAAAATTACCATGCTTCCCCGTTGTCTCAGGTCGCTCACCTGCATTTTTTTCATGTATCAGCACCTGTGGAATTATCCATGTATTACGTATGCCTCTGGCAAATGGAGAGGGAAGGGGAAGAGAGTGGGGAAAAAAGCAAAATCGAGAAAAATAAGAAAGTGCGGATGATAGGGGAGTGAAAGAAGAGTGACAAAGTGTGCCACGAGTGAATATAGAAGGAAATTGTATTAAGAGAGGTATGGGGGTGTGGGGGGGGGAGGGGGTGCAGTCAGAGTTCTTGCACATTTGCATACATAATAAATAAATGACCCCTTATTACATTCACTCATTTTGGTGCATTTTATGGTCCCTCTTCTCACTTCTGTCATTCCGACCGTTCCCCACTTCTTACAGAATAGTGTTCGCATCATCCTGAAAGTGGCCCTTTCGGCCTTGTGGTTCAGCATTCGTTGCCAAACAACTCGATTAATCTTCAGGCAAATCCGAGTAAATGACATTTAACAACTAAATTACCTACAAAGCCAATGATAGTAGTGTTATAATTCAGACAGTGTAAATGTTGTGGTTATTCCTCATCACATCATACCAATCAATTATTATCGTTTCTTAATCTATAAGAGAGTAAATTCATGGAAACAGCTGAACATCCCCAGTTTGCAGTGTCTCATCACTCATGTCTCATGTCTGTCGAATATCTCACTTTTGTGTCTTTTGCATTGTCTCGTGAATCATCCTCGGACATCGGTTATTTCACTTTTTATCCTCAGGCAGGTGCGAAGGGATATCCAAAAGCAGTGCACTGGCTACCTGCAGGTGACAAATGAATTTGTGATTTATTTTCTTTTTTCAGGGTGCCGGCGATAACTTGCTGACTTTTGATGAAAGGTACCGTGGGATATTTCACGTCTCCGAGCTAATACTGGCAGACAGAACACTCAGTTTAACGTTCACACACACACACACACACACACACACACACACACACGATGACAGTACATACCTCTGGTCTATCCTACCAATACATGAAGCTTTCGTTTAAGGTTACAAAGATCATCTTGATGCATATTTAACCCGTGCGCATGTGAAGCGAAAAGTGGGGTCAAGCAGTTGGTTCAGTTTACCTGTCTGTCAATGTCAGTTTATGATCGAGGTACAATTTAATTTAAATTCAATGTTATATTTTGAACATTAATCGGATAAGAGAGGAGTGAGAAGTTCTTTTTTTTAAAACTCTGTCTGTCTGGCAGTCAAAAAAAAATTTTGAAAATCATTCCAAACGGGAAACTTACTGTTTTTAAGGACGTCGTAATTAAGGACACAAACAACAGGCACGAATAAACAATGTAACATGGTAGTAAGTAAGGTGGTGTATAAGATGCTGCAGTCATGGCGGTGAACTTCTGAAAAAAAATTGTTTTTCTAAAACTTCAAAAATCTTTATTTTATTTCAATTGAATTATATACAGTACTTGCACACAATAGAACACAAATCGCCTAATTGGCACTTTTAAAAACCTTTCCTTTATCAGTACTTGGACAAAATATTACAGCAAAACATCATCATCGACCAATCAAATTCGCTGCTCGCAGAACCCCAACCATGTCCGTTTTAGTCCACACTGCACAGGGTAAGGTGTTCTATGAACTCTCCAGTTTGAGAGTGCAAGTATGGAACAATTTATTGAATAAATTATTTCCACTTATTTGATGTACCATACTGTTTACAGTGTTGGTGCTGCCCAAGCTGTTTCTTTGCGAAGGTTACACTGGGTGGTTTGCCATTGCCTTCCCAGCATTGTTTGTCCATCCTCAATCCTTTTAAATGGTGAGCATCAAGCAAGGAAGCAGCACGTACCATTGTTAACATCTTCAGTATGACTCAGTCGGGGTTTGAACCACCAACTTCCCAAACTCAGTACAGATGCTCTGACCATTACACCACCGAGTCTGGTTCAATCCATTGGGTAGTCATTACCTCCACCCAACGAAGGTGAATGGAGGTCATGTTTTCACCCCTGTCTGCCTGTTTGTTTTAAGTGCAGTATATCTCAAAAAGTTGTGGACAGATTCAGATGAAACGCAATGGACATGTTGGGTCGGTGACAAGGACGAACTGATTTGATTTTGGTGAAGATCCGGATCCGGGTGGAGGTATGTGCTCTACTGAGTGCCCTTCTAGTTTTTTTGTAAGATGCACCAATAGTTGGCTGTTTGTTTGAGTTGTTTAAAAGCTTGTTTTCTTCTCCACTGGCTGGTGTAAATTAAATTCCCATGGCTTCTCGTTCTCTCTCGAACCCACATTTCGCAAGTGTGATGAGTATGCCAAGCACCACTGAACAAGAAACTCAAATATGTAAACCTGAAAATTATGAGATCTCAGGGATATTTGATTTCTCAGTCCACTTCCTAAGATGAAAAAGTACACAATTTAACATTTAATAACAATCTACTTATAACGTCTGCAATACGGCTTGCAATCCCGCACTCCATGCCCCCCCCCCCCCCCCCCATTGTGTTCTTCACTGTGCAACTTCACTGCCCAGCTCTTCATCGTGGCTCCAATGAGCATCCACGTATCGGTGAGTTCAGGATACACCAAAAAATCCAATTTGCAGCAAACGTGGACTCACGCCCGTTACCCCTCCGTTCCCATACCCCATCATTTCCCCTCTCGCTAGCCTCCTCCTGCATCCCATCCGCATCATCTCAAAAGGTAAACATTGTCCCTTACCCACCTAACTCCTATTCCTTCCCCTTTTCTAGTCGTATGGACCATGAACATTTGAAGCCTCTGTTGAATATTCCTCTCAAAGGAAGTCCCCAGATTGGCAGTCTCTTTCTCTTTCATACAAAGTCGAGGCTCATGGAGGAGTTATAACATTGAACAGATCAGGGAGTAACAGAACAAAAGGAACAACAGAAATAAAAAGGGGACACACACAAGCAACACAGTTAAGGGACAAAATAGAGGGAGACTTGGGGAAATAAGGGATGTGTGGAAGAATGAGAAGTGGTTGAAGATGTGTGGGATGGACAATATGGATACAGCTGCAAACTCTTAGGAAGAAAAAGCTGTAAATTTTTTATAAAGAGATGGGTTTGGGAGGATTAACGTGGGTAGAAAATATCATGGTTTAGGAAGAGGGATGACCTGAAATAGTGGTGACCAGCTGATTAAAGGCCTGGGGGGACAAATGAAATTGAACATTGAAGAGAATGTGGAAGTTCGTTCCACAGGTGGGAAAAAAGAGGAATGAATGAGTGGGGGTGAGCAGTGATCCTGGATTTTGGGAATCTCACGAGAAGGGAACTAGAATCTCACTAGAATCAGTCACATCACAGCATTACATGAAAAAGGTGCAAAAATAGATCTTCTTAATTACAGCCCAATTAGCTTACTTGCAATCACTGGTTTACAAAGAAATTTAGGCACGCATGAAAATAGGTGTTCTAACCTAATTTCGGGGTGCTGATTTCAGATACGAAATCCATTTTCACTCATCACCTCTAGTTTTTGAGATATACATGTATACATGTACGTACATGTATACATATAGCCCGAGACCCAAAAATATCTAAATATTTCAGTAATACACTGCATAAATAGGTGTTTTAGACTAATTTAGGGATGCTGAACTCAAATTAACACTTTGGCAAGCCGATGACGCTATTTGCGTCATCCAAAAAACTCCGTAGGTCAAACATGTGCATTGTGCGGCTGGGAATGCCAGTAGCTTACTGCTGGTGAGAGAGGGTGGTTAGTGCTGCTCTACAATTATCCG
>CM068956.1:69113675-69157498 GCA_035128595.1 Eptatretus atami
CGGGCTGTGTCCAAGCACTACACGCAGAAGGACTGGGGGTTTAGGAGCACTTTCGTGCCTGGGAAACACAGTGTCCAAGAAAATCCTCTGGTGGACATGAACAAGGTGCTTCTTCCCCCTCTTCATATCAAGGCTTGGCCTCATTAAGAATTTCGTGAAGGCCATGGACAAGGATGCGCTGCCTTCCAACACCTGTGCACTCTGTTCCCAGGTCTCAGTTCTGCTAAGCTCAAGGAGGGCATCTTCGTCGGACCTCAGATCAGGGAGGTGCTGAAGGATGAGGTATCGAGGAGAAGCTCACCTTGAAGGAACTGAGAGCATGGGAAGCATTTAAGCCAGTCTGCCATGGCTTCCTTGGTAACACACGGGCACTAGATTACCAAATGCGTGTCGAGAAGTTGTTGCAGGCTTATCAGGATATGGGGTGCGAATGTCTCTCAAGATTCACTTTCTCCACTCCCACCTCAACTTCTTCCCCCCGAACCTTGAGCAGTAAGTGACGAACATGGGGAAAGGTTCCACCAAGATATTACTAAGATGGAGAGCAACTACCAAGGCAAGTGGAACCCAGCTGATGGGGGACTTCTGCTGGAAGCTCCTGCGCGACATCCCGAAGGAAAGTACACCAGATCCTCCAAAAAAACTCACTTCTGACTGTCTGTAGTACTATGATGTGTATATATGCTTATATCCAAGTAATAGTAATATTTAGTTCTGTCAGTGTTCTGTGTCTATGTTTTGTTCGTTCTGTAATATGCCATTTGAATATATGAAATAAACACCTTATATTATAAATATATGCATTATAATAAAAAAAATGGATGTGAAAGCAAAAAACTAGAGGTGATAGAGCAAAACTGTTTTAGAAATTTGAATTCAGCATATCAAAATTAGTCAGAAACACCTATTCACATGCTTGCCTCAGAATTTTTTTTATTTTTTTGTAAACCAGTGAGTATCAGCAAGGTCATGGAATCTATCATCATGGTTGACCTAAAATCATTCTTTTTCTCCAACAGCCTCATCTCAGATCATCAATTCAGATTCAGACCTGGTCACTCTACCTTGGACATGCTGCTTCTACTCATCCAACAATGGATGGAGGCCCCCAATATCAGGCATGAGATCAGGGCAGTCTCTCTGGACATATCTTGAGATTTTGACACAGTCTGGCATCCTGCCTTGCTCTCCAACCTGTCTGCCTATGGAATCCAAGACAAACTCCACTTTTGGATTACTGACTTCCTCCCCTCTCATAGACAACATGTCGCTCTCAATGGAACCCTTTAATCTCCTCTCCCTGTCAACGCTGGAGTACCCCAAGGCAGTTTTCTCGGCCCCCCTAATCTTCATCAATGATCTCACTGACTCTCTGGAAAATCCTCTTTCACTTTGCTGATGACTCCACTCTCTGCCAGGACATCTGTCATCCTTCTGACAGACAGGCAGCAGTCTCTTCCCACTCCTCAGACATCGACAAATTTACAAACTGGTCAAACACTTGGAACATGTCTTTCAAGCCTGAGAAATCCCTCACACTCACTCTCCGTCATGCAAAATCTGGGCATCCTCCATCGTACAAAGTCCTTCTTGGCACACGTGAGCTCCTATCCACCGACAAGGGATTCATCTGCAGCTTGATGGAGCATTGCGCTCCTCTCTGGGCTGGCTCCCCGCCTCACATCTAGCTAAGTTTGACGCCGTGGAAACCAAGGATTTCAAGATCACTGGAATCTCTCGTGATAAAGCTGAGTCTCTCGGCCGATCTATTCGCAATCATCAACAAGCCGGTGGTCTCTTTGTCTTCTTCCGCCTCATTTCTGGACTTGCACCCCCTGCCCTCTCCTTGCTGTGTACCTCCCAAGTATCAACAAGAGGTACGTGATCCACCAGCAACTCCTTTCTGGTGAAACTCCCTAAATGCAGAACCACTGGTCACCTCCACTCGTTTATTCCTCTTTTTTCCTGCCTGTGGAACCACCTTCCATACTCTGTTCAATCTCATTCTTCCCTCCATGTCTTCAAGATAGCTGTTCACCACCATCTCAAATCATTCCCCATCCAAAATCATGATCTTTTCTACACCCGTTAAACCAACCCCCACCCCTCCCAAAATTTTGCTAATGTATCCATATTGTCCACCTTTCGTGTTCCCTCTTACCCCTCGTCGTTTCCCTTGTTTGTCCATCTCCGTCTACTTTCTCCCTCCACCCTGCTGTTGGTGTTTCCCGTTTCTCCTGCTGTTCCCTTTGTTATGTTGCCGTTCTGATTTGTCCATGTAATAGCTCTTCCACGAACCTAGAGCATGTAAAATAATAAAGGGGGGGGATTGCTGGTGGACCGACCGCATGCACCCTGTAGAAATTTTGCAGAAACCTCTGGCTATTCTCTTCATGTTATGGCAGGTATGACCCCACCCCAGTGGTGTGATTGCTGTGTATGTCAAAATATTGATCCCCTACTTCCCATGTTCTACAATAACCCTCCTAATTCCCTCAACCCGTGTACTCCACCCCCTACAATACCTTGCTGTGCATTGCTCTCGGTAACACTCAAATGTTTGTCAACCTGGTGTAACGTCGTCCTAATGATGACTCCTCCATGCCTACTTCTCTTTATGCTAACAAGGACCAATAAGAAGCCACACATCCCAATTCTCTCTTCATCACCCATGGCAATTCCAACTGCCACCATTCCAGATGGCTGGGAGTTAAATATACAACAACCAGCCATAGCATTGCAGCAAAGGTCTTCTCTATGATTCAATTACTCTGATGCAAACTGTGATGAATCATCTTTCCTATTCTCAAACGACCTGATCTCTGTTCATCAGTGTGGATTCAGTCCCACTCTCTAATTTTAGATATGTTGCTGCTTCTCTCTCAACAATGGATGGCTCTGAAACTCAAACAAGTGGTCAGGGCTGTGTCTCCGCCAGACATATCTCAAATATTCGACAAAGTAAACACACGTTTCCCTGCTCATTAAACCCTCCTCTGTTGCTCTTTATTCCCACTTGCAGAACCTTCCTCCTGGGTCATTTAAATCCCACCCTTCCCTCCAAGGCTTCAAGTTGGTAATGCAGGTCACCACCTCGTCATCCTCCATCCCTATTTATGATCTTTTTTATGCCCATTTACCTTTCCACCCCCTAAGAAAATAACTCCTCTCTTACTTGCAGGTTTGCTGTTTCCTTCCCTCTCGTAACCCCTCGTCCTCTTTCCTCCGTTTCTTCACTGTGTTGTCTCTGCCTGTTGTGTCAGCACATTTCCTTCTACCCTCTGTGACTTCGCTCTTCCACGAGTCAAGGTCTTGAATAAAAACGGTGACCATGGCTCTGCATGACCTCTTTATTCCCAAAATGAAGTTCTCTCTCATCAGATGAAGCTTTTTTTAGAGTCTTCCTTTTCGTCACATCAGCTTTTAGCACCCGAGTGAAGAATTTAAAGGAAAGAAAGAAAAGAGTTCCAAGCTTGACAGGTGTTGGGTGAAACAAATAAAAGGGAGCTCAATCACAACACAGAAATACCAGGATGTGAAAGACATTTTTCACTCACAATCAGCAGCACTGCCAAGTGCAGCAGAAGCTGGCTGTCCCACTATCTTGCACTCGCTCGCAGATTTTAAAGCTCCCACTGCATAATCCTCAAAAAGTATGACATTGTGTGCCGGTATCCTGGCAAAATTCCGAATCACCTGCAAGGGTCAAGAGTTTGCTTGATCACATTGCCAAACTAGAACGGCGTTCGGTAGAGCGCGTACTGGCTAAAAGCCAGGGTGAACAGTTTACGTTTTCTATCCCACTGATATGCCGGAGCTGGATTCAGACCTGAACCGAACTCTAATCGGCTTGTTTTGGTAACCTCACAACTCATCTACCTCGTTTTGTCATCACCTGCCTCCAACTTTTTGAAATATCACGATGTATATATATAATATATATGTATATACAGTGGGGAGAACAAGTATTTGATACACTGCCGATTTTGCAGGTTTTCCCACTACAAAGCACGTAGAGGTCTGTAATTTATCATAGGTACACTTCAACTGTGAAAGACGGAATCTAAAACAAAAATCCTGAAAATCACATTGTATGATTTTTAAATAATTAATTTGCATTTTATTGCATGAAATAAGTATTTGACCACTACCAACCAGTAAGAATTCCGGCTCTCACAGACCTGTTAGTTTTGTCTTTTAAGAAGCCCTCCCATTCTCCACTCATTACCTGTATTAACTGCACTGTTTGAACTCGTTATCTGCATAAAAGACAGCTGTCCACACTCAATCAATCAGACTCCAACCTCTCCACAATGGGCAAGACCAGAGAGCTGTCTAAGGACATCAGGGACAAAATTGTAGACTTGCACAAGGCTGGGATGGGCTACAGGACAATAGGCAAGCAGCTTGGTGAGAAGGCAACAACTGTTGGTGCAATTATTAGAAAATGGAAGAAGTTCAAGATAACAGTCAATCTCCCCGGTCTGGGGCTCCATGCAAGATCTACCTCGTGGAGCCTCAATGATCATGAGAAAGGTGAGGGATCAGCCCAGAACTGCACGGCAGGACCTGGTCAATGACCTGAAGAGAGCTGGGACCACAGTATCAAAGAAAACCATAAGTAACACACTACACCGTCATGGATTAAAATCCTGCAGCGCACGCAAGGTCCCTCTACTCAAGCCAGCGCATGTCCAGGCCCGTCTGAAGTTTGCCAATGACCATCTGGATGATCCAGAGGAGGAATGGGAGAAGGTCATGTTATCTGATGAGAAAAATATAGAGCTTTTTGGTTTAAACTCCACTCGCGTGTTTGGAGGAAGAAGAAGGATGAGTACAACCCCAAGAACACCATCCCGACCGTGAAGCATGGAGGTGAAACATCATTCTTTGGGATGCTTTTCTGCAAAGGGACAGGACGACTGCACCATATTGAGGGAGGATGGATGGGGCCATGTATCGCGAGATCTTGGCCAACAACCTCCTTCGCTCAACAAGAGCATTGAAGATGGGGCGTGGCTGGGTCTTCCAGCATGACAACGACCGAAACACACAGCCAGGGCAACTAAGGAGTGGCTCCGTAAGAAGCATCTCAAGCTCCTGGAGTGGCCTAGCCAGTCTCCAGACCTGAACCCAATAGAAAATCTTTGGAGGGAGCTGAAAGTCTGTGTTCCCAGCGACAGCCCCGAAACCTGAAGGATCTGGAAAGATCGGTATGGAGGAGTGGGCCAAAATCCCTGCTGCAGTCTGTGCAAACCTGGTTAAGAACTATAGGAAACGTCTGATCTCTGTAATTGCAAACGGTTTCTGTACCAAATATTAAGTTCTGTTTTTCTGATGTATCAAATACTTATTTCATGCAATAAAATGCAAATTAATTATTTAAAAATCATACAATGTGATTCAGGATTTTTGTTTTAGATTCCGTCTTTCACAGTTGAAGTGTACCTATGATAAAAATTACAGACCTCTACGTGCTTTGTAAGTGGGAACACCTGCAAAATCGGCAGTGTATCAATACTTGTTCTCCCCACTGTATATAAATCTTGCTTCTGTCTGTTTGTCTGTGAGCAGGATATCTCAAAAAGTGATGGACGGATTCCGATGAAACTTGGTGGACAGGTTGGGTGTGTGACAAAGAAGAATCGATTCGATTTTGGTGAAAATCCGGATACTGGAATTTTAAAGTGATTCTTCGAGAGAGATCGAGAGATCGAGAGACAAAAACGAGATCTCAAAAAGTGATGGACGGATTCGGACAAAACTTGGTGGACAGGTTGGGTAGGTGACAAAAACAAGCCGA
The DNA here is from genome assembly GCA_035128595.1 of Eptatretus atami. Classification (NCBI taxonomy): domain Eukaryota; kingdom Metazoa; phylum Chordata; class Myxini; order Myxiniformes; family Myxinidae; genus Eptatretus; species Eptatretus atami. The sequence continues at coordinate 69,119,479 of CM068956.1, forward strand.
TTCGATTTTGGTTTGGGTCCGTATCCAGATGGGGCCTATCAGTGGGATACAAAACGTAACCTGTTCACCTGGCGGAGGTATGCGCTTTACCGAGTGCCGCTCTAGTTAAACCTGTTTAAACCGATGCGAAACAGTCGAGTTGAGCTGGTTTTAAATGCCTTGTCACGACACGTTACTCTAACAATAGTGACCAAGACAAAACTTTACTTTTCTTGAGGTGTTTCGCCAAGTTGTCCGGATCTCCTTGCAAACAGGGACAGTCATATAAATGTGGTTATTTTGCAGAACTCACTCCCCAATCCCCATTTCTGATGAAGGATGGAAGTGATAAGTGAAATTAGATATAAGTGGTAGAAGTACAAGACTGTAAAAGAGGGAGGAGCACCCCACAGTTGGGAGATGATGAATGTGGATGACTTGAGGATCGTCAGGACGGCATGAACAAGTCGTCGAGTTGAAAGGCAGGTACGGTGGGTTGAGCTTGCAAAGTGAGGCGAGGCAATGCTGGACCTGCTTCAACACGTTTCCCCAGGATCTCTGGGTGGCCTGGCTCTGTAGGTCGGTGCCCCTGGACGGGCGTGCCCGGGCCTGTCCTCCCACCCAGCCCGCTATATAGCACCGACGTGGGAAACGCGCACCTTGAAGGTGCTGCAACCCAACAGGTGTGTTTGGCGTGCATTCTCTTTGTCCGAGCGTGTGTGTGTCCGCGTTTGAGTGCAACTTTCCTAAGTTTAATTCGACGTCCTTTCGGCCTTCTGTCCGTCATATTGGCGTGATTAATTCGCCCGAGAATCCATTCGAGACCGGTTGTTGATTTAAGCTTTTGTAATGAGCACCGTGCGTACTGCCTTCTTCACTGGGTGTCTGCCGTGACGCTGACTCGATGTCTAGATCTCTCTTTTTGGGTTCCTTAATACCCTAATGTCCTCATGTTGACCTAATTGCTCTCAGTGTTGTAATTGGGTGATGATCATGAAGAACGGAAGAAGAATGAAGAATGAAAGGAGAGATTGAGAGAGATAGAGATAGAGATAGAGATAGAGATAGAGATAGAGTGCTGCGGATCTCTGTAGGAGGCACACGGTGTGCTGGGAAGCAAGCACAGGTGAGCGTGGTGATCATTTAATTTAATAATACGAGTTCCCCTTGAAGGAACTTCGACGCAGGAGGAGACCAGTAGGCCAATCAAAGCCTGCGCTATTATTACCAACCTATGGTCGTTTAAGGAAGCAGCACGACCCATTTTTAGATCCTCGTGGAGGATCTCCAAGTCTTACTCACGTTGTTGTTCTTGAGGACTTTTTTGTTTCACAGCCTACAGTTTTCATCGAAACTTCCTGAAACTTGGCCTATATATGTAAAAATACCCCGCGCAGACAGTAACCATCTCCGATTTTGAAAATTCCTCCCAGAAAAAAAAGTTATGACGTCAAAATATATCCGCTAATGGAAATCGCCTAAAAAATTATCTCCGAAACTAGGCAAGCTTTTTGAATTCTGTTTGCGGGAATCGAACAGGGCATTAGCAGAGATGAATTACCGCACATATGATACATCACTATGACGTCATATCAATTTTTATGACGTCATTCCTATTTTTTGACATTTTTTGCTTCACAACCCAGAGTTTTCATCGGATCTTCGTGAAACTTGCCATGTATATGCAGAAAGCCCACGCGCGGGCAGTAACCATCTCCGATTTTGGAAATTCTTCCTAGAAAAAAAAGTTGACGTCATAATATCGCCGCTAATGGAAATCGCCTATACCATTATCTCCGAAACTAGGCAAGCTGTTTGAATTTTGTTTGCGGGAATCAAGCCGGGCATTAGCACAGATAATTATAATTTATCGCAAACCTGATACATCACAATGACGTCATATTCGTTTTTATGACGTCATCATTAAGAGGACGAGGATCTTAGCTCATTTGAGCTTGTTCTGGACGTACAGGTAAATTACCTGCTGAGCGTTCTCATCTGAACCAATATCTTGTGAAGCTGCGAACCCAGATTGAAATCCCATGGATATTAGACACATCTGTCCGGCGTGCACTTCGTCCCTTGTAATTCACATCATTAAAGTACACCGATGTCTACGAGTCAAATTTTTTTTGTCCTGCATAGTGATCCGTGCATACAAACCGCACACCAAGCGCTCCGAAGTGTAAATTAAATATTCGGGAAAAAGATGGCTCGATTCATCGTGAAACAAACATCCTGCCCGTGTTCACCACAACACGAGTTTACCTGCGCTACCCAAGGTGAACAGAGGTTATGTTTTCACCCCTGTCTGCTCTGATTTGTTTGTCTGTGAGCAAGGTATCTCCGAAGGTTGTGGACGGATTCGGATGAAACTTGGTGGACGTGTTGGGTGTGTGACGAGGAAGAATTGATTACATTTTGTCGAAGATCCGGATCCGGGATCCGAGAAGTTTTTTTCCAAGTGATTCTTCACCATTGAGAGATGGGACCAAAATCGATGTACAGCACGATATCACAAAAAGTTGTGGACGAGTTATGACAAATACTCGCTGGATTGACTTGGTTAGGTGACAAGAAGAAGGCGATTCGATTTTGGTCAAAGTCCGGATCCAGATCCGGTCTATCAATGGGAAACAAAACATAAAGTGTTCAGCCTGGCAGAGGTGTGCGCTCTCCCGAGTGCCATTCTTGTTTACAGTATGACGTCATAGTCCGTTGCAAACCAAACCTCGAAAAGACAACTCAAGAGAAGCGGCCCACCACGAGCCTGTCAATATATTATATAAAAATTTTCGTCTTTTTATTTTACCGTTGTACAGCAATTATAATATTCTCTGATAAAATGTGCTTGGTGTGTTTGAACACATAATAGTAACTTTTAATTGGGTTGACAGGGTATCAGCGGTCTGATACATTATAGAATCTGGGTTCGATTCCCAAGTCGACTAGAAACTGTCATACTGGTGCTTCAAAACAGAGCATTGTAACAATGATGACACTGCTCTTTAGAAGAGTTTAAGCAGGCTATCCCATCTGCTAGCATTCTCTGGTGGATGTTGGGGGTGCCAATATACTTTTTTTTGAGGAGTGTGACCAATTTCTGAACTCCTGCCTGAATCTCCAGAGTGCCCTGCTGGGAATGATCCAGCCAGCAGCCGAATGCTGCACACGCATGCAACCTAATTATTTATTTTTATTTTATTTTAGTGTCATTGATTCATGGATGTATCACATTTAGGACGATGACGTTAGGAGACACGGAACAAATGAGCACAGTACATGTATGGGATTTGAACATCATAAAAGCCAACTGCTCAGATGGGAAGGCCAAACAAACCAACCTCTTAAGAGAAATGCCAATGAAAATAGTAAGGAATAATCCATTGTATGCTTAGAGAGTACTGAACAGTGAGAAGGGTAAACGTAAAAAGGTCTCAGCGGGCTGTGATCAAATTACCATTCATTCCCAAATATTTGATTTGTATAAACACAACTCAGGTAAACAGAGGCCAAATGACCCCACCGATGACATTAAATATTCCGCCGTTTCAATGAAGAAATATGTAATGATTGATGTGGGAACGCCCGTTTGCTTTAATGAGTGGGAGGAGGGAGAGCAAAGATGGGACAGAGTTGAGAGGAGGGTTGGGCTTTGGGGAGGGGTGGTAGAGGACATTTGGTGGGGTGGGGAGGGGTTGAGGAGTTGTGGTGGGGGAGGGGATGGGGTTTGAAGTTGGGAGTGGATTGCTGCCTTTGGGTTAGGAGGGGGAGGGAGAGAGCAAAGATGAGACAGAGTTGGGAGGGGTTGAGGAGTTGTGGTGGGTGGGGGTGGTGTTCGGAAGGATGTTTGAAGTTTTGGAGCAGGGATGGGATTGATGCCTATGAGTTGGGAGGAGAGGGTGAGGACTTTGGGTTGGGAGATGGAAGTTGAGGACTTGGGATTGGAAGAAGTGGGAAGGGCTTGATGACTTGTGGTTTGTGAAAGGGGGTGGGGTGGAGATTTAATGACTTGAAGTCACATTTTACATTGCGTGAATGTTCCTTGGGTCCCTGCTAGTTTCTATTAAAGGAGCAAGAAAGCAGGATTTGAAACTCCATGTTATCTCAGCGTTAACAAGGCTCAACATGCAATTTACGAGAAACTTTATGGTGAACTCAACGAGTGTGATGGTGCAAACATGGAACGTTTCTTGATGTGCAATGTGTGACTGAACCCAAATGCAGTCTGTGACGTGCGAGCATGAGTGGCCAGCTTGGGGAGAGCCCTCGGTGTTTTGAACAGACATCTCGATCACATACATATGTGATGCAATGAAAAGATTGGTGGAAACGAATTGCTCTAATTGGTCATCATCCTCTTGGCGACCAAAAAAGTGTCTTTCTTTTTCTGTTTGAGAAGTGATTTGGCCACACACACGGTTAATATCTCCCTCCCAAGGTCTTCATGCTGTGACCTGCATGTCTCAATTGGAATTTCGTGCTTGAAAAGGCGCTTTTGTTTCATTAACATATGACGTTTAGTGAGTGCCAAAGGGGAGTGAAAGGGCAAGCAAGTTATCGCGAATACGGCCATGGTTCCCACGCCACCCGGACAGGACATACAGGTTTACCCTCATGCCTTCTCGGAGCAAGCCGCTTGTGACGTGTGTGTGTGTGTGTGTGTGTGTGTGTTTAAAGACAGGTGCAGGCAAAGCAATCTATTTTTACCCAGCCTATTGCTGAAGAATCAGATAATTATAGCAAACGTCCAGGTACACGTCAGTGGATTGCACGTCGTAGTTTTATCAGCTTGGGGAGGAGAACGTCATCTTTGGTGACACGAAAATTCAATCGAGCCGCAGGATTGATGGCAGGAGAAATTGTTTCAGCAAAGAGCAGGGAATTCAAGGTGAAGCGTCAATTGGACGAGATATTTATGTGCACACGTCGATGTAACCTGGTGTTTGAAATACCTGTTCATCTTCATCAATGTACAGCAGGAAACCTCTCAATATATTTACAACGGATTCACATTGGTTATGTGTCGTCGTACGGATATTCGTTTCCTTGATATCAATGTGCATGACAAGCATGTTCGAGCCTGAAGCACTCTCGTGACATTCACAGTTGTGTCCTTGACTAATTCAGTTATCTACGTCTGTGGATCCAATATAATCTGTCATCTTGGCACAGGATCTGAGATGCCAAATTACTTGAAGGTAAGATCGAAAGTGGACGGTAATTTGGCCCGACTGCTAATATTCAGGGCAAGCAGTGAGAATTTGGCTGAAATACCAGCACACAAATGGCCTGATATTTTTCAGGCACCCTAATATCTTGAAATTCCCTAATTTGTGTGCTAAGTCCATTGGGACCAAACTTTGTACAGAGTGTCGGTGCTGCCGAAGCAGTCTCCTGGGCACAATCCTGGACGGGTCGCCACTCCGACACAGGATACTCGAATGGCTCAATCATCCCAGCAAGGTGGTACTCATTTTGCTGACCTGGGAAAGATGACAGGCTGAGTCAACCCCACCTGGTATTAATTAAAAGGCCGAGCACGATTTGATTTCAGGACTCTAGGATCCCAAGCCCGTCACCCTAACCATTAAGCCAACAAGAGACATAATTTGTGTGAGCAGATGAGATAGCTGGCTTGTTACAGACTACCATCCAATATGAAGCCCATCTTGGTTATCTCCGACACTCGTGGAAAGGACAATGTGTAATGATCTATAATGATCCAAAGATTAATCAACATACACTTTTTCTCTGTCGTTTACTGTGCTGTGCAGGTTGTGTGGTGAGACTTCTAGGACTTCTCTATCGGTCGCTGGCAATGGGAAAGGCCTCTCGGCGCAAACTCTCCAACTCCGGTGAGCAATACATCATCATGAAGGTGTTTTTCAATAGGTATCACAGAAGGAGGTCAAACAGGATGGTGCAGAGGTAGCACACTTACTTTCGAGCTGTCTGTTCTGTGTTTGATTCCCACCCTGACGTTACATCACAAAATGCACCTTCTCTCGGGTCGACTTAAAGCCAGGTGTCCCAACTGCTAGCTAGCTATCGTGTGCAGCCTGTGGCTGTTGGTTGCATCGTTTTTCTGGAGGTACAGCTGTGCCACTGATGCAGTGTCCTCTATTACCAGTACACTGGTACTCATTTTGCCGACCTCAGAAGGATGACAGGCTGAATCAACTCCACCTAGTTTTAACTCAATGGAAGACTGGGACTCAAACTCAAGATCCTCAAGATCTTAAGCCAACCACTTTAATGTTTGAGTCAACACCAGGCTTACTGCTAGCATTAGCTGATGGAGGTTAAATATGTCATGGTGTCTTTGGTGAAGAGTACGTGAGTTATCGCTGGAACCCTGGCCAAACTACACATTGCTGCCCTGACTACCGCTATGAAGGCAAAGACAAACCACCCAGTGTATTCCTTGCCAGGAGATTACTTCCGCAACACTGAATCTGATCTGCCTTCGGGAAGAGCATCAGAGACAGATGGATCACAAACGTACGCTCGACTTGATCCGCTAGCTCGAGTTCTTTGTAATATGCCGCTCATCTACGGATTTACAAAGGCTTAGGCCTTCTTTTAAAAAGTTTACTGTTTCTGGCCTGTCCTAATTTGTTTTTTTTCCTTTCACTTTAATTTTTTTTTTCAATGCCTTTCGATGCTCCACAAACCCTAACCCTCCCTTCCCTGAAAATACCCACTTGACTTCACAGTGTGATGTTTTACAAGATATATGCTAGAAAGCCTGGTGTTGGCTTAGTGGTTAGGGTGGCTGGCTTGAGATCCTAGGGTCCTGATGTCGATCCCCGTGTTCCATTGAATTAGCACGAGGTGGGGTTGACTCAGACTGTCATCCTTCTGAAGTCGGCAAAACGAGTACCAATGTACTGGTAATAGAGGCATTGCATCAGCAGCACAGCTGCACCCTCAGCCATTGATGCTTCCTGCAGCCTTGTGCTTCATATGAAGGAGGAAGGTGGAGGTACATGCTCATAATGAGTTTTGCATTGAGATCTCACACGTAGTATCCAAAATCTCAGATGAAAATAAACTTTTTGCTGAAGGGATGTCATATATGTACGAGTGTATCAATATATACATATATACAGCCTTTTTATGAGAGATTTTTCTTTCTTCTCGGGGCAGCTACTGAGATGCCTGTGTCTTGGAAGCATGCAAGGCCATCCAGTCAGTCCGGCCTGCCAGGCCCAGGGCAGGCACTGCACCTGCAGATCACCAGTGCAGACTTTCCAGGAAGCTCCATTCCGGGTGGTGACTTTGCCAGCCAGGCAAGTGCGGAGTGAGAGCTTTGTTGTTGATGCGTGGTTACAGGAGAGTGGAAAAGAGTGGATTTTCTGAGGTTGGAAGAAAGAAAAAGGACTGAATGGGTAGATTGCTTCATCTGTGCTCTGTATTTGTGTAAGTTTGTAAAATTTTGTAAATGATACAAGTTGTGCAGAAATAACTGTTTTACTTCTTTTTAAACAATAATTTTGACTTTTTGAGGGATTTGAGAGAGTATGGTCATGTGCTGGCAACACAAGAGTTCAGGGTTTGTAACAGCCGTTTCATCTCCCTGGCTGGTGAACAGGCCGATTCACTGCCAGGACTGGAAGACTCAGAATCAGACAGGTTGGGCCTTGAATTTGAAGTGGAATCCCCTTACAGCAGCAGCTATAGTTCTGACGATGACATCTGGGAAGATGAAGACCCTGAAAAGGTCAGGACTTGAGACATGTTGGATTTGTAACCACTACATAAAACACCGTTGATTGATAGATTTATTTTTAGAGACGGTGAGAGTTTCTATCATTCTACACACACCGTCAGTTGGTTGGCAAAAGTTACATTTGAATATTTTTATTTTGTCAATTCCATGTCTGTTTCAATGTGAGGTTGTAGGGAGGTGCAGGGGTGAGGAGGTTGAGAAAGAGAAGTTTTGTGATTAAGCTTGAAATAAGACACCATGGCTATTTTGTTGAACAATACTATTTCCATATACAATAACAAATACAGAGATCAAACAATATTTAGATATATTTAAAACAGTTTGGTGTGACTGATACATGTCCTACTTGAAAAATGTAACATCTCCAATCAAAATCCTTTGGTGATAAGTTCAACATTCTTTTACCTAAGGAGGAAGTATCAGGTAAGTATATTCTGACTACATGAGGCCTAGTATGACTAAACTACCAAATGAAACACTGATGTCTGCAAGTCCATGGCTTCCAAGACCACCTGTATCTAAACGGTGTCAAATGGACTCCCAATACCAAGGGAACTGTCATCGCATATTAAACCTCTTGCAGAGCCCTACCATTCTAAATTTGCATAAAGCACACTATACTATATATTATTTCTTGATCATTTTACCAAAGACCTATCAACTTGTGTTGTTGTTGGGTTTTTTTTACACCCAAAATTACCGGAAATGATCCAGGAAGCTTTCTGGACACCATTGAGACGATTGCGAATCATTGCTTTCAAGTTTTGCTTTGTAGCTTGCCGATAACCCCGGACAACTGGAGCAGGCAATTCCATTTCTTAAAATCAGGTGTAAGGATAATGGAGAATAAAATAGGCACAGCAGTTTGCTTTTAGGGCCTACAAAACTCTACCACTTTGTCTTTTAACATCCATCAATGTAAGACTTTTGAGTTGGACCTGTACATAAATGCTAATTCACTGCATACGCGACTGGCCAACACATGACTCCCTCGAATGCACTGCCAAATCTCCCCGCACTGCCAAATGACATTGAACGGTGTGACTTGCTGCATGCCAGAAGCAACCATTCATGAAAAGACATTGTTCATCCTGCCTGTGTTATGGAACTCCAATCTTAACCTCTGCACAAAGCGACTCTCATTATGGTAGTCGTATATGGTGGTCTGCAAAATATTTTAGGGGTTCAGAAGGAGTTTGCCCCCAAAAAACGTTGAGAACAACCGCCATAACTGTCACATTGAGTTCTTAGCCTTGTCCGTTTATTTGCTCTCATTGGACAATGAAAAGGCCATTTTGCAGTCTGATTCATATCAGGTTCGAGCAACTTGTACATCATTGTGCAATTTAAGCATGATTGGGGCACTGTGTGCACAGAATGAAGATGAGACGGGGCGACAGCAGATGGCAGAAAGGTTTTGCTTCCAATCGTCTATCTACAGTGTAAGTTTGAATACTGATTTGCAGACATTGTTTTGAGATATTGTATTTTGTTCCTCATTTATTTTGTTGTATCGAGGCTTGTGGGCTTTAAAAATGGCTTCTGTGACACACACAAACACACAGGGAAGTTGGCAATGCGTCGAATGTGCCATCGTCAACCTGCTGTCCCACCGTTGCTGCCTCTATTGCTGGGCCCTGCGACCTAACTGGCCGCCCCGTGCCTGTAGTGGTGCATCATCTGGAACCACGCTGCGGACTAATCATCGCACGCGGGACGTCGAGAACAACCACGTGACAAAACTGCCTCATGGTTCATCTGATACCGGTGCCACCGGGACTCACAGGCACATTTCAGGTCCTTCATTGCCAGCGGCAATCCAACGCAGTATCATAGAGCACCACCAAAACGAATGCAGCAACTCACCCACGGTTGCAAGCTGCTCTAAAGAAAATATCATGCACAGTGCCATGCCTGAGGCGTGCATTATCTGCCAGCAGCGGGCCAGGGACACTACTATTGTTCACGGGCAAACAGGACACCTGGTCAGCTGCCAACGCTGCGCCCGCAAGATGCAAGACCATGGCAAACCATGCCCTATCTGTCGTGCTCCCATTGACCTCATTGTCAGAACTTATGTGTAAGTTATCATTATACAGGGATCGAGAAAGATCATGGAAAGGGGTGGGAGATTGGAGAAAATAAAATATTGTAGGAGAAAGGCTTTGTATAAGGGAAAAATACTAGTTTAAGGGAGATGAGGAGAAAGTCTTCAGAAGTACGATTCATGGAAATACCTCATTTATCTTTATGAACTTTTTTTTGTTCGTTTTAAACAATGATCTAAGGCTTATGGAGGAGCTGACACGTAAGGGCATTGAGACACATCATGGTACCATCACATGAATAACAAGCACATTCGTATTGATGGACAAATCAACATAGTACTGTAGATGTGATCTGAATCTGGGACCAGTGCTCAGATGGGAATTCAAAATAAGCAAACCCAAAGCTTTGATCAAGGTACACTGACAAGAAGGAAACCTTTCTATCTCAAGATACCAATGGGAAAAAAACCGATTTGCAAAGAAAAAAAAAAATCTTTCAAAAGCAAATCGAAGAGCAATCGTATCATCATCGTGGCAGATGTAAACTGAACAATGAAGCTTACAGAAACAAATGATAATTTCAAGTTCTAAAAGTATGTATCGATTCTTTTGTTGTTGTTGTTTTTGTTGTTTCTCCAAATTAATGTCAGCTAATTTATAACAGCGTTTACATCGCCATTTTCATCGATGAGTGAAGAAGTCAACTCATTACTGTCGTTCTTAAGTGTCGTTCAGACAAAAGCAAGACTGTCACATCTGTGTGACGACTTGGATGTTCAAACTTCACACGGATCTGGTAGAGGTGCGATTACTTTTTGGGGTTTTTTTCATGAACATTCATGCGTTTGTTTTAAACAATGAAAGAAAATATTCGTGGCACAGGATAGATTTTGGGTTTGCTCAACAGACATCGACATGGCTTTGTACCCGATAACGCTGTAAATGTACACATTTCACATCATCATTTAATATATTCAGGCAACTGTCTGATTAGGTTATTGATCATTTCATAATTGTCACACACACACACACACACATCTTGAGGCATTTGTGTTTCATTCATCTCTTGTACAAAGACCAACTGATTTACAAACCCATGTGATTTGCATCGATATTTCTCAAATCCCTGCATACAAAACTGTGATATTTTAGTTCATGTGGAGTGAAGTAAAGCATAAGTCATATCAGCTGCTATGCAATATATTTTATATTATTAAAAAGTGCATTAAATAATATATTCTAAACGGTGCAGTGCAATCAATACGCAATACGGGGGGGGGTGGGGGGGAGCAGGTGGGAGTGGGATGGGAGCCACGACATAGGACATGTACCCCAGTTGCAGGAAATTAAGTGCAAATTAATAGCTTGAAGTCTGCTGCTTTATCATGAGTCTTATAAAGTACAACTTTTGGTTTCTTTTGGTATTTCGTGGGGTGTTCAAAAAGTTCTACGAATGAGGCGTAATCGTCCAAAAAAATTTAAAAGCTTATTTTGTTATATTTTTCAACATACAAGTACGTGTAATCGGTAATAATCGTGGAGAACTGTATTCTTGTCCGTGCTCTGGATGCGTCAGGACAAGCCAAGAAACGTATCACGGCTGGAGCCAATCATGCACGGATTGTCACTCAGACCCACGATACCTGGGTGACCGTCGCAGGAATTTGTAATTTGTTCAGGGTGCCAGACGGAGGCAGACCTACTCTTTGCAAAATACACCATGAGATCTTGAACATCCACAAAGGATCGGTGCTGACAGACAGGTCCTCCGACTTGATGTCCTTCTGAGGGATGGAACACGCGTTGATGCCTTACCCTGCCTGCAGAATACCAGGGTAGCAGTTTATAGCTGGGTCGAGATTCCAACCCAGGCTCGACAGTGAGCACACATACATGTAGCCTATCCTGCCAGCTGACAAGTAATCACTAAGAAAATATATAAATGTCTTTTTTATTTGCGTAAACACCTTGTAGTTTTTCGACACATCTTGGATTATTGTGAGCATCTCGTTTGTATGACCTTTGGATCACACCACAAAGTACAACTTTCAATAAATACTCGCCAGGAAAGAAGGTAACCGTGAGTCAATGTAAGTTGTGATTAACCCGTTAATAAGTTGATAAGTAATGTGATAAATAATTGCTGCAAATGCCATATTATCGTGTTCATTGATGATTCTGCATTATGTGGACATTTTCTTTCCTCGTGACCTTTACCCTCTTATTTGTGATGTCGAAATGAAACCATGTTGATGTTGGCTGTTAACAGCAAATTTGTTATCAAGAATAAAAAGAACATTTTAAGAGTGATACACAGCCACCACCTGTTCAACTTAGATTGCGGTTTGAATAAATAAGAGAATTCATTTTGAAAAGTAAAATAAGAATTGTTTATAATTTGTTTTGTATAACACTTTATATTTGATCTCTGGAGGACAATTCAGGAGTGTACACTGGTGTGCTGGTTTTTGATCGATCCTTCAGTTGTATTTGGGCCACAATTCGTGTAATAAACAATAAAAACAAATCAGCGACCTTCACTCATCCTTTGTCGTGATACACTTACAACTCGTTTAAAAGTTGCAGTTCTACAATGGGATAAGACTAGTGATGGAGTATAACTGTAACAAAGAATGCGTCAAAAATTCACTGTCTTATGCAGCCATCTGGGTGATGCATGCACGCGCGCACACATGCTAATGGAGGTGGATACTTTGAGACCCGTTAGGTCTCTGTTCCATTTCCTGAAACTCACCCATATGTGGAGATAGCAGCCAACAACAGCAACTTGTATGCACACACACACATACACAAACAAACACACACACAAGCACTTATATATATATATATATAATGTCACGCAAGCATTCAAGGATCAGGACCCAACAGGACAAATGGAACAGCAGAGAGAGAGTGGGGAAACACCAACAGCAAAGAGAGGGGGGGGGAAACATTAGCAGCAGAGAGAGGGGGAGAAAGACCAACAACAGAGGGAGAGGGAAAAAAATCACCAACAACAGAGCCAAAGGCCAAGACAGACAGAGGCAGACAAGTAATGGGGGACAGGAGAGGATGCATGGGGTGGACAAGGTGGATACAGAAGGAAACTCTCAGGAGGGAAAACTGGAAATTTGGAAGGAGAGGGGATTGGGGTGGGGTTAACGAGGGTAGAAAAGATCATGGTTTCGGATTGGGGACAATGTGAGATGGTGGTGAACAGCTATCTTGAAGACCTAGAGGGAATATCGTGAAATACAACTTTTTCTTTCAAAGTTTTGGTGGTCACAAAGGAACTTCTATACATATTATATTGTTATGTGGAAAAGGGGGAGGGGGATCCATAGCTAGACTGTGGTAAGTGTAACATGGTCCGTGTGTTTCGAGTAGGTTTGATTGCCATGTAATAATGACCTTTCAGAGTAAGTTGTCTTGTAACACTGAGGCAGTGTATGTAATTTATAGACAAGAGAGAGTAATTTTGTAGGTGTAAACACCTCATTTTGGGGTGCATTTTGATCTCTGGGGCGAGTGCGTGCCTGCCATGGTGGTGCGGTTTGCTGTGGATCGGAAGTGGCAATGGATTTATTTTTATCGGTGGCGCCCTGAGGACGGGACGACTCGGAGGACTCCACTTAAGTGGAAAAGGAGGACGAGAAGCTGACCACGGAGGAGTTTGTGAGGCAGAACATTATTGTGGTTTTCTCTGAAGAAGTTTGGGATCGACTCAAGCTTAAGTATCACCCTGTTCTTGTCGAAGGGAAGAAGCGACCTCGGAGAGAGAGAGGACTCCTCCACATGCAGGGAGCCAAGAAGCAACCTTGGAGAGACAGGATAACTCCACATGCATGGAGTGCATCTTTGACGTCCACGAATGCTCCCCACCTCCTCCCCCACTCAGTGCTGGCAGACGTGTCCTTGCATCTTTCTGATTGATGGTACACACATTGATGCCTTGCCTTGCATGCAGAACACCAGGATGGCAGTTTATAGCTGACTCGGGATTCAAACCCAGGCTAGATATCTCAGAGGTGTGTGTACCTCATAGATACCCTGCTACCCACAATGATGTTCAGTGATATTAATGTACTTTATATCATGTAATTTGCTGATATAATCTGAATGCTGTGCCACTTGTCCAGTGGAAGCATCAAGTCCTCATGTCGCTGGATTGCCGAATAATAAACCACATATCTACACACATGCTTGGAATATTTTTTCCACATGATATACAGGGTGTGTCAATAAAAGGTTAACCACTTCAAAACTTTATTAACCAAAACATTGAGTAAGTAGAAGGGCACTCAGAAGAGCGCATACCTCCACCCCGCAATTCCTGATCCACGAGAACATATCTGGCCCAAAACATTTTTGAAATATAATGTTATATATCGTTTTTGAGCCCGATCTATCAATGGTGAAGAATCACTTTAAAGTTCTCATAGTCGGATCTGGATTTTCACAAAAATCGAATCAATTCTTCCTTGTCACACACCCAACCTGTCCACCAAGTTTCATCCAAATCCATCCACAACTTTTTGAGATATCGTGCTATGTATTAGTTTAGCACTATCTCTCAATGGTGAAGAATCACTGTTAAAATTAGAGTAGTCAGATCCGGATCTTCACCAACATCGAATCACTTGGTCGTGGTCATACACCCAACTTGTCCACCAAGTTTCATCCGAATCTGTCCACAACTTTTTGAGATATATGTGCTATATTGTTACGAATCTGGCAGCCATGAGCACACAACATACAGGTCCTATAGAACAGTTATATCGGTAAGTATGTGTTTTTTAGTTAGGGTACACGTCCTACGCTAACCGGCGTAGCCAGGTAGCCTGCTACTTTCTCGTCCCTTAGCTCGACTTCCCTCCGAGCTGAAGGGATAATAAAGACCATTTTGGGTCCGTTATCTTCTGGGTGGCGTCTGTCTGTGGGCACGTCTTTAAGTAGGAATTTTAAGTGCTTGTGTGTAAATTTGCATTCACTAGTCTGATAACTCTGCCCTTACGTGCTTCCCTAGTTTCCCCGATTACTGTGAATAAATAACCCATGTTGTAAATGTATCAGCTCGTTTTTGTGTTTCTTCCATTGGCTTAGCAGGCGCATGTTGGTGAATTACAAAGGCGTTGCCTGTAAATGTACATTTGGACCGACGGGACTTCGGCAACCATCCGCTCAGGTTGCGCACGGGTCGGGCACGCTAACGGCTCGACTCGTACGAGTGCCGTCGAGGGTGTGAATACTCGGTAACTCGCCACGTGGATATCTAGGTATTTTGAAGATTGGCAAATAACCCTGTACCATGTGGTGGAATTATTGACGATTCACGGTCCGGTAAGGGACCCGTACCCTCAGAGTTTTCCGAACGGTACGATCTAGATTCCGGGTGTTCGGTAGAGTCGACCCTACCGCTCCACCTAGCGGTCGTGCTTGCAGCCGATACCCGGTCCGCAACAATATATCAGTTTTTTATCCCCATCTCTTAATGGTGAAGAATCACCCTAAAAATTATAGTAGCCGGACCTGGATCTTCACCAAAATCTAATCAGTTCGTCCTTGTCACACACCCAACCTGTCTATAAAATTTCATCTGGATCCATCCCCAACTTTTTGAGATATCTTGTAAACAAACAAACATACAGAAAGGGGTGAAAATATAACCTCCTTCACCTTCGGTGGCGGAGGTAATAAAACAAAAAATTAACTCGGAAAATGAAAACCAAATCATGGAGAAATGAAACTCATTGTGTTAATCTGCTTATAGTTGAGGTGTTCGATGTGAGCACCCCCATGCACACAACATGCATTCACACGAATTGCGAAGTTTTCATTGACGTTTCTGCAAGTTGTAATGATTACTGTCTGCACATAAGCCTCAACTGCTGCAATCAGATAAGGTTCAGAAATAGCTCAAAGGAATTATTTCCTGAGACCCAATCTTCATGAGTTTTAATCAACCTGATTATAATGGGCTCCACACGTTACCAACCACTCTGGATATTAACACCTCGTTCACTTACCCGAGTTAAATCGAGCAAGGGGACAATCGATACACACGTCTCGTTACATGTCTCCAATCTCTCCACACCTCCCTCTCACGGGTTTATGTAGTAACACAATGATCCCGTGCCTTCCAGCAAATGCGATTCTCGTCTACACTGGAAGTTTCGTCTTAGGACCATTCCAGCATCTACACAAATCTCACCAGGCAGTTTACAAAACAACACTGCCATCCACAGTCAAAATTAGCTCATTACATCAAGCAGTTTATAATACAATTCACCGATTAATTACACAACAAATTTAAAACATGTAACAGTCAATTTTAATCGTTCATTTATGGGCATTTACTAATGCTTATCCACAAATACCACAACCCATGGTTACTGGCCATAACATCGAGCTTTTAACCGATAAGGGCTTTTTTTTGGCACTTTGTGATTGGCAAAATAAATAAAAAAATTAAAAATTTCCCTTCAAATTGGACCATGATTTATGACACGTTTTTCAAAAAAAAAAAATTGCGTTGAAGTTCCCCTTCAAGTACCATATACAAGGGGTAAAGAACAGTTTCGGACAAGTGTGGACTCATTGAAGAATAGCACAGGGACAATGGTTAGTGAGGAAAGTGAGATAGATGGCAGGCTTATGAAACAGGTATTTTTCTTCAACTTTTACACAAGAACAGTCAGGAGAATTGCCAATAGTGAAGAGTATCTATCAAGGAGGTGAGGAAGGGCTTTTATAGAAGATCCAGGTTGGAGTGGAAGAAGTAAAAGAACAGCTAGGTAATCTAAGAGAAGATAAGGCTCCGGGTCCAGAAAATATGCACCCCAGAGTATTGAGAGAGGTGGCTGAGCAGGTATGTGCTCTACCGAGTGCCCTTCTAGTTGGTACAGTTCTTGACCACGTCCATTTTCACATGATAGGATTTCTGCTTGTGCACAATATACAATATCGGTCATGAACACACCATCACATTGGATTTTTCCCACAGACACCTCAAAGTGCTAATTTCACAGGTTCCAATTTCGGCTTTGGAGCAAGTTTGTCGAAGATGCTTTTATTGAGAACTAGACGACCCATGAACCCGTTGGGTCCCCGTTGTGACAGTGGTTGATTAAAAAAAAATCATTTCAAAAAATATATATATACGTATATATAAATTAAATAAAGGATAGCTGCAGCGAATTATACCACTGAGGTTGTTTGGATTGATCAAATTCTCCCGAAGAGTACTTGACTGAATTGGGAATTGATTTTTAAATAATTTTTTTCGTTGCCCGATTTGAACAAAACTTGATACTGAACACCACAGGCGAATGGTAAGGTGCCCCTAAAAATTTGGCGTTATCGTGTCCCGTTTTGGCTGTATTTCGGGAACATACATATATATATACACACAAGATGAGAGTTTTATTAATTTATAGATGTTCCCATCTGCCCCAATGTCTATTTTTAAAAATCACCAAACAGTTGTTCAAGTCAAATCGTCACAGACCACGGATGGTCTCAGGAACCCGACACACTCACAATTCCCAGAAACATGGTACCTTCCTAATCATGACCTCAACTGCCCTTACCCGACAACACCTTCTATTGTGCTCCATTTTCATGCACCTATAGCACTTTGCCTTGGCAGCTGGACACGTCTGACTGACTATCCTGATGTGTAAAACTTCTGCAGTGAGTACACTTGGTCCTGGGACGAGGTTGAAACATTTTGTGTGATTTTTTCCTTTTATCTGCTCACCTCTTCCACATTGCGTTTAGGTTCCCCTTCAAGTACCGTATACTATTGTGGGGCCGGGTCTCGGTGGCGAGCATGACCGCTAGAGGGAGCAGCAGAGTCGGCTCCACTGAACACCCGGAATTTATAGGTCGTCACCGCGGGAGTTTAGGAGCGTGGCTTGGCTGTGTGGTATCGCGCTGGCAGCGAGGTAGGTGGAGGATGTACGTATGGAATAGTGTCCTGTCGGCGTGGATGATGAGGTGTGATTTGACGCGGTTCTTGCTAGGATAGGTGATGTTGGTGTCGAAGGTGTATGATGTGTGTAGTGCAGCCAGGATAGATGAATGGAGTAGGGGGGTAATGCGAAGAGCTCAGAGTTTTCCCTGGACTGTGGGCGTGGCGGGTGTTGGCAGGGATGAGGTCAGAGGCAACGGTTTCTGGCACACAAAGTAGGGTATATAAGGGGTTATGTGATGCGTACGATGGAGAAAGGGATGGGTGTAGACGCCTAAAGATTAGGACGGTAGGATGGTCAGGGCGGCGTAAGGATGGTATAATATAAATCCGCCCGAACCACGCTAAGGTGCGCATCAGGCCGCCCATGAACTGGTGCGACGGAAATTGCATAGGGAATGCCAGACTACACCGAGAATGGCTCGCTCTGTGGTCCCGGATAACTCCGGAGCCGACGGGTCACTTAAAGGACCGTGGTCGCAAATACTTTGACGGGTGGGGTAGGGTTAATTGCCTAATTTCAATATACGTAAATACCCACGCAGTCTAACTACCGGGGAACCACACCCTCGGCCGACTCTGTCCGATCCGAGTCGCAGGTGACGACTCGGATCCGACGTAACCGAGCGGAGTTACCAGAGCTGCGCGGACCAAATGAACAATTTACCCTCGCTATCTCTCAATACACAGCGTGCTAAGCCAATGAAAGAAACACAGAAACGAGCTGGTACATTCAACAAAAGGATATTTATTTATAACAATAATCGGGGAGGGGAACACAGAGCAGAGTTATCATGAATAAGCAATGTACAAAAAAAAGGACAAGGCACTTAACGATTCCACTTGACAAGACGGGCCCACACACGCAACACACAACCACCCCAAAAGAAATGATGGCCACGGCCTTTATTGATACCCCAGCTCAGAGGGAAGGTAGCTAGAGTAAGAGCCTGTCTTGGACCTTCCCGCTTCGTGCGGTTACACGACTTCAAAACCACTGGTGGGACTCGAACCCACGACCCGGAGTCCACGGCCCTCGTCCCTGGCTGCTCGGCGCCACACTGTTCGGTCACCACCACCACGGTGACCCACAAAAGGACCGTAGACCGCAATCGCCGTGATCCCGCAGAACCCTCGTCGACCATCACTCTGCCATCTGCCAACGATCACCCGGTCTCCGTCCTCTCTTTTTTTTTCCTTCAGGTCCGAGCGATTTCTTTTCTCGGCCCGCTCGCCTCCGATTGGACGGTGGGTTGTCAGGCGATTCGTGGCGGCCTCCCGATTGGCCGGGCCGTCTCAGGCGATCCACTCGCCGTTCGTGATTCGTCCGGGGGGCGTGGTGAGCATCCTCGCGGCCCGTCTCCCCCAAGAGGCATTCCTCCTTCTTCGGGCGACGTGCCTCCGGATTGGCGGGAACATGGCGTACGTCGCTCGCGCTTTGCCCATTGGCTGAGGTGTCGCAGTTATAACTGAACAGTTATAACTGTTCTATAGGGACCTGAATGTTGAGTGCAGTAAGCTTTAAAATTCGTAACAGTATACTCAGTGTTTCGTGTCCTGAGTAAAACATTTGTATTTATTTATTTGTTTTGAATTTTGTATTGCATTATTAGATTTGCATAAAACACTGTGTGTTGAAGAGTGAGGTGTGTGAATTGGCATCGGCGGTAGAGGATGTTAACGTCACTCGGTCACATCTGACTGTTGATACAGCGTGACCGCACAAGGTGGGGTATGTCAATCAGGACCTCCGGAGCACTAGGCGGTACCCCAAGCCCTCTACCCGAGGGCTAGGTCGTAACAACAGGCACCTCACAAATTTTTCCAGACTCATTGGCTTGCTGCGTCATTGACCTGAAAACAGTCCTTCCATGAATCACATTACGCTTGGGAACGAAATAGGCATCAAATTTTCCCAACACCGTCTGTCGGCCATTGTCGTTTTCACCAGAATGGTCACCATCAAAAACAAGAATACAAGTAAAGGTGCTCACAATGTCTTCTACCTCCAGACCCCCCACATCACATAACCAAGGGTACTCACTTGGACCTCCCCCGTTTCTCCGGTCAACTTCGTGGCTTTGGAGTTTCTCTTGAACCGCTCGCTATCTCCAGCAGGGCCATCCATGAGGGCCTAATGATTAGGCTTTGTAAAGTCGGTGTTTTCCAGTGGATTAAAGTTCGCCATGGCCCAGAACTATCTCCAAAATGGTTTACTGCACACTTAACGATTTAACAATCTCTGAGTACCACCTCTACCACCATGTGACGGCCGTCGAATACCTGGAATGATTCACACACACACAGAAAGGAGGCCAATTCGATCCCATCATGCTTGCTCCACATCAACAACACACCGATTATATTATATAGATATATGTATTATATATAATATAGTATATAATATATAAGTTGGGGCGGTTGTGATTCCACAATATTAAAGAAGAAAGAGAAGAGCGCTTCCCACAAAAAGTAAAAAAACTCGATCGACTCCGCTAATTTCAACAAAAAAGCGGAGAGCAGATCCGGTCTCAGGAAACGTTTCGCCCGCTTCGCAACCGCCTTCATTGTGCCTGATGACGGCGTTGGTTTGGCGGATGTATAATAAAGCAGTTCCATCATGTGCTCACTCAGCGGATGTATAATAAAAATAGTTCCATCATGGCTGCTCAATCAGCGGATGTATAATAAAATAGTTCCATCATGGCTGCTCACTCAGCGGATGTATAATAAAGTGTTCCATCATGGCTGCTCAATCAGCGGATGTATAAAAAGTCGTTCCATCATGGCTGCTCAATCAGCGATGTATAATAAAATAGTTCCATCATGGCTGCTCACTCAGCGGATGTATAATAAAGTAGTTCCATTCATGGCTGGCTCACTCAGGGATGTGTGTGTGTGAATCATTCCAGGTATTCGACGGCCGTCACATGGTGGTAGAGGTGGTACTGCAGAGATGTGTTAAATCGTTAAGTGTGCAGTAAACCATTTTTGGAGATAGTCTCTGGGCATGGCGAACTTTAATCCACTGGAAAACACCGACTTTACAAGCCTAATCATTAGGCCTCATGGATGGCCCTGCTGGAGATAGCGAGCGGTTCAAGAGAAACTCCAAAGCCACGAAGTTGACCGGAGAAACGGGGGAGGTCCAGTGAGTACCCTTGGTTATGTGATGTGGGGGTGGAGGTAGAAGACATTGTGAGCACCTTTACTTGTATTCTTGTTTTTGATGGTGACCATTCTGGTGAAAACGACAATGGCCGACAGACGGTGTTGGGAAAATTTGATGCCTATTTCGTTCCCAGCGTAATGTGATTCATGGAAGGACTGTTTTCAGGGTCAATGACGCAGCAAGCCAAATGAGTTCTGGAAAAAATTTTGTGAGGTGCCTGTTGTTACGACCTAGCCCTCGGGTAGGGGCTTGGGGTACCGCCTAGTGCTCCGGAGGTCCTGATTGACATACCCACCGTTGTGCGGTCACGCTGTATCAACAGTCAGATGTGACCGAGTGAAACCGCCGATGCCAATTCACACACCTCACTTTCAACAACAAGTGTTTATGCAAATCTAATAATGCAATACAAAAATTCAAAACAAATAAATAAATACAAATGTTTTACTCAGGACACGAAACACTGAGTATACTGTTACGAATTTTAAAGCTTACTGCACTCAACATTCAGGTCCCTATAGAAATTATAAACTGTTCAGTTATAACTGCGACACTCAGCCAATGGGCAAAGCGCGAGCGACGTACGCCATGTTCCGCCAATCGGAGGCACGTCGCCGAAGAAGGAGAATGCCTTTGGGGGGACGGGCCGCGAGGATGCTCACCACGCCCCCGGACGAATCACGAACGGTCGAGTGATCGCCTGAGACGGCCGGCCAATCGGGAGGCCGCCACGAATCGCCTGACACCCACCGTCCAATCGGAGGCGAGCGGGCGAGAAAAGAAATCGCGTCGGACCTGAAGGAAAAAAAAAGAGAGGACGGAGACCGGGTGATCGTGGCGATGGCAGAGTGATGCGTCGACGAGGGTTCTGGCGGGATCACGGCGATTGCGGTCTAGGTCCTTTGTGGTGGCTCACCGTGGTGTGGTGACCGAACAGTGTGGCGGCCGAGCAGCCAGGGACGAGGGCCGTGGACTCCGGGTCGTGGGTTCGAGTCCCACCAGTGGTTTCGAAGTCGGTGTAACCGCACGAAGCGGGAAGGTCCAAAGACAGGCTCTTACCTCCAGCTCACCTTCCCTCTGAGCTGGGGGTATCAATAAAGGCCGTGGCCATCATTTCTTTTGGGGGTGTATGTGTCTGTTGTGGGCCCGTCTTGTCAAGTGGAATCGTTAAGTGGCCTTGTCTTTTTTTTTTTTGTACATTGCTTATTCATGATAACTCTGCTCTGTGTTCCCCTCCCGATTATTGTTATAAATAAATATCCTTTTTGTTTAATGTACCAGCTCGTTTCTGTGTTTACTTTCTTTGGCTTAGCACGCTGTGTATTGAGAGATAGCGAGGGTAAATTGTTTCATTGGTCCGGCGCAGCCTCTGGTAACTCCGCTCGGTTACGTCGGATCGAGTCGTCACCTGCGACTCGGATCGGAAGAGTCGGCCGAGGGTGTTGGTTCCCCGGTAGTTAGACTGCGTGGGTATTTACGTATATTGAAATTAGGCAATTAACCCTACCCCACACCGTCGAAGTATTTGCGACCGACGGTCCTTTAAGTGACCGTCGGCTCCGGAGTTATCCGGGTGACGACCTATAAATTCCGGCGTGTTCAGTGGAGCGCGACTCTTGCTGCTCCCTCTAGCGGTCATGCTCGCCACCGAGACCCGGCCCACCAATAGTATACGGTACTTGAAGGGGACCTAAACGCATGTGGAAGAGGTGAGCAATAAAAGGAAAAAAATCACACAAAATGTTTCAACCTCTCGTCCCAGGACCAAGTGTACTCACTGCAGAAAGTTTTACACATCAGAGGTAGTCAGTCAGACGTGTCCAGCTGCCAAGGCAAAGTGCTATAGGTGCATGAAAATGGAGCACAATAGAAAGGTGTTGTCGGGTAAGGGCAGTTGAGGTCATGATTAGGAAGGTACCATGTTTCTGGAATTGTGAGTGTGTCGGGTTCCTGACCATCCGTGGTCTGTGACGATTTGACTTTGAAACAACTGTTGGTGATTTTTAAAAATAGACATTGGGGCAGATGGGAACATCTATAAATAATAAAACTCTCATCTTGTGTGTATTATATATATGTATGTTCCCGAAATACAGCCAAACGGGACACGATAACGCCAAATTTTTTAGGGGCACCTTACCATTCGCCTGTGGTGTTCAGTATCAAGTTTTGTTCAAATCGGGCAACGAAAAAATTATTTAAAAATCAATTCCCGCAATTCAGTCAAGTACTCTTCGGGAGAATTTGATCAATCAAAACAACCTCAGTGGTATAATTCGCTGCAGCTATCCTTTATTTAATTATATATACGTATATATATATTTTTTGAAATGATTTTTTTTAATCAACCACTGTCACAACGGGGACCCAACGGGTTCATGGGTCGTCTAGTTCTCAAAAAGCATCTTCGACAAACTTGCTCCAAAGCCGAAATTGGAACCTGTGAAAATTAAGCACTTTGAGGTGTCTGTGGGAAAAATCAATGTGATGGTGGTGTTCATGACCGATATTGTATATTGTGCACAAGCAGAAATCCTATCATGTGAAAATGGACGTGGTCAAGAACTGTACCAACTAGAAGGGCACTCGGCTTAGAGCACATACCTGCTCAGCCACTCTCTCAATACTCTGGGGTGCATATTTTCTGGACCCGGAGGCCTTATCTTCTCTTAGATTACCTAGCTGTTCTTTTACTTCTTCCATCCAACCTGGATCTTCTATAAAAGGCCCTTCCTCACCTCCTTGATAGATACTCTTCACTATTGGCAATTCTCCTGCACTGTTCTTGTGTAAAAGTTGAAAGAAAAATACCTGTTTCATAAGCCTGCCATCTATCTCACTTTCCTCACTAACCATTGTCCCTGTGCTATCTTCAATGAGTCCACACTTGTCCGAAACTGTTCTTTACCCCTTGTATATGGTCTTGAAGGGGAACTTCAACGCAATTTTTTTTTTTTTTTGAGAAAACGTGTTCATAAATCATGGTCCAATTTGAAGGGAAATTTTTAATTTTTTTATTTATTTTGCCAATCACAAAGTGCCAAAAAAAAGCCCTTATCGGTTAACAGCTCGATGTTAATGGCCAGTAACCATGGTTTGTGGTATTTTGTGATAAGCATTAGTAAATGCCCATAAATGGAACGATTAAATTGACTGTTACATGTTTTAAATTTGTTGTGTAATTAATCGGTGAATTGTATTATAAACTGCTTGATGTAATGAGCTATTTTGACTGTGGATTGGCAGTGTTGTTTTGTAAACTGCCTGGTGAGATTTGTGTAGATGCTGGATGGTCCTAAGACGAAACTTCCAGTGTAGACGAGAATGCATTTGCTGGAAGGCACGGGATCATTGTGTTACTACATAAACCCGTGAGAGGGAGGTGTTGGAGAGATTGGAGACATGTAACGAGACGTGTGTATCGATTGTCCCCTTGCTCGATTTAACTCGGGTAAAGTGAACGAGGTGTTTAATATCCAGAGTGGTTGGTAACGTGTGGAGCCCACATTATAATCAGGTTGATTAAAAACTCATGAAGATTGGGTCTCAGGAAAATAATTCCTTTGAGCTATCTTCTGAACCTTATCTGATTGCAGCAGTTGAGGCTTATGAGTGCAGACAGTAATCATTACAACTTGCAGAAACGTCAATGAAAACTTCGCAATTCGTGTGAATGCATGTTTGTGCCATGGGGGTGCTCACATCGAACACCTCAACTATAAGCAGCATTAACACAAATGAGTTTCATTTCTCCATGATTTGGTTTTCATTTTCGAGTTAATTTTTGTTTTATTACCTCCGCACCGAAGGTTGAAGGAGGGGTTATATTTTCACCCCTTTCTGTTTATGTTTGTTTGTTTACAAGATATCTCAAAAAGTTGGGAGATGGATCCAGATGAAATTTTATAGACAGGTTGGGTGTGTGACAAGGACGAAATGATTAGATTTTGGTGAAGATCCAGGTCCGGCTACTATAATTTTTAGGGGTGATTCTTCACCATTAAGAGATGGGGATAAAAACTGATATATTGTTGCGGACCGGGTATCGGCTGCAAGCACGACCGCTAGGTGGAGCGGTTAGGGTCGACTCTACCGAACACCCGGAATCTAGATCGTACCGTTCGGAAAACTCTGAGGGTACGGGTCCCTTACCGGACCGTGAATCGTCAATAATTCCACCACATGGTACAGGGTTATTTGCCAATCTTCAAAAATACCTAGATATCCACGTGGCGAGTTACCGAGTATTCACACCCTCGACGGCACTCGTACGAGTCGAGCCGTTAGCGTGCCCGACCCGTGCGCAACCTGAGCGGATGGTTGCCGAAGTCCCGTCGGTCCAAATGTAACATTTACAGTGCAACAGCCTTTGTAATGTCACCAACATGCCCGTGCTAAGCCAATGGAGAAACACAAAAACGAGCTGAACATTTTACCAACATGGGTTATTTATTCACAGTAATCGGGGAACTAGGGAAAGCACGTGAAGGGCAGAGTTATCAGCGACTAGTAAGAATGCAAATTTACACACAAGCACTTAAACATCCTACTTAAAGACGTGCCCACAGACAGACGCCACCAGAAGAAACGGACCCAAAATGGTCTTTATTATCCCTTCAGCTCGGAGGGAATCGAGCTAAGGGACGAGAAATGTAGCAGGCTACCTGGCTACGCCGCGTTAGCGTAGGACGTGTACCCTAACTAAAAAACACATACTTACCGATATAACTGTTCTATAGGACCTGTATGTTGTGTGCTCATGGCTGCCAGTATTGCGTAACAATATAGCACATATATCTCAAAAAGTTGTGGACAGTATTCGGATGAAACTTGGTGGACAAGTTGGGTGTATGACACGACCAAGTGATTCGATGTTGGTGAAGATCCGGATCTGACTACTCTAATTTTACAGTGATTCTTCACCATTGAGAGATAGTGCTAAACAATATACATAGCACGATATCTCAAAAAAGTTGTGGATGGATTTGGATGAAACTTGGTGGACAGGTTGGGTGTGTGGACAAGGAAGAATTGACTTTCGATTTTTGTGAAAATCCAGATCCGACCAGAGAACTTTAAAGTGATTCTTCACCATTGATAGATCGGGCTCAAAACGATATATATACATTATATTTCAAAAATGTTTTGGGCCAGTACTGTTCTCGTGGATCAGGAATTGCGGGGTGGAGGTATGCGCTTCTTCTGAGTGCCCTTCTACTTACTCAATGTTTTGGTTAATAAAGTTTTGAAGTGGTTAACCTTTTATTGACACACCCTGTATATCATGTGGAAAAAATATTCCAAAGCTGTGTGTAGATTATGTGGTTTATTATTCGGGCAATCACAGCGACATTGAGGACTTGATGCTTCCACGGACAAGTGGCACAGCATTCAGAATTATATCAGCAAATACATTGATATAAAGTACATTAATATCACCTGAACATATTTGGGTAGCAGGGTATCTATGAGTACACACACACCTCTGAAGATATCTAGCCTGGGTTTGAATCCCGAGTCAGTCTATAAACTGCCATCCTGGTGTTCTGCATGCAAGGCAGGCATCAATGTGTGTACCATCAATCAGAAGATGCAAGGACACGTCTGCCAGCACTGAGTGGGGGAGGAGGTGGGGAGCATTCGTGGACGTCAAAGATGCACTCCATGCATGTGGAGTTATCCTGTCTCTCCAAGGTTGCTTCTTGGCTCCCTGCATGCTGGAGGAGTCCTCTCTCTCTCCGAGTCGCTTCTTCCCTTCGACAAGAAACAGGGTGATACTTAAGCTTGAAGTTCGATCCAAACTTCTTCAGAGAAAACCACAATAATGTTCTGCCTCACAAACTCCTCCGTTGGTCAGCTTCTCGTCCTCCTTTTCCACTTAAGTGGAGTCCTCCGAGTCGTCCCGTCCTCAGGGCGCCACCGATAAAAATAATCCATTGCCACTTCCGATCCCACAGCAAAACCGCACCACCATGGCAGGGCACTGCACTCGCCCCAGAGATCAAAATGCACCCAAAATGAGGTGTTTACACCTACAAAATTACTCTCTCTTGTCTATAAATTACATACACTGCCTCAGTGTTACAAGACAACTTACTCTGAAAGGTCATTATTACATGGCAATCAAACCTACTCGAAACACACGGACCATGTTTACACTTACCACAAGTCTAGCTATGGATCCCCCTCCCCTTTTCCACATAACAATATAATATGTATAGAAGTTCTTTTGTGACCACCAAAACTTTGAAAGAAAAAGTTGTATTTCCACGATATTCCCTCTAGGTCTTCAAGATAGCTGTTCACACACCATCTCAACATCTGTCCCCAATCCGAAACCATGATCTTTTCTACCCTCGTTACCCACCCCATCCCCTCTCACTTCCAAATTTCCAGTTTTCCCTCCTGAGAGTTTCCTTCTGTATCCACCTTGTCCACCCCATGCATCCTCTCCTGTTCCCCATTACTTTGTCTGCCTTGTCTGTCTTGGCCTTTGGCTCTGTTGGTGGTGATTTTTTTCCCTCTCCCTCTGTTGTTGGTCTTTCTCCCCTCATCTCGCTGCTAATGTTTCCCCCCCCTCTTCTTTGCTGTTGGTGTTTTCCCCACTCTCTCTCTGCTGTTCCATTTGTCCTGTTGGGTCCTGATCCTTGAATGCTTGCGTGACATTATATATATATATATATAAGTGTTGTGTGGTGTGTTTGTTTGTGTATGTGTGTGTGTGCAACAAGTTGCTGTTGTTGGCTGCTATCTCCACATATGGGTGAGTTTCAGGAAATGGAACAGAGACCCTAACGGGTCTCAAAGTATCCACCTCCAATTGCATGTGTTGCGCGCGTGCATGCATCACCCAGATGGCTGCAATAAAGACAGTGAATTTTTGACGCATTCTTTGTTACAGTTATACTCCATCACTAGTCTTATCCCATTGTTGAACTGCAACTTTTAAACGAGTTGTAAGTGTATCACGACAAAGGATGAGTGAAGGTCGCTGATTTGTTTTTATTGTTTATTACACGAATTGTGGCCCAATACAACTGAAGGATCCGATCAAAACCAGCACACCAAGTAGTACACTCCTGAATTGTCCTCCAGAGATCAAATATAAAGTGTTTATACAAAACAAATTATAAAACAATTCTTATTTTACTTTTCAAAAATGAATCTCTTATTTTATTCAAACCGCAATCTAAGTTGAACAGGTGGTGCTGTGTATCACTCTTAAAATGTTCTTTTTATTCTTGATAACAAATTTGCTGTTAACAGCCAACAATCAACATGGTTCATTTCGACATACAAATAAGAGGGTAAATGGTCACGAGGAAAGAAAATGTCCACATAATGCAGAATCATCAATGAACACGATAATATGGCATTTTGCAGCAATTATTTATCACAATTACTTATAACTTATTAACGGGTTAATCACAACTTACAATTGACTCACGGTTACCTTCTTTTCTGCGAGTATTATTTAATTGAATAGTTGTACTTTTGGTGGTCAGTGGATCCAAAGCGTCATTACAAACGAAGATGCTCACTAATATCCAATGATGTGTCGAAAAACTCAAGGTGTTTACGCAAATAAAAAAGACATTTATATATTTTCTTAAGTGATTACTTGGTCAGCTGGCAGGGATAGCTACATTGTATGTGTGCTCAACGTCGAGCCCCTGGGGTTGGACATCTCGACCCAGCAATAAAAACTGCTACCCGTATTCTGCAGGCAGGGTGTCTGGTAAGGCATCAACGCGTGTTCCCATCCCTAGAAGGGACAATCAAAGTCCGGAGGACCTTTCTAGTCAGCACCGGATCCTTTGTGGAATGTTCAGATCTCATGGTTGTATTTGCAAAAAGAGTAAGAGTCTGCCTCGTCTGGCACCCCTGAACAAATTACAAATTCTCTGCGACGGTCACGCCAGTAGCTCTCGATGGGTCTGAGGTCAATCCGTTGCATGATTAGGCTCCAGCACGTGATACGTATTCTTGGCTTGTTCCTGACGCATCCAGAGACGGACAAGAACCAGTTTCTCCACACGATTTAATTAAACACGAATTAACACGTTTACTTGTAATGTGAAAAATATATAACACAAAATAAGCTTCCTTAAAATTTTTTCTTGGAGACATTACGCCCTGCATTCGGTAGAACGATTTTTGAAAACACCCACAAATACCAAAAAGAAACCAAGTTGTACGTTTATAAGAATCATGACTAAATGCAGCAGACTTCAAGCTAATTAATTTGCACTTTAAATTTTCCTGCAATGGGGTAGCATGGTCCCTATGTCGTGGCTCCCATCCCACCTCCCACCCTGCTCCCCCCCCCCACCCCCCGTAATTGCTATTGATGCACTGCACACGTTTAAAGGAATATATATTCTAATGCACTTTTTAATAATATAAAATATTTGCATAGCAGCTTAATGAGCTTAATGCTTTACTTGCACTCACATTGCAATAAATATCACAGTTTTGTATGAGGATTTGAAGAAATATCGATTGGCAAATCAACATGGGTTTGTAAATCAGTTGTCTTTGTACAAGAGAATGAATGAAACACAAATGCCTCAAGATGTGTGTTGTGGTGTGGTGATGTGCAATTATGGAAATGATCAGATAGACCCTAATGCAGACAGTTGCCTGAATATTATTAAATGATGATGTGAAATTGTGTACAATTTACAGCGTTATCGGGTACAAAGCCCATGTCGATGTTGTTGGAGCCAAACCCAAAATCTATCCTGTGCCACGAATAGTTTTCTTTCATTGTTTAAAAAACCACGCAAGACAATGTCATGAAAAAACCCAAAAAAGATAATCGCAACTCTACCAGATCCGGGTGTGAGTCTTTGAACATCCAAGTCGTTCAACACGATGTGACCCAGTCTTGTTTTTTCCGTGCAACGGCACTTAAAGAACGACAGTAATGAGTTGAATTCTGTCACTCATCGATGAAAATGGCGATGTAAACGCTGTTATAAAAATTAGCTGACATTAATGTTGGAGACGGCCAAAGCAACAAACACGCAACAACCAAAAGAATCGATACAACCTTATTAGAACTTGAAATTATCATTTGTGTTCTGTACAGCCTTCATTGTTCAGTTTACATCTGCCACGATGATGATACGATTGCTTCTTCGATAATTTGCTCTTTTCGGAAAGATTTTAAATTTTTTTTCGTTTGCAAAGTCGGTTTTTTTTTCCCATTGGTAATCTTGAAGATAGTAAGGTTCCTCTTGTCAGTGTACTTATCAAGCTTTGAGGTTTTGCTTAATTTGATTCCCATCTGAGCACTGGTCCCAGATTCAGATCACATCTACAGAGTAGCTATGTTGATTTTGTCCATCAATACGAATGTGCTTGTTATTCATGTGATGGTACCATGATGTGGTCTTCAATGCAACTTAGTGTCAGCTAATCCTCATAAGCCTTAGATCATTGTTTTAAAAACGAACAAAAAAAAGTTTCATAAAGATAAAATGAAGGTATTTCCATGAAATCGTACTTCTGAAGACTTTCTCCCTCATCTCCCTAAACTAGTATTTTTCCCTGTATACAAAGCCTTTCTCCTACAATATTTTATTTTTCTCCAATCTCCCACCCCTTTCCATGATCTTTCTCGATCCCTGTATAATGTAACTACACATAATTCTGACAACTGAGGTCAATGGGAGCACGAAGATAGGGCAGGTGCCTATGGTCGTTTGCCATCTTGCCGGGCGCAGCGTTGGCAGCTGACGCAGGTAGTTCCTGTTTAAGCCGTGAACATAGTAGTGTCCCTGGCCAACGGCTGCTGGCATAATGCACGCCCTCAGGCCATGGCACTTGCATGGATAATTTTTTTAGGAGGCAGCTTGCAACGTGACGGTGAGTTGGCTGCATTCGTTTTGGTGGTGCTCTATAAACTAGCGTTGGAATCTGCCGCTGGCAATGAAGGACCTAAGAAATGTGCTGTGAGTCCCGGTGCACCGGTATCAGATGAACATGAGAGGTGTTTGTCACGTGGTTGTCTCGACGTCCCGCGTGCTGATGATTAGTCGCAGCGTGGTTCCAGATGAATGCACCCACTAAGGCACGGGGCCAGGCAGTTAGGTCGCAGGGCCCCAGCAATAGAGGCAGCAACGGTTTGGGACAGCAGGGTGACGATGGCACATTCGACGCATTGCCAACTTCCTGTGGTTTTAGTGTGTGTCACAGAAGCATTTTTAAGCCCACAGCACTCGATACAAAAAAATAAATGGTAAGGAACAGAAACACAATATCTCAAAACAATGTCTGCAAATCAGTATTCAAACTTACACTGTAGATAGACGATTGGAAAGCAAAACCTTTCTTGCATCTGCTGTCGCACCGTCTCATCTTCAATTTCTGGGACACACAGTGCCCCATCGAATGGCTTTAAATTGCCAATGATGTTACAAGTTGGCTCGACTGATATGATCAGACTGCAAAATGGCTTTTTCATTGTCAATGAGGCAAAATAAAACGGACAAGGCTAAGAAACATCAATGTGACAGTTAGGGCAGGTTGTTTCTCGAAACGTTTTTTGTGGGCAAACTCTTCTGAACCCCCTAAAATATTTTGAGACACACTATACCGACTACCAAGATGAGAGTCGCTTTGTGTGCAGAGGTTAAGATTGGAGTTCCTAACACAGGCAGGATGGAACAAATGTCCTTTTCCATATGAAATGGGTTGCTTCTGGCTGCAGCAAGTGAACCGTTCAATGTCATTTGGCAGTGCGGGGAGATTTGGCAGCAGAGGTAGGGGCATTCGCGATCAGTGGATTATGTTCATAGTATGTGTTGCGAATTTGTCCTAAAGCATGCTGCTATCTCACCGTTTAGAATGAGCTGTCCAGTTGCCTGTTATCAATAAAACAACTAAGCAATTTCCATCGTATGTTCCAGTCCACATTCTATTTTGGGTAAAACCAAAACACAGTTAGTCTTCTGGGTAGGGGGAGCATTGAGGGGATGGACTGGTTTTAAAGGGCGAGGGCAAGTTGGTAGGAGTTGGGCGCGAAAGGGACTGCTGTGCGGGGTATTTAGTCCAATCTTGAGTACAGGGCTGATTTAGGGAATGGAGATTGCTGTTCAGACGGTCCCGGGGTGGTATGCGGCAAGTGAAAGCAACTGGGGAAGCAATGGTACGCTCGTCTGATGGGATGGTGGTAAGAAGCTTTGGAGATCATTACGGTAATGGGCTTCGGAGTGTAAAAAAAACAAGGAACTCAGCGGTCGAGGTTTTGTAAATGATCAAGAAATAATATATAGTTTATAGTGTGCTTTATGCAAATTTAGAATGGTCAGGGCTCTGCCAAGAGAGGTTTAATATGCGATAGACAGTTTCCTTGGAATTTGGGAGTCATTTGACTCCGTTTAGTATACAGGTGGTCTTGGAAGCCATGGACTTTGCAGAACATCAGGTTTTCAATCTTGGTAGTTGTTAGTCATACCTAGCCCTATGTAGTCGAAGAATATACTTACCTGATACTCCTCCTTAGGTAAAAGAATGATTGAACTTATCACCAAAGAGATTTTGATTTGGAGATGTGACATTTTTTTCAAGTAACATGTATCAGTCACACCAAACTGTTTAAATATATGCTAAATTATTGTTTGATTCTCCTGTAATTTGTATTGTATATGGAAATAGTAATTGGTTCAACAAAATAGCCATGTGTGCTTTATTTCAAGCTTAATTCACAAAAACTTCTCTTTTCTCAAACCTCCTCACCCTGCACCTCCCTACAACCTCAACATTTGACACAGACATGGAAATTGACAAATAAATTATTCAAATGTAACTTTTGCCAACGCAAACTACGGTGTGTGTAGATGATAGAAACTCTCAACCGTTCTTAAAAAATAAATCTATCCGAATCACGGTGTTTAATGAGTGTTACAAATCCAACTGTCTCAGTCCTGACCTTTTCCAGGTTCTTCAACAATCTTCCCCAGGATGTCATCGTCCCAGAAATATAGCTGCTGCTTTGTAAGGGATTCCACTTCAATTCCCAAGGCCCACAACCTGTCTGATTCCTGAAGTCTTCCAGTCCTGGCAGTGAATCGGCCTGTTCACCAGCCAAGGGGAGATGAAACGGCTGTTACAAACCCTGAACTCTTGTGTTGCCAGCACATTGACCAATACTCTGCTCAAATCCCTCAAAAGTTCAAAATTATTGTTTTAAAAAGAAGTTAAAACAGTTATTTTCTGGCACAACTTGTACTCATTTAACAAAATTTTACCAAAACTTACACAAAAATACAGAGCACAGATTGGAAGCAATCTACCCATTCCAAGTCCTTTTTCTTTCTTCCAACCTCAGAAAATTCCACATCTTTTCCATACTCTCCTGTAACCACGCATCAACAACAAGCCTCTCACTCCGCACTTGCCTGGCTGGCCAAAGTCACCACCGGATAATGGAGCTTCCTGGAAAGTCTGCACTGGTTGATCTGCAGGTTGGCAGTGCCTGCCCCTGGGCCTGGCAGGCCGGACCTGAGCTGGATGGCCTTGCATGCTTCCAAGACCAGGCATCTCAGTAGCTGGCCCCGAGAAGAAAGAAAGAAATCTCTCATAAAAAGGCTGTATATATGTATATATTGATACACTCGTACATATCATGACATCCCTTCAGCAAAAGTTTATTTTTCATCTTGAGATTTTGGATAACTACGTGGTGAGATCTCATGCAAACTCATTATGAGCCAATGTACCTCCACCTTTCCTCCTTTCATATGAAGCACAAGGCTGCAGGAAAGCATCAATGGCTAGGGTGCAGCTGTGCCTGCTTGATGCCAATGCCTCTAATTAACAGTACATTGGTACTCGTTGGCCGACTTCATGAGGATGAAAGTCTGAGTCAACCCCACCTCGTGCTTAATTCATGGAAACACGGGATCGAACATCAGGACCTAAGGATCTCAAAGACAGCCACCCTAACCAATAAGCCAACAACCCAGGCCCTTTCCTAGCATATATTTGTAACAATACACTGGTGAAGTCAAGTGGGTATTTTCAGGGAAGGGAGGTTAGGGTTTGTGGAATGCATCGAAAGGCATTGAAAAAAAATAAAAGTGAAAAGGAAAAACAAATTAAGGACAGGCCAAACAGTAAACTTTTTTTAAAAAGAAGGCCCTAACCTTTGTAAATCCGTAGATGAGCGGCATATTACAAAGAACTCGAAGCTAAGCGGAATCAAAGGTCGAGCGGTACGTTTGTGATCCTACCATCTGTCTCTGGATGCTCCCCGAAGGGCAGATTCAAAGATTCAGTGTTGCGGAAGTAATCTCCTGGCAAAGGAATACACTGGGTGGATTTTTTGTTCTTTTGCCTTCATAGCGGTTAGTCAGGGGCAGCAATGTTGTAGTTTGGCCAGGGTTCCAGCGATAAAACTCACGTACTTCTTCACCAAAGCACCATGACAATATTTAACTCCATCAGCTAAATGGTCTAGCAGTAAGGCCCTGGTGGTTGATCAAAACATTATAAGTGGTTGGCCTTAAGATCTTGAGATCTTGAGTTTGAGTCCCGTCTTCCATTGAGTTAAAAACTTAGGTGGAAGTTGATTCGCCTGTCATCCTTCTCGAGGTCGGCAAAATGAGTAACCAGTGTACTGGTAAATAGAGGACACTGCATCAAAGTGGCACAGCTGTTACCTCCAGAAAACGATGCAACCAACAGCCCACAGGCTGCACACGATAGCTAGCTAGCAGTTGGGACACCTGGCTTTAAGTCGACCCGAGAGAGGTGCATTTTGTGATGTAACGGTCAGGGGGAAATCAAACACAGAACAGTACAGCCTCCGAAAGTAAGTGTGCTACCTGCTGCAACCATCCTGTTTGACCTCTTCTGTGATAACCTATTGAAAAACACCCTTCATGATGATGTATTTCTCACCGGAGTTGGAGTTTTGCGCCGAGAGCCTTTCCCATTGCCAGCGACCGATAGAGAAGTCCCTGAAAGTTCTCACCACACAACCTGGCACACAACAGTAAACGGACAAGAGAAAAAGTGTATGTTGAATTAATCTTGGATCATTATAGATCATTACACATTGTCCTTTCCAACGAGTGTCGGAAGATAACCAAGATGGGGCTTCATAATTGGATGGTAAAGTCCTGTAACAAGCCCAGCTATCTATCTGCTCACACAAAATTAATGTCTTCTTGGTTGGCTTAATGGTTAGTGGTGACGGGCTTTGGGATCCTAGAGTCTGAAAATCAAATCGTGCTCGGCCTTTTAATTAATACCAAGGTGGGGTTTTTGACTCAGCCTGTCAATCTTTCCCAGGTCGCAAATGAGTAACCAACCTTGCTGGGATGGGATTGAGGCCATTCGATATACTGTGTCGGAGTGGCGACCCTCCAGGGATTGTGCCCAGGAAAGTACCTGGGGCTTCGGCAGCAACCGACACTCTGTTACAAAGTTTGGTCCCCATGGACTTAAAGCACACAAATTAGGGAAATTTCAAGATATTAGGGGTGCTGAAAAATATCAGCCATTTGTGTGCTGGTATTCAAGCCAAATTCTCACTGGCTTGCCCTGAATTTAATTAGCAGTCGGGCAAATTACCGTCCACTTTCGATTCTTAACTTCAGTAATTTTTGGCATCTCCAGATCCTGGTGGCTAGATGACAAAAGATTATATTGGATCCACAGACGTAGAATAACTGAATTAGTCAGACACAACCTGTGAATGTCACGAGAGTGCTTTCCAGGGCTCGACACAATGCTTGTCATGCACATTGATATCAAAAAGGAAACGAATATCCGTAACGACGAACACATAACAATGTGAATCGTTGTATAATATATGAGAGGTTTCCTGGCTGTACAATTGATGAAGATGAACAGGTATTTTCAAAACAACCAGGTTACATCGACGTGTGACATAAATATCTTCGTCCAATTTGACGCTTCAAACCTTGAATCCCTGCTCCTTTGCTGAAACAAAAATTTTCTCCTGCCATCAATCCTGCGGCTCGATTGAATTTTTTAGTGTTCACCAAAAAGATGACGTTCTTCCTCCCCAAAAGCTGATAAAACATAACGAACGTGCAAATCACTACGTGTGGCCTGGACGTTTGCTATAATTAATCCTGATTTCTCAGCAATAGGCTGGGTAAAAAATAAGATTGCTTTGCCCTCCAGCCTGTCCTTAAACACACACACAACACACACACACACAACACACACACACACACACGTCCACAAAGCGGCTTGCTTCCGAGAAGGCAGAGGGTAAAAACCTGTTATGTCCTGTCCGGGGTTGGCGTGGAAACCATGGCCGTATTCGCATATAACTTTTGCTGCCCTTTCACTCCCCTTTGGCAACTCACTAAACGTCATATGTTATATGAAACAAAAGCGCCTTTTCAAGCACGAATTCCAATTGAACATGCAGGTTCAAACAGTCAATGAAGACCTTGGGAGGAGATATTAACGTGTGTGTGGGCCAAATCACTTCTTCAAAACAAAAAAGAAAGACCACTTTTTTGGTCGCCAAAGAGGAATGATGGGACCAATTAGAGCAATTCGTTTCCACAACTTTTCATTTGCATCACATAGTATGTGATCGGATGTTCCTGGTTCCAAAACACCGAGGGCTCTTCCCAAGCTGGCCACTCAGTGCTCCGGCACGTCACAGACTGCATTTGGGGTTCAAGTCACACATTGCACATCAAGAAACCGTTCCATGTTTGCCACCATCAAACACCGGTTGAGTTCACCCATAAAGTTTCTCGTAAATTGCATGTTGAGCCCTTGTTAACGCTGAGATAAACATGGGAGTTCAAATCCTGCTTTTCTGCTCCTTAAATAGGAAAACTAGCAGGGACCCAAAGGAAATTCACGCAATGTAAAAAATGTACTTCAAGTCATTAAATCTCCACCCCAACCCCCTTTCACAAAACCAAAAGTTCATCCAAGCCCTTCCCCACTTCTTCCAATCCCCAGTCCTCAAACTTTCCATCCCTCCAAACCCAAGTCCCTCACCCTCTCCTCCAACTCATAGGCCCATCAATTCCTCATCCTGCTCCAAACGCTTCAAACATCCTTCCCGACCCACCCCACCCACCACAACTCCTCAACCTCCCCACTTCTGTCTCCATCTTTGGCTCCTCTCCCTCCCCCCTCCCTAACCCAAAGGCAGCAATCCACTCCCAACTTCAAACCCCAATCCCCCTCCCCCACAACTCTCAACCTCCCACCCCACCACAATGTCCTCTACCACCCCTCCAAACGGCCCGAACCCCTCCTTCTCAATCTTGTCCCATCTTTTGGCCTCTCGCCTCCTCCCACTCATTAAGCAAACGGGCGTTCCCACATCAAATCATTACATATTTCTTCATTGAAACGGCGGAATATTTAAATGTTCATCCCGGTGGCGGTCCATTTTGGCTCTGTTTACCTGAAGTTGTGTTTTACAAATCAAATATTTGGGAATGAATGGGTAATTTTGATCACAGCCCGCTGAGACCTTTTTTACGTTTTACCCCTTCTCACTGTTTCAGATACTCTCTAAGCATACAATGGATTATTCCTTAACTATTTTCAATTGGCATTTTTCTCTTAAGAGGTTGGGTTTTGTTTTGGCCTTCCATTCGAGCAGTTGGCTTTTTTATGATGTTTTCCAATCCATACATGTAACTGTGCTCATTTTGTTGTGTCTCCTACAGTCCATCCGCTCTGAAATTCGGTCGATACACTCCATCGAATCAATAACTAAACTAAAATAAAAAATAAATAATTAGGTTGCATGCGTGTGGCAGCATTCGGCCTGTGGCTGGAATCATTCCCAGCAGGCGGCACTCCTGGAGATTCAGGGCAGGAAGTTTCGAATTGGTCACACTCCTCAAAAAAGTATATTGGCAACCGCTCCCCAACATCCAACAGAGAATGCTAGCAGATGGGATAGCCTGCTAAACTCTTTCTTCTAAAAGAGCAGTGTCATCAATTTGTTACAATGCTCTGTTTTGAAAGCACCAGTAATCAGTTAATGACAAGTTTCCTTAGTCGACTTGGGAATTCGAACCATGATTCTAAATGTATCAGACCCGCTGATACCCTGTCCCAACCCAATTAAAAGATACTAATTTGTG
>CM068956.1:69167240-69182850 GCA_035128595.1 Eptatretus atami
GGTTGCGATCGGTTCAGCCGTTTTTGCGGTACCTGGGAACAGACAGACGGTGAATTACAGTCAGAAGATTCAGTGTTCTGCATTGGTAATTGGTCTGTGCCGAAAGCATGACAGCTGTGACTATCGTGAAGGTTTATTATTAGTTGTCCCTGCTTTGGATTGAATTGTGGAATTGAAGGTCCAGAATAATAATAATCATCACTGAAGATCCTGGTTGTCAACCTCACAACCAGGCATCTTTATTTATAAATACTGCCAGCCAGCTTTCCTGAATGAAACTTGATTCACCCCGGCTGGGTAATTGTAGAGGGGTCACAGCCGTGTCCACACTGAACTTGTGGCTTGGGACGGTCCGACGATGCAAAAACCCAAACGTTCTCAATTCACACAGGTATGTGGGAACTATCTCCATGTTGCATGTTTAACTGCATTTGTTGTAAATGAAAGGTTTAAAAAAATATATTTATTTATTTTTAAATCATCGGTACGTAGATTGATGAAGTGATGCATCAACATGGAGAATTATCTTCATCGGCAATCTGCTCGCTATAATGAAAGACCGTTTGGTATGAATGACCTCTTGAATCCCACAGCAGCTATTTCATTCTCTGGCAGTGGGACAGAGCTTTGGTTGATGTGGACAGTCTTCAGCCCCATGTGTGCATAAAACGTCGAAAGGTCTCGTGTCCGAAATTTAAATGGCTGAGTTCTTGACAAAAAGAGGAAATGAAAATGTTGATTGAAGCGTCGTCGTGTGGCTGCGTGCGTGTGACTCTGCACCTTGTTGCTCGGTCTGTGGGTGGTGATGCTTCTGTTGCTCACTCACCCAATGCTAATGCTTGTTGACTTTGGTGACCTTTCACAGCAGGTGAGCATATGGCAGGAAAACTCTCCCTCATTGACGTGCTTTTTTGTCAAATTGTTTTCCAGTGGTGAGACCTTGTTCAACAAGAAAAGGATCATACAAGGCAAGTCAGTTTTTCTGAACTGGAAATTTTTATGTACAAAATGCAACTGGTAGAGCAAGGTGACAAGAGGGTTGAAGGTAATGTCCAAACAATGGTGGTGGTGAAACGTATGGATGAACAAGGGGATGAGAGTGAAGAAAACTTGACAGCTTGCATGTTAAATGGAAGGGTTAATGTGGGTGGGTCGGTGATTGAGAGATCGACTTCAAGAACCTGACGGTTGAGGCTTACAAACACATCCGTGAACTTGATACAAAAGCACAAAATAAATTCATGATAACACATGGGAACGGACACACAAAATGATTTGGTGTCGATGACCAACGATGAGACAAATCCAGAACAGTACCCTTAGCTTTGGAGGTAGTTGGCCCGTCCCCTCCCCGACACCCCCACAGCGGGAGATGTGTGTGTATGTGTGTCTCTGTCCCGATCATAATGTTTTTACCATTTGAGCTTTTGTCTTCAAATTTTCAACAAACCTTTATCATGAGAATATGGAAAAAATAATAAAAAATTGGGTCAAAATGTGAAAGGGTAAAGTTATTGTAACGATAACTCTTGTTAATCCAGCAGTGCGTTAAGCATGACCGCAAGTTTTGTTTCACCTTGGACATGAGTTTCAGGAATGTGGTTTCTTGGGGGGGGGGGGGAAGCGGATTATACAAAGGCCCCCTCGCTATAAACTGTTTATTTCTCGGCTGGGAAAATGATAAAAAGTGTTCAGGGCTTCTTCTGTGACTTGTTTTCTTGATAACCTGAAGTTTGAATAAGACTATTGTTATTACAAACTACACATATTGAATACATTCTCCTTCCTCCCACACTCTCCTCCCTCTCCTTCCCCCATTCTACTCTTCTCCCTCACCACTCTTCTCGCCTCTACCCTCACTGGCCCTCCACTCTAACCTCACCCTTCCTTTTATCTCACCTTACCTCCACTTTGAAATAGAGATGGATCTTTTTGACTTGTATCAAATTGAGCTCACCCATAATGTTCACCTCTTGGGATTAGGTAACCGATAATGATATAACGGTACTTAATGATGGTGTGTCAAACACAAGATGCCAAATTTTATTAATCGCTTCTGTGTTTATTTATTTTTATTTATTTACCATTGAGCTTCATTGTGTCCTTTTTTTTTTTAAACCAATCGAGCTTTTGTCATCATATCTTCAACAAACCTTTATTTTGAGAATATGGAGAACACAAATAAATAAAATGTACAAATATATGATAGATTTTTCTCAATATTTTGGTCAAGTTTGTGAAGCGTACTGTACAAAGCGGATGTGGACAGGCTTTACATTTTAGGATGCTTTCCAGTTTTCTTTGAAAAGAAAGAAGCATGTCCACTCGCAAAGGAAGCTGAATGTTTGTTGAATTAATAATTTGTTTATTTTGAAACTCTTATCTTGGCTCATCACAGAAGGCGAAGATTCGTGTATACTGATAAAGGGAAGGGCAGGCAGCTGAGCAACTGAAACAAGGAGTCAAAAGAGCTCTGAAGTAGAGAAAGGATTCTACAGAAGGTGATGATGAGCCGACACTTTAAAAGATTAGACTGAAAATGGAAGACTGTTCCTCAGACCAGAGAAAGGGGGTTGAAAGATTGGAGTGAACTTCTTTTACAAAATATCAAAATACTTAAACCTCAGCTTAAGGGTCCTATTTGCAGTAATAATGGACAGCTAATAAAACAATATAATTTATACTTCCAGTCAAAAGTTTTAGAACACCCCCATTTTTCCAGTTTTTACTGAAATTTAAGCAGTTTAATGTTTCAATGTACTCTGAAATTAAAGCATAGAACAAATAAACAATTGCAGATAAAAAAAGAAATCATGGAATCGTTTTGTTGTATGCAAAATTTAATCTAAACTTTTTGATCTCAATACAAAGTATATGCCATCTTTGGCAGTAAACAGCCCATTTTTACGTCCGTGCGAGTTGAGGCTATCTAGGCCGAAAGGATATATTAATGTAACCTTGATCATGCCATGCTTGATCCTGAATATAAACAATTAACCAAGGTAGGACCACCAATGTGAAGAGATGAATAGCAATATATCTCGTTTGAGACATCTTTTCTACAATGGAAAACAAATATTGTTCGGAAAGTTCTCCCACACTGTTGCAGAAATTCCCAAAATGTGTTGCACTTTGGTTGCTTTTGCTTTTTACCCTTCTGTCCAGTTCATCCCAAACCAGCGCGATGGGTTAAGTTGGAGAATGTGCTGGCCATTCCTGATTGAAGCATCGTCTTGTTCTTTTCTTCTAAGGTATTCTGCATAGCCTGGGGTATGTTTTGGGTCGTTTTCTTGCTGTAGGTGAACCCTGACCAACTAGGCGTAGACCAGGGGTATTGCATGGCGCTGCAAAATGCGTGGTAGCCCTTTTGTTCAGTGTGAACTGCATGTGTTGTTGATTGGTGGGATTAGCCAGTCTACTCGTGTGCAAGTCTCGCTGCTCTGATCCAATGCTCAAATATGACCCCAGTATCATTTCTACTGCTTTCCCTCTCCCCATGTTTGACAGTTGGTGTCACACACTGAGGAACCATCCTTTCGCCTGCTTGACGGCGAACAAAAACCCTGCGTGATGAACCAAATATTTCAAATTTTGATTCATCGGTTCGTAAGACCTTCTTCCAGTTTTCAGGAGTCCACTGGCGGTGCTTCATGGCCCAGGCAAGCCTCTTTCTTATTTTGCCATCTTAGCAATGGCTTTCTTACTACACTCGACCTGTCAAACCTGCAGCTCGAAGTCTTCTCTTCACAGTTGAAACTGAGACTTCCTTACTTCGACCAGTGTTAAGCTGTGCTTGAAGCTGCTGTCTTGTGAACCGCCTATCACGCAAGCTGTTGACTCTCAGAAACTTGTCTTCTGATTGTGTTGTGGCTTTGGGTCTGCCAGACCTCTTCCTGTCAGTTTCCTCCAGTTTCCAAGTGCCTTTTGATGGTGTGGGAAACTGTACTCACTGACACCTTGGCTTGCTTTGCAATTTCTCTAAAGGAAAGACCTACACTTTTAAGGGTTATAATGGTCTGTCTGTCTTCCTTTGTTAATTGTCTTTTTCTCGCGCATTATGATAGCAATATACTACTTCCTGCAGTGCAATATTGTCCAAATAATGCTTCAGAGGATGT
Source organism: Eptatretus atami (assembly GCA_035128595.1). Taxonomy (NCBI): domain Eukaryota; kingdom Metazoa; phylum Chordata; class Myxini; order Myxiniformes; family Myxinidae; genus Eptatretus; species Eptatretus atami. The sequence continues at coordinate 69,171,359 of CM068956.1, forward strand.
AGCAACACAGTCTGTTACAACACTGCTTTATAACAGAGGGTTTGTAACTAATCAAACAAAGTTGGGACACCTGTAGGAATAGTTTGCATCAACTTTCAAGGCTAAATTTACTTCCATTGCTGCAGAACAGCTGTAGTTGCTAACCCATTACTTGTTCCCTGAAAAGGGCCTTTTTTACAACTCTGAAATTTATATTATTTTTCAGTTTTGGAAACCTAAACTCTTTTTTTTTTAACCTCTGGCAGTTTACCGCTTAGCTTTGTACCATATCAGGTTATTCACTGGACTTGAACTGCTTAAATTTCAGTAAAAACTGAAAAACGGGGGTGTTCTAAAACTTTTGACCGGTAGTGTTATTTTGCAGAAGCACGTGATTAAAAATAGCAAAAAAGAGAAAAATTTAGACTTGTGCTGATTGAAAGAGCTCAAAGATGAGAGGTTATCCATTTCTTCCACAAATATATTTTTTGGGGGGGGGGTGATTGAGGCAGCGGTCTGTTGCCTGGACACCGCCTGGGCTCTTTTTTTTTTTTTCTTTCTTCTTCTCTGATTGAAAAAAAGATTATTTTTGGGCAGGGTTGGATTGATGTGAAACAACCTTTACTTTTCTCTCTTCCTGAGAAGCATTTCCATGTTGCAAAGTGACAGACAGACATTGTCGCATTAGCCTATTATATATTTATTTTGTCGTCAATTATATTTACTAGCAGAGTTCCCACCTCACGGGCGATCTTGTTCCAAGCATGCAACATGTTCTTCTGACACATACCTTTATTTGGGTGGTGTATAAGCAACTGACAGCTCTGTGATGGCAAAAAAATATCCTGGGTTACATGCATGAAGCAAAAACATACCGACTGATTATAATTCAAAACGCCTCACTGCACTGGAAAACGTGGGGACAGGAATACTGCACTGTAAATGGTGGTGGTGCTACACGATACACATTTACATTAGAGAACTTGCGTCTGACACCCGCCCCCAAAAGACCACTGGCAAAGATAAAAACACCCCTTTACATTAACTGGAGTTGTGCTGATCCTATGCACTTGGTCTCAAACTGCAGGAGTCGTGGTGCGACAAACAAACACCAATCTGTGAATTATAGTAAGGACTAGATGACCCGTGAACCCGTTGGGTTCCCGTTGTGACGGCGATTTATGAAAAAAAAAAATTCAAGAAAAAAAAAGAACATAGCTCCAGCGAACTATACCGCTGAGGTTATTTGCATTGATTAAATAATCCCGAAGAGTACTTGACTGAATCTGGAATTGATATTTTTAATAAATTTTTTCGTCGCCCGATTTGAACGAAACTTGATACTGCACACCGCAGGAGAATGGAGAGTAAAGAGGCCCTAAATTTTTTGCGTTATCCTGTACCATTTTGGCTGTATTTCGGGAACATACATACATGTATGTATATATATATATATATGATGAGAGTTTAAGTAAAATATAGAAGATTATGATATTCTCTCCTATTTTAGCTCAATTTCAAACTTCAAAACGGCACGTTTTATTGTGGAAGCAACAAGCACCGTGGAGTCATGTTCCATCAGAAAACTCTTTTGTTCATCAGCTGCTTTAAATCCAAGTTAATAAGACAAACCTTTTGACTGAATAGCATTCAGGTTTGTCCATCGAAGTATAGTGCTTAGTGCTTTCGGGTCCTCTGCATCACCTGAAGTCAATCACATGCCTTTGTTTAGAACTCTTCCATACCAAATGTGCGTTTTTATTTTTTAGTCTAAGTATGGAGTCTAGGATCATGGAAGAGCTAAAACACAGAACGGATCAGGACCTAACAGAGCTAAAAGAACAGTTGGAGGGCAAGTGTACCCCAAATCATATTTAAACTTCAATACCTTTTGTCTCAATGGTGGTGCAAATGTTAATGGGAAACTACTAGACTATGAATTTATTAAAGAAGGATAAATAATTGCAAATTTGCATCAAAGCACGTGAGCAGCAAGCTGGCAGGATGGTGGAGAGGTACGCACATTCGCCTCTAAGCTGTCCAGCCTGGGTTTGAATCCCGACCCAGATATAAACTGTCATCCCGGAGTTACACAGGCAGAGTGATTCATCAATGTGTGTGTGTGTGTCGTCCCTCGGATGAATCTTAAATGGGAGCCCCGTCTGCCAGCATTAGTTGATGGACGTTAAAGATCGTTTAAGAGAGGAGATTGGGACCATACTTTGTGCAGAGTGTTGGTACTGACTAAGCAGTCTCCTTGGCTGTTGGGCACAATCCTGGACGGGTCGCCACTCCGACACAGTATACCAGCATGCTGGCACTCATTTTGCTGACCTCGGAAGGGTGACAGGTCGAGTTAACCCCACCTGGTATTAATTCAACAGCTGAGTGAGATTTGAACTCAGGACCCTAGGATCCAAAGCCCACCATCCTAACCATTAAGCCAACACCAGGCATTGTTTAAGAGAAGTCCTTCATGAAGAGTAAGTGAGCTATCTCTGGCATCCTGAATAAATTACAAATTCCTGCCTTGACTACTGTTGGGAAGGCAATGTCAAACCACCCAGCATAGCTCTTGCGAAGAAACTGCTTTGGCAGCACCAGTGCTCTGTCACAGGGTATGGTACATCAGAATCAGAAGACATGCGCAGCAAGGACAGGCTAAACATATTGTATGTAGTAAAGATAACTTTTAACCAAATGATCCGATGCGGCTCTGCGTGATCCGATCATTTGACTTGTGAATAAGCTGTTGGTTCGATAGCTGCATGACCAAAAGCAATAATTGGCTGTGGACACTAATTGTCTTTGGATTAAATGTGGCCAGCTTGAACAACTGCAATGGCTGCGTCTGCTGCAGGACAAGGCATCGACACACCTCTTTCGGATGAAGGTTTGAGGCAAGCACGGGCGGCCGGGGATTTCCTCGCGGACATTGCTTTCACACACGTGTACAGCAGCGATCTTCAACGCGCCCTGCAGGTACGAACCCTCTGTGTGTAGACGTAATTTCACTATCTCAAATGAGCTGTGGAGTGGGGTTATATCCGTGTGGGTTATCCCGGTAGCATGCTGGTGCTCCGAGGCATAGGTGAGGTCACTCCATTTGAGCCAGAGAAACAAGTCGCCCAATTGACGAGGCGTGCACATGCATGGTTGAGTTGGGACCGGCGGGAGTTTCACGTGTTTGTTCCCAGACAGCTGAAGAAATTTTGAAGAGGAGCAAACGAAGCTGTGCACACAAGATTGAGGTCGATTCCCGGTTACGAGAGAGGGTAGGAATCTTTGCCTTGAAAAGCACACAAGTTTGGCAGCATAACATCTTGCATCCCATCCCCATGTTATGTTATACCCATCGATAGTGTCACGTGATCTTTCACCTTTGCCTATGCTGAGGTTAGGCTGGGGAACTGGTGTGGTCAAGTTGTAAATCGGATATACCAGGCTTCTGGAAATTTGTGATGAATATAGTTGTTTTTTTGCTGACACCATGTTGACAGAAGTGCTTCATTGCTTTCAGAGTTATTTTTACTCTCAATCCCTCCTTTAGAAGGTGGTCAACCTGCATGTATGCACCCTCTTTCCTTCTTTCATGGGGAACCTTTGAATATATAGTTACCCCTGCCACCGAAGGTGGAAGGAGGTTATGTTTTCACCCCTGTGTGTTTGTTTGTGTGCAGGATATCTCAAGTTGTGGACAGATTCTGATGAAACTTGGTGGACAGGTCAGATGTGTGACAAGGACGAACTCATTAGATTTTGGTGAAGATCCAAAACTGGATCTGATAATTTTTTAAGTGATTCTTCACCATTAAGAGATAGGGCTAAACTGATATATATCACGGTCTCAAAAAGTTGTGCACGGATTTGGACGAAACTTGGTGGACAGGTTGGGTATGTGACGAGGGCCAAAAACCTGATGGTGGTTTAGTGGCTACAGTGGCTGGCTTGGGATCTTAGAGTCCTGAGTTCGAGCCCCGTTATCCACTGAATTAACAGCAGGTGGGGTTGACTCAGCCTGTCATCCTTCCGAGGTCAGTGAAATGAGTACCAGTGGACTGGTGTAAACTGTTGTATGGGTGCTGTTCCATGCCTGCAACCGCAGTGCGGTAATCTTCATCCTGATGAAGCAGCACTCATATGGAAGGAAGGACAAATTTATTCGATTTCGATGAAGATTCCGAATTGGAGAATTTTTTTTTTTTTTTAATTTTAAAATATTTAATCATTGAGAAATTGTGCCAAAAACGATATATAGCATGCAATATCAAAAATGTATTGGACCTGATATGTTCGAGTGGATCAGGCATTACGTGTACAAACGATAATTTTTTTAAGTGATTCTTCACCATTGAGAGATAGGGCGAAACGAATATATATATATATATATATATATATATCACGATATCTCAAAAAGTTGTCGATGGATTCAGATGAAACTTGATGGACATGTTGAGCATGTGACAAGGACAAATAGTTTCGATTTTGGTGAAGATTTGAATCCAGATCCAGATACGAGAATTTTTTTTAATTTTTAAATACTTCAACATTGAGAAATGGGGCCAAAAACGATATATAACATGATATTTCAAAAATGTATTGGGCCTGATATATTCTCGTGGATCAGGCATTATGTGGCGGAGGTATGCGCTCTACCGAGTGCCCTTCTAGTTTTACTACCCTTGCCGAAGGAGAGGGTATTGCATTTGGGTCCGTTTATTGGTCTGTCTGTCTGCACAGAACTTTTGTGTCTTTCTCCGCAACCGCTTGTTGGATGGCTGCCACACCATGTGACCTATGATATCATAATTATCAATACAACATTCTACATAGTTTCATAAGTGCTCAATGAGTGCAGTTATAAAGTGACAGTTGTAGTTATGCTGTTATTAATTACGTAACACACAAAATACACCACAAAACAAGTCCTGGTGAGGGTCTGCAATCTGATTGCTCTTTCTTGTTTTATTTTGTTTTACCTCCTGGGCAGCCTGGCGTTGGCTTAGCGATGAGGTGGTGGCTTGGGATCCTAAGGTCCTGAGTTCGAGTCCCATTGGCTGCTGAATTAACACCAGGGGGTTGACTCAGCCTGTCATCCTTCCGAGGTCGGCAAGATGAGCACCAGTGTGTATGGGTAATCGGGGCACTGCATCAGCGGCATAGCCGCACCCCGAACCAATGATGTAACCAGCAGCCAAAAGGGCTGTACACGATGGGCACCTCCTGGGGCTCTCCTGACATCCTGGTGAAGATTCAGGAATCACATGTGGAATATGCAAAAGCTTCATTTGGGTTATGCAAAAGTTTTCACTCATGAGGTTTTGCTTCATAACACTATGAGGTGTGCATAAATGCATCAATGAGCTTGTGCAGTCACTGTGCACAAATGATGAAAAGTGTGGTGTGTGTTCTGTTTGCCTATTCATCCCTTTGTCACCTGTTTCTTGCCCTCAATTTGAATTGTGTGGTGAATAAAAGGTATTGCAACAGCTGGAAATTTTAACTCGACTGAAGATGCCTTTTAAATATTCCACAGGCCCGAGCCTCAGTATGGTTACAGCGTTAGTTCTGAGACTGGTAGATCAGACATTCGATTCTGACCCTGGTCAAGTCGTGCCAAAAATAATTTTTAAATGGTACTTGCTGCTTTCTTGCTTGATACTCAAAGCATTTGGAGGATGGACAAACCCAATGGGTGGTGAGGGGGAGGGATTAACTATCACTCTAACATGGAGTGCTAAATATAGCAAAATATTCTCCCACTGACTGTCGGAGCTAACTTCAAGTTGATCTCTTGGCTGCAGAGTTATGGGTTGGCAGAAGGCAAGCCTGTGGAAGAGCTTCGAGCAATGGCACGGGCAGTGGGCCAGGCATGTCCAGAGTACAATCCCCCGGGAGCAGAAAACCTACAGCAGGTCACAAAGTCACACTCTCACCCTTTAACTCACACATACACAACCATCACATCTCTAATAAGTTCCTGCAGTAAAATTGTGTGCTCTGCTTTCACAAGTTGTGTTTCTTACTTTGTCTCTGTAATTGTTTGCTTCTTACACGTGAACACCTGCAGTTATGTCACATTTTTGCATCTTGGAGAAAAGGAAATTTTTTCCAAGCGTGTAAATCTTCAAAATAAAAATATAAAGATAAGCTGTGCACTTACTTGTTTGGCAGATGTCTATAAACACTGGCCTGAACAGGTTGTCTTTCTAACTCCCTCTCTCTCAGCTGAAGCAACGAGTGCTCGAGTTTTTCCATTCTCTATGCGATTCTCTTGCCCCAGTCCGGCTTTATTCTGGAGACCTACCGTTGACCATCAATGGGAGCATGTCCTCTACTAGGAAACCTCAAGCCGTAGAATCCTTGTCTTCAACCGCACAAACAGAGATAATTCCACTCGAAACTGGCTCTCCTCTTCTGGCAGAGAGCCAGAATGAAGCTCCAGGAGGTGACCTGGGTGCAGAGGTTCTGGTGGTGAGTCATGGTGGAACCATCCGCCAGTGGATCCAGCACCTGGTGCATGACCTCAGCTGCGCCATCCCACCAGGTTCCCACTCGCGACTTAATGTGGTGTCACCCAACACCGGCCTCTCTCGCTTCCTACTTGTATTACCGGGTGGCGGACAGCCACCGACTCGCATTATCTGCATCTACCTGCACCACAGGCAGCACCTTCAGGATAAAGACAGCCCGACTGTTCCCTTGTGATGCGCCGGGGACTTCAGCTCCATTTCTTTGAACTCGTTTAGATAAGAAAAAGGTTATTGTAGTACAGTCTCTTCCTGAAAGTAATAGTTTTAGGATTAAAGCTCAGTGTTGTATTCACCATTAAATAGTGGAATAGCTGATTATGTGCATCATTGTCCTTGCACAAGTAAAGAAATGGAATGATCTTGGGAAGTTATAAAAGCGGCCAAACTATAACCATGGACCGACAGCTTAGCACTATCCATCTTTATTTATTTTGATGTCTGCATTGCAGAAGATTCTCTCTCTTTATGTTTGTTATTGCATTATGAAAAGCTTGCTTAGTTTGATTTAAAGCTGGTACAGTATTTGGCATTCTACACGGATGATAGATACACAAAATTAAGTGACGTTAAGCATCGTTACAACCAAATGCCACACTTACCTCAAGGATGCTTGCTTCAAACAATTCCTGGTGGCCATTTTTTTTTGGGGGGGGGGGTGAGGGAGGGATTCTTAATAGCAACTGGCCTCCTGTGTAGTACATACCATTTTAAATACAGTGGTATGCATTTGTTAAGGAATGGCACTTTAGCTCAATCTCAAGCAATTTAATTATTAACGATCAGTTTGATGCATTTTATTTCGAACTACTGTGGCCAAATGGCAACTGCAGGTCAAATGATAAGATGGAAGTAGAATTCTCGTTTTGGGTCAATGCCACAGCAGTGTGTTGTGTGCTCGCACACCATGAATGTAACGGGTCGCTCTCTATTATTATTATTATTATTATTATTAGCCAGGAAGAGGTAGTGGTAGAATGGAAGTACCTTGGTTTGCTACTGTACATGGAGGTAAAGTCGTGTGCAGGGATAGACACGAGCACTTTATATAGTTGTCTGACAGGGTTTTCTACGAATTGATGCAAAAGTTTTTGTTTCCATCAGGCATGGGAACACATCAAAGAGGAGTTTAACATCCACGCTGAAAGGGAAACATATCTTTTCGCCTTGGAATTAACTACACAGACACTAAACTGAGAAATTATTAACTTGTAAACGTAATTGCAGTGTCATTACTGTTCAACAAAATAACCACCATCTGTAAACCAAACATTTGACAAAACCACTCCAGCGGTTAACTGGGTTAATACACAAAATTGGAGCTTAATTTTGAAAGTCACTTTTGTGTAATGTTGTTTGTTTGTTTTTTGTCTCATTTATCAACCTGTTGTCTTGCCTTTAATTTGTCTGGTACTGGCCAGGGCCTGTCACAAATTATTTGTTGTACAAGTGCGAGGGGTGAGAAAAGATGGAAGAACTTTGTGATAGAAATTTTATTTTGAAGTGATTGCAAATAAACAATTTGCATTCTATGGTGTTCACTTTGTCTGTCGGGTGCAATTCGGCCTTAACGTGGAAAGATGCCAAACTCTGATTTGAAAAGCTGAGTGTTACCAGATTTGGTCAAAGTTTTCACTTTGCCTTATCACATGGAAATAAAAACCCCAAACAAATCAACTTCCCCACCAATTTCCATGGAAGCAACCACATCTGGCCTTTATGCATTCGTGACCGACTGTGAAATGGTGCGTGTGTCTCGCAGCCAATCGGGGAACCACAAAAGCAAGACATGGTCACCTCTTTTCTGAAGTGAAAAATTTACGAATGATCAGATCTAATAACCACTTCCTTTTTTACGAATGCAAGGAGCACAGTGCTTCCAGCTGACTATTTAAGGCAGGCCAACCATCAGAAGCGTTTAGATGTGCTCAGCTGAGGCCTTATCCTTGGGAAGTCGTGAGTGTGAGAGTGGAAGCAACACGGAAGATCTGTGGCAGCATTGCGCTCAGCTGGTAGAACATGTCATCTGACAAACCCTGTGGAGACAAGGCAGTATGTTCTCGACATGCCATACAAATACATTTTTCTACATTATGGAGGATGGATGGTACATAGTTAAAAATAAAAATAAAAAAAACACGCCTAAAATACAGCACAACACCTTTTTCCGTACCTGCACCAGAAAGTCTTTCTAATCAGGTTTAACTCTCATGAACTTTAACAAAACAAACTTGGCAAAAGGGAATAAACTGTCACCTTGGTGTTTGCCTTTGGATGGGATGCTAAATGGACTAACTGTCCAAACTGCATTCATTTAGGGATGTCAGACACTGATGCCTTTAAAAAATAAAAAAGCAGTCCGCTGTGCTAGTACAGTAATCTGGAAAATTTAAGTTTTCCCAGAAAAGTCCCAGAAATGATGCAACGAGCAGCCAGATGTATATTCCTTCTGTATTATGTACCTATCGAAGTACTTCGACTGAATGACCATCATTGAGGGACCAATGTCCACTTGGTTGATCTGTTAGATCCAAATTGTAATTTTAGGACATTACGGGGGAGGCAAAAACATCATTCGGCCCTGGACTTGAGCCTTGTATGCAATTGGTTATCTTTTCTTCAGATTGTAAGAGCTACAAATGCAGTTTTAAGCACAATTGGCACATTATATGTCTCACATCTAAGAAAACTCACGATGCTGCATCTCAGGTTCAAATCGCTCCGACCACATTGATTTGTCCATTGCGCCGTCATCGCAAACAAGTCTGGGTGCTCCATATCTCATCGGGTCTCGCTCCCTCTGCTCTCTCAACCCAACAATCTACCCCAGCTCCTCCAGGATGCACACATTCTAACAGTAACCTCATCTCAGTTCTCTCTTCTTATGACATCCATTTAAGGCACTGTCACACCTTGACGATTTAGCCAGCGTATGCCGACATGAAAAATTTGTCTAAAACGCTGGTACACGTCGAATACGTTATGGGTAAGTTTTGTATACGTTAAGAGCACACTGAAAAACACTGCCATACGTCGTAGTACGCTGGCTTTCATCGTTGTACTTTGCGGTTGTCCTCAAATTTTAGCATGCTTGAAATTTTACGACGTATGCCAGTATATGACTCACACGTTCCGCTCTGCTGGCCATAAGTTGTAGGCACATTATGCGATCGTTGACACACGTCGACACACGTTACTTGTAAGTTACTCACAAGTCGAAACACGTCGAGGTAATGCATAGCGTACCCAAAACTTATTTCTAACCTATGTGTAACGTACCTCCAACGCATATTGACGTATGTAGACGTATTTGATTGACGTCTTCCGGACGACCACAGAACTTACTGAACGTGTTTCTAATTTACAGATACCGTATAATGGCGTATTAGCAGCGTTTAAAAAAAACAAAAAAAACAATAACTTCCGATATTTCGTCACGTGCCGTTACGTCACGGCCGATTGCCTCTTCAGTTTGCTCATGGTCTTATTCTTAGTTCCTCCTTCGTGAATATTTTCTGTTTGAGGATATTGTCACGTCGACGTCGAAACTTAAAAGCAAATGTCCGAATATATTTTAAAATCGTGATAGACTAAAAAAAAAAAAAATTATAAAACAACAACAACAAACAACTTCAGATATTTCGTCAGAGCCTTCACGCCAAGGAGAAAAAAAGAAAATGTGCCTTGACGGAGAAAATAAGTTTCAGGTATGCTAAACATTACCTCGACGTGTTTCGACTTATGAGTAACTTATAAGGAACTTGTGTCGAGGTGTCAACGATCGCATATCGTGCCTACAACTTATTCCCAGCGTTGCGGAACGTGTGAGCCATACGGCGAGTACGTCCTAAAATTTTCAGCATGCTTGAAATTTCACGACGTAGGAGACGTACCACGAAATATGACAGCATACTTCATCGTTTTTCAGCATGCTCTTAACGTATTTTTACGGCTGTGGAAATTCGCAGAACACCATATAGGTCCTTCGTTCAGTTATGCCGATAAGTCCGTGTTCAGTTAGATTTCCCCACCGTTGTTTAATGGAATTTATCCGTGTGGACAGGGCTGTGATCTTTGAGTTAGCCGTTTTTTCTTTACTATCGTTATTTTGGACCAACCACCTTCTCCACCACGCCACCCACCCACCCACCTCTCCACCACACCCAACCACCTTCTCCACCACGCCACCCACCAACCACCCACCTTCTCCACCACGCCACCCACAACCACCCACCTTCTCCACCACGCCACCCACCAACCACCCACCTTCTCCACCACGCCAACCCACCAACCACCCACCTTCTCCACCACGCCACCCACCAACCACCCACCTTCTCCACCACGCCCACCACCAACCACCCACCTTCTCCACCACGCCACCACCAACCACCCACCTTCTCCACCACCCACCCACCAACCACCCACCTTCTCACCACGCCACCACCAACCACCCACACTTCTCCACCACGCCACCCACCAACCACCCACCTTCTCACCACGCACCACCACACCCACCTTTCCCACCACGCCACCCACCAACCACCTTCTCCACCACGCCACCCCACCACCACCCCCACCCCCTTCTCCACCACGCCACCCACCCACCCACCACCTTCTCCACCACGCCACCCACCCACCAACCACCTTCTCCACCACGCCACCCACCCACCAACCACCTTCTCCACCACGCCACCCACCAACCAACCTTTCCCCCCAAAAACCCACGCCAACCCACCAACCACTTTCTCCACGCCACCCACCAACCACCACGCCAAACAACCTTCCTCCACCACACCAACCACCATCCACCTCCTCCACAACGCCAACCACCAACCACCCTCTCCACAACGCCTTCATAACAACGACATCTCCCCACCATCTCCTAAACCGCATCTCCCCCAATAGACCAACCAGAATAACATCGCCTCACCTTCATCCCCGAAGCGACGCCATCTTTGCACCAGCCGCGGCGAGTCCGCATCG
>CM068956.1:69222208-69234307 GCA_035128595.1 Eptatretus atami
CGGCCTATTGGCCTCTGGCTCACGGCATTAGAGACAGTAATCTCTTTTTGTGACCTAACGTCCTCACACACAGGGAAGCCCAAAATAGGAGCATCCAGATATCATGAAAGACTGGATTTTTAGTTTTGACCAGGAAATCCGCATCCCAGTGGCTCAGACTCTCACGGCACCTCGAGGGCCCTCAAAAGGATATCCTGTCTCCGGCAAAGTGACTTGCATCATCTTGGGAATTCAAGGTTCAGAGATCTTGACTTCCTAATCATGCCCACAGCTTGATCCTCAACATCCTTCCCAGAATCCAGTCCATAAGTGCTGAAAAGTGTGGGGGGCCAGTACACACCCCCGATGACTCAAGTAACACTGGAAATAGTCGGAAGATGGTTCACCACATTCTCACAGCACTCTCAGTCCAGAGTAGAGTTCAGACATCAGATCGATAGTTTTGTGGCACCCGAAGACGAGAATCAAAGAGCGCATCCAAAGTCACTGCATCGAAACGCTTTGCATGTCAACATAGGTGCAAGCGCCCGTGCTTTGAACTCTCTATGCGTTTTTGGGAGGCACTGGATGGCGAGGATCGGTCAATCGTTGACCTCTGGTAAAGACCTGACTGACTTCTCGGGTGCGGTGCTCAAGGCAGGATGGTGGGGTTGAACCTTATCAGAATATATCCGAGCAAGACCTTGCCGGCACTGAGGGGGACAGCTCACCCTCGATGTTGTTGTCTTGGCGTCCCTTTCTCCCTTTCCAGAGAGGACAACAAGTCCCTCTTCCAGTCAGTTTGGGATTGATGCCTGTTTCCAGGCCAGATCACATAACTGCATGCAACGACACGAGTTACGCATTTCACAAGCCTTTGGGAAGATCACATGGATGCCACAGATCCCAGGAGCTTATACCCCATTTTCAACCGGTTCACCCACAGCTCTGTGTTTCCCACAATACGAGGTGGACCACAGTTTATTGAAGGGTCAGCATAAGGACACTAACACCCTTGACATTCCAACTCAACAGCTGAGGGGATCAGCCTTGGTACATCTGCTCAAGTAACCTGCCAGCGGGCCTTCACTTCGGACTCTGTTAGAGCCCACACCCTCTGCGCCAACTTGCAAATTACACCGAGGGATGGCTGGAGGAACGCAATCGCGGCACATCCCCTGCAAGCAGGACTGAGAATACCTGACCACAGGTTGATGACTCTACCCCCTCACAGATATCCTCGCAATAGGCCTCCTTGTCCACCTCAGCGGCCTACAATTTTATGCCTCAACTCCGTCTGAACAGCTCAGCTCTGCCTTAGCTTGGCCCTGCAACTCTGTTCAAGTGGTTATCATTGCTTTTTGAGAGCCAAAATTCTTCTTCGCCCTGCGCGATTCCAAGACATCCACCGGCACATCAAGGATGTGGTCTTGAAGGCACTTCACAACTCTTCATGATTCCCCAAAAGCACCCAGATCCCCCACACCCACTCAGCCCTGTTCACAAACTCTCAGCTACCCTCTTATCCTTGAGCTTGTCAACATCCAACCTAGGCTGGGATGGTACCATTCTCCTGGATTTAAGCTGCAACTTCAGAGTGCTACCACAAGCCTGTGGTCGGTATTGAGGAACTAAGCCATCTGGTGGACCCTGCAGTTCGGTCATCCTCCAGCAACCATCAATGAGCACATGCTCATTTCCTTGCCACACACAGCTGGAATATCAAGTCCAGCGATGACCTGCAAGCGGTGAAACCATGAACCAGCCAACCTAAGTCCATTGAATTATTGCAAAGTCAAGGAACTTAATGCTTTCTGGTTCACAGTTCCAGACCCATGGGACCAACACACATCTCATAACCATCACTATTAAGTTCCAGTCGATGCATTAAAATCCCCAAGACTAGAAGAGTATCTCGCCTGGGGGCAATGATCAACCACAGACTGGAGCGTGGCATAGAATGCGTCCTTCACAGTGAGAGTCACTCGCCTCAGTCGAGGAATATTCAAAGACACGGAAACGATCCTGTCATCTGGTGAGCTGCCCTGCAGAGGCAGCTGCAAGAAGGTAAAGGAAACAGGAAATCCAACACAGGTGTGGGCCATTCAGCCCATCCTGCCTGCAAAAAAGACCACACTATCCATCCACACATCCAAGGAAGAAAATGCAAAAAAAGTTTTTAATTAATGAAATAAATTTGTTTGTTTGCTTTTTTAAGATATTTTTAGTTTTTGTATTTTTTTCTTTTCTTTCTTCCCTCAGGGGAGGGGCATGGGTTTCGTGGGTTTTCAGATTTCTTTGCGTTTTTCGTTGTGAAGGGTTTTACGGTGGTCAGAGTGCAAATCCTTCCACCAATCTCCTTAATAAAAGTAACCCAACTGCAGCGAGGACGTCTGCGACAGTTGGCATTAGATAGATGGATGGCCATTGGCTCACAGGGACTTCTCTGCCCTCCTCCTCCTCCGCTAAAGGTGTAGTATTCAAATTTGGATGCCAAGGTATAAAAACCCAGCTAGTCTCAGTGGAATGATCAGTTTGCTTTTGATTGTTGACAAGCAACACATCTGGCTCAGTACACCACCATTTAGAAGTGGGTTATCTGCCTGCCACATCTTGTTTGACCTCCTGATTTCATGGTCGACTATTAAATACCCACAAGGCTTGGGGACACAATTTTGAGTATGCCCATTGGATGCTATATTGAAGTTGGTTGGTGTACAAACTCACCACCAACACACACACACACCCTTGCTGTATCTTTGGGAGCGAACGTGGCAAATGAACATCTACTTGGGTGTCTCACCAGTAATCTGTGGCTGCAGTATGTGCCATCTACAGCATGCACTGCAGCAATTTACCCTCTCCAATTCAACATCTCCTTAACATCCCCAAAGATGTGTACCAATAAGTACCACAGGTGCTGGGAACCACACCACCTTCCAGTCACAAAACATTTTTGTTTGGATGTATTCCATTGCTCCATAATCAGTGAGATTGAAATCCTAGAATGCCTCCCAACAAATACCATTGCAGGTAAACCATCTGCAGGAGGAACAGCAGCAGTTTTTTAACAGAAGACCCATCAGAATCTTCTCAGAAGCAACTTGGGATTGGTACTTTCTGCTGCTTTAAAGCAGCACCATCTGCATCCCATAAATGGATTATATGAGGTTATCAAAACAGGACAGCAAAGGACGGACCCTACCAAAGGCATGATATACATGTAATAGTTTGGTTGAATTTATTTATATGTCTGTGATCGTCTTTCCGCTGCTCCGTTAGGGTCGCCACAGCAGATCATCCGTTATGATCCGCATACTGATTTTGCATAGGTTTTACGCGGGATGCCCTTCCTGACGCCACCCTGGTCGCCTCTTACGACACGGGATAAGGATTGGGTTTCGCCACGATTCCAGGCTAGCCCTCACCCTTCATCAGCGTGGCCCAGTGCAGAGCTCCCGTCCTCAAGCGATCCTCCAACCCAAGCTCCGAGTAGCCGGATTACAGGGCGCACGCCACTACGCCCGGTATGGTTGAATATACTATATATATATATTTATATAATGTTTTTCAATGACCTACAATTAGTAAGAGTGGTAAGCCTACCATGGAAGCTCTGTCACTACAAGGGAGCACCCACCTGATGATGAGACGATGAGGTTGATAAAACAAAAAAAGGCATTGTACCTGTTCCCTTTCAAAGTGCTGCACAGCAAGGATGTTTTACATCTATCATTGTGCATCCCTGGCCCAACACTTCTGGATAGTCCTGTCCATTTCTGCACTCTGGCTGCAATGTGACAACAGGCAACTACAAACTGGAAAGAAAACCGAAAGTAGACAAAGAAAAACCAGAAATGTTCTGTTTATTCAAAAGATACACAGTATCTAAATTGTTACAGGCACAGTCACAGACAGTACCTCCTCCCGCAGCGCACGCAAAAGCAGTAGTACGCCCGTCAACCGCTGCTCCACCGCAAGCCCAGTTGGATGCTCACGTTGAGCAAAGGATGCGAGAGCTCAGAATGGATGAGGGTACGATAGCGCTCGGAGAAATCTCCATCCACATCGGCTTCCAGTGCGGAGCAAAGCAAAGCCATGTCTAACCAAGAGATCAAAACAAATACAATAGCGTGTGTGAAAGTATTACAAAACCCAAGACATTATACTTTTTTATTATTTTTTTTTAGGCAGCCACCGAGCAACACACACACACATATAATATATATAATATATATATATATATATATTATATTATATATATCTTCAAAAACACTGATATAAAGACCAGACCTTCCGGGGTGATGGAGAAAGCTGTATTTTGTGTGCGATGGACATCAAAGACAATACACCAGGAAAAATAATATATTAATAAAAGACAGAACCGTTGGAAAGTACCTGAAATTAAAATATAAATAAATGAAAAATCAAATGCACGTGAACGACCCGAGACAATGAGGAAGCACGGTTCGTATGCTTACACAATGTGTAAGCACACCCCGCCATTATATATGATTGTGATGAAATGGACATGTAGGAGACCCAAGGATGAGTTATTTCAATAGTTTATGTGAAGGCAGACCTTTGCCCCTTGTCTGAGGGTTTGGGGTGGCATGCATTGAGGTGAGTTTGTGTGTCCCCGGTGTGACGTTTTCCTCCCTCCCACTGCTCCTTTCAATCTTTTTCAACATCCATCGGTCCGTTCCCCTTCTTGCCTTTCTTAATCCTCCAATAATCCCCTTCACAAAACCTCAACTCAATAACCCCTCTTTCATCCCATCGGCCTTTCTTTCAACTCCGCAGGTATATTTCGTCCTTCAGTGCATCTGTCTTCCTCATCATTCAAATCAACTCATTCTTTTATTATTTACCACCAACACCATCGCTCATCGTAAACATTGATCCTCTGCGACCGGCACCGAATTGCTTTCCACATTCTTCCTTATTGCATTTCACACGTTCATGGCATAAAGCACGAGACTTGGTGCATTTGTGGTGAAACACAGCACTTTTCCCATGCATGTCCGTAGCACGAAATGCAACGCTTTTCAGACGTAATAAAGTGTGGCACATCTCACATGCATGATACATTGGGCACTGTACAAAGGATGTTTTGTGTGCAGGGAGGGGCTTGAGGGCACCTGCGGTGTCTTTGCATGCAAGGGGGAGGGGGGGTTGACAGGCTGTGGTGAAAATTTTCATCAGAAACAGCAGCACTTCCCACAAGCTGGATCGTGGGCATGCCCACATCGGACCAATGAGAAATAGGATTCAGTGAGGGAAAGCTTGTGAAGGCCATATTCCCTATCTGGTGTGTCATCCCTTGAAAGTCTTTATATACCAGGAGGAAGTCGACACTCGGATGATCCTGCATGCTTGCAGTCTGTCAAAGGACCTGATAGGATCATAATTAGTTTGTGACGATGCCAATGTCTTAGTCTTACAAGTCTACTACTCAGCAGAGGACAATTAACTGACCATGTGTATGTATGCTGGACATTCTGGAAAGGAGCGTACATTCCAGTACATCTGATTGCAAACGAGCTTACCCGACAGTTTGTGAGCATCTCCCTGCTGTCCATGCCCTGACAGGATGTGATTAAACATGCTCATCGACCAGAATAGGAAGAAGACTGCCCATTCTATCAAAGTTTAGACTTCCTGAGGATACCTAGACGACCGTGTCACTGTAGCTCACACCTATGCTCTACTCTTGTACGGGAAGAAGGGGAAAGACGTTGATTACCCTTGATGAGTTGCCGCTACATCATGCGCAACAATGGACAAGTCAGCATCAATGCTCCGCCTAAGGAGGATTCCTTCAAACAGCATGTCCTTCGTGCCAAATATAAACACGGATTTGGTGTGAGAATCAATCCCTAACCAAGAAGTGATTGAACCAGTTGACCATAGTTTGTCTGCTTGTGATGATGGAGGATCACTCAGACGATGTTCACTCAGGCACCTGCTCCAGATGAGGTTTGAGACCTGACTCATCGATACTGTGCCTAAAAACTGTTTGAGTGGAGGAAGTGTCCTTGCCTGCTTGCTGGACTAGAGTGCATAGTCTTGTTCTTGTACAGACTGTGAAAATCACAATAACAAACCAAAAGAAGATGATGAAATGGAGGTGGACACACATTTACAGCTTCATGTTATTAGGTGTTTTATGAGCACAGTTCTGCGTTGTCGCAAACAGGGGTTAATTATGCATCGTTGTACCCATTCCCCCATGCTTAAACAGATTATTTTTTTATATATCAATAAGACATCCAGGCTGATAAAACAAATCAGGTCTGGCACTATTATACCATGTGGGTCACGTGCAAGAAAATTTGTTTATTTGGTCGAAATTTGGGTATATTTTGGCCCCTTAAACCTGCAATAGCTTAAAACCTCAAAGAAATATTGCTACATGTCTATTTCAATGCATACATAGGTAAACCACCAGTAAAATTAACAAGGCTGATTTCATCAAATAATTGAAAAGGTCATTTTTTTTCACAAGTTTCCACAAACAATGGTTAATTCAGCATGTGTGTTTGTAAGCCAACAACATCACTTTTCAAAAAACGAGAACAAAAACAGTCCCAGCTTGTTATACCTCCGGTCGGGTATCTCCTTAAATAGAGCCCTTTTCAGTTTTGCCACAGTATACAGAGGAGTTGTGGTGATTGATTTCCTGTTTCTCTTTATGCTCCTCTTTCACAGCCTGCCTTTCATTGCCCTCCACCTCTTCCAGGTCATATGCATTTATCACAAACTCATCGACCGCGGACAGCTTTCAGCTTACCTCCTCTCCTTTGTCCCTCCTTTTCTCTAGCCTGTGAAGTCACTTCCCTCGTAATCCATCTGATCGTGCTCTTTCCGAGGCTTTCAAAATGGCAACCGACAGCAATCTCACGTCTCCAGTAACCTAACTTGTGATCCGTTCTATTTTCTCACCAATCTTGTCGATCAGTAGTTTCCTTCCGCCTCTATTCTCACTAGATTGACTCTCTCTGCCAAGCAGATCCTCCACGAACTTCAACCTTTTAAAAAAAATTGCTTGACATGATACCGATAGACTCTGCATCCACAACTACAAGCCCAGGATGGACCTCACCTTAGAGTAGGCAGCATCCAAGATGTGAGCAGGTCCTCAAAACCGTTTCATCCCGATCCAGCCGAGCTAGTGCCATCTCTCCTGCCTTGTCTTGCAACTTCAATGTTTCAGACCGCACAAAATGGCTGAGCTCCTGATGCAGGTCTACAACACAGCATCGCAGCAAACAATGACGGTGCACGGGCACCAACGGCTGAACTTTAACCCAGGGTCAAGATCAAACAAGCGGAACAATTGCACAAAAACAACCAGAGAGTGTGTGTCAAAGCCACCCAGCTCGCCTGTTTTATACATTTATCATTTTTAAAAGACTAGTCTAATAATATTTTTATTATAAGCATTGCAGTGAAGTCTGATCCAAATTATTTTAAAGAAATATATGTATTTGTATATCGTAATCAGTAAAAAATAGTGGTAGATAAAAACATTAGAAAGGAAATAACTTGCACCAAAAAACTTTACATTTTCACGCTCACGCCGAGGCTCACGCCGGGGGGTATCGCTATAGCTCTCTGTTCTACGAACAGGCGAGCTAAAAACTGCATAGGCAAGCATGTTTTGTGACATTCAGACTAGATACCAAGGACTGTACCATTGCGCTTATTTTTCCAATCGCACAAGGTAGGCGTGTGAACGAAGTGGCGATCACTCCCAATTGCGAAACATACGCGGTTCAATAGGATAAGGAACTTTCGAACAGCACACACACCATCCTCGACATAGCAGGGTAGGCCATGCTGCTCCATGATCCGAGCACAAAGGTGGTCCAGTGAACCATTCACAGGGATCTTGATTCGTGGGAAATTTGCTCCTGAAACCCAGCAGGGCCAGGCTGGAAGATGAACCGGCGTTCCAAGACACTGCATCTCGCCACCGTAGTCCTCTCTCATGACCGCAGCTCCTTTTGCTTCGTACAACGACCAATGAGATCTGGAGGGGCAACACCATGTGGAGGAAAGGAGACGGGGAGGTAAAGATCACGGGTCTACGTTAACCCAAAATACCCACATTATACATCCAAGCGATTGAATTCCTGGCACCTCATCAACCCTTTTCGTTCCTATTGTAAAGCGCCACACACCACGAAGTGTGGTTCGTGTCAAAATGATTGTTAAACTTGCCCAGCCTTTCACGAACCGGTGACCAGGCCCGACATCCGACTGCAGGTCAAGGCAGGAATTTGAAATCTGTTCACGGTGCCGGAGATGGCTCACCTACTCTTCGCGAAGGACACCGTGGGATCTTTAACATGCGCCGATTAATACCAGCAGACGAGACGGCCGGTTTAACGTCCATCCTCGGACGGCACACACACACACACACGTTGATGAATCACCCCGTCCGTGAAACACCGGGGATGACGGTTTACCGCCGGGTCGGGATTCGAACCCAGGCTACACGGCTAAGAGTGAGTGTGCGCAACCTTAAGCCATCCCTGCCAGCCCTCTGGTGTGAAAATTCTTTGATAAAAAAATTAATAAAGACAATATTTATATTATTATCGACTGCACGACCTATTCAAGATGCTTGTCAAGTGAATACATTCGAGTAAAGGACTTCCGGCAACTTATTTATAACGTATGAAGAGAAAAAATCTGTAACAACTCAGAAAAAATCTAAACGTACGGTTTACACAGATTCAAGACCTTTGTGATGAGAAATAATGGAAAACGTCCGACAATTCGCTTGACTTGTGGTGATTTTATATTACATGATTCACGGATTCCGGGTCGCATTTTCGTCACAACAGGCTGACCTGCTTCTGGCCCCCAGGATCCAAATTTAACTTGTGGATAACATCACATCAGTTATTATTATTGACTAAAATAATTGCGATCGAGTAATATTTGACGCTGGGTAAAGCTCTGATAATAAACAGGATCCTTACACAACCATAGCAATACGACCAGCTACACCGCAATAACGGCCACAACTCACGTATGGTTTTAAAAAGTGGTTAAAAAACAAACAAATCAATAGAGAAAAAAAAATGTTATCGATTAGAAATAAAGCAGAGCGATGTCTCGTTAAGCTTGTATTCGTGACGAACCTTTATATCGTCGGAATCGACGGCGCTGCCAATCAAACTCTAGCCGATGACGTTACCCAATAGGCCCGCCCCCAGAGTGATGTCATGACGACGAAATAGCAGAACGGAAATGGATGCTCACACCGGAGAAAGTCCCACACATCACTGGATGACGCGATCGACCAAAATATATTATGAATATTCACAGAAAGGGTAATTAATACAAGGGCTGCTGAAACTTAAATTAATAACCAGACGTTGCATTGGAGATTTCAATCCATCCGTTTTTTTTCTTTTTGGTTCAAACCACGAATCGCGTCAACATAGCGACTCGAGCAAGCGCTTCGCTTCGGTCACGGCACGGCTCACGGCACCACTCACGGCACGGCACGGCTCACGGCACGCATGAAGGAGCGCACTTTGAACCGATCCATGAGCTCGAGCAACGACTTTCACGTAGAAATATCCATTATATGAGCCTCCGTCATTTAGCATTCCATAATCCGTGAGTTCTTCAGACAAAACTTTGCGCTCCGTGAGGGCGGTGTGGAGGCGGCGGGGGAGGGGCGAGTCGTTTCCCCGGGGCGGACCCTCTGCACACTTTTCCCGCCACTCCGGCAGAGTGTGGGTTAAAAACTTTCCCTTTTCTTGTTCTCTTTCTCAAGCGGCACCGAAGATGTCACGGACCCTGAGGTTTTGTCTCTTCCGTGCGGTTTAACATGTATTTACCGTCAAGCGCCAGCACGGGATGATCAGTAAATGCGTGTGCCTCGTAAACGTACGTAAATGTGTGTAAAGTGATTATTCAGTTGAAGCGTTTAAAATATTATTTTTAAAAAGACTGTTTTTCGTCAATTCGGTTTTTAATCAACTGAACCAGGCTATGACTTATTGATCACCCCTTGTTTAAAATAATATATAATAATAATTTGGAAACGTTTGAGCGCGTGTTCCATATCAAATGTATTTTATATGTTCTTCTTTAACGGGAACAATTATTATTTCCACATTCTTGCCGGGAAGCTTGGCCAAAGTCTTTCACGAATCGGTGACAGGCCTGACGTTTTTTTTTTTGTTGTATACTTCTCGGGGCTCGTGTGAGAGCGAACACACAACGCACATCAAGGGGGGGGGGGCATGAGACAAGAGGGGTGGGAGTGGGAAGGACAAAACAGTGGGGAACAGAGACATTAGGAGATCTGTGGAAGGGAGAGGGATGGGGCAGGGATCACGGGTATACAAGATGGACATTACAGGGACTTTCGGGAAGGAAAGCAGGGAATTTGAAGGAGGTGGGTTTGGGATGGATTAACAGGGGTAGAAAAGATCAAGGATTTGGATGGGGATGATAGGTGGTGGTGACAGCTGTTTTGAAGGCCTGGAGGGAAGAATAGGATTGAACAGAATGAGAGAGTTTATTCCAAAGGTGGGAAAAAAAGAGGAATGAAGAGTGAAGGTGAGCAGTGCGGAAATTTTTTTAAAGGGTGTTGCCCCTTCCGCCATGGCAAATATGGAGGGGACATATCACAGACATGGCAGGGGGGGGGCGAGACCGGAGAGGAGACGGTAGAAGACAGAAAGACCACCGACCTGCCTGCGGTGATGAGAGTGAGAGGCCCAAAGACTCAGGTCACCACGGGATATACCAATAATCCTAAATGCCTTTGTTTTCACAGCGTGAAGCGAGAAAGGTGAGGCAGGAGCACCCAGCCCAGAGGGGAGAGCAGTACTCCATCAGGCTGCGGACAAAACCTTTGCATGTGGTCAGGAGTTCAGGTGGCCGAGGAAGGACTTTGCACGATGGAGGGATTCCCAGTCGCGCGACTGGCTTTGGAGGCCAGATTGAAAATGTGGCTTTCCCAGGAAAGATCATGGCAGATAGTGAGACCCAGAAGCTTGAATGAAAGGAATTATTCCAGTGAATTGTTGAGAAAGTAGATGGTGGGGGGGGGGTGGGGGGCGGTTCCAAGCAGTCCTTTCGGAGAGACATAGTGAGAGTGTGAGATTTGTCTGGATTGAAAGACATGTTTCACATGTTGGACCAGTTTGTGATTTTACCCAGATCTGCAGTGAGCGAAGAAGCTGCTGCTTGCCGGTCTGAGGGATGCAGTGGTACGACAGAGGGTGGAGTGATCAGCAAAGAGATAAAGAGGATTTTCCAGAGTCGGAGGATCATTGTATGAAACCAGAAAAAGAACAGGGCCCAGAACGCTGCCTTGAGGAAATCCAGCCTGGACAGGGAAGAGGGATGAAAGAACTCCATTTAGGGCCACACGTGGCTGTGACAGGAGAGGAAGTCTGTGAGTCATGAGTGAAGATGGCCTTGGATATCATAGGAAAGAGTTTGGTGAGCAGCGCAGGGTGCCAGACTGTGTCAAAAGCACGCGATATGTTGAGGGATATGGCTCGATACGATGTCGATACGACATTCATATGTCGATACAAATCACTGGGATGACAGTTTATAGGTGGTCAGGATTCGAACCCAGGCTAAAAGCTTCAGCCAAGTGTGCCGAGCTCTAAGCCATCCTGTCAGCCCCCCAGGCCTTCATTGTGTTTAAAAATAAACAAGTACCACTTCATTCTACACACTTCGATGTTACACAGTGCCTCTAAGGCCTAGGGCCGAGGCCATCATGCCAGCCCACAATTCCTACTATTCATTTACAACTGGTCACTGGCTTTGACACCAATAAAAAATTTTATTACAGACCTTAAGCATCAAGAAGCTACATACGAAGTGTGTTCAAAAAGTATCCAACCTTAATTTTTCGTGCGTAAACAAATGAAGCTAGGGAGGCGTTGGTGCACGATATGTTAGGCTATTCCTAATCCGTATGCGTGAATATTTTCCCGCCTGCAGAAGCTGTCAGTCGCCGACACCGCCGATGAGTGAGGAAGTGTAAGTGAGCGCCATCGGATTTTCATTTTTGACAAAATGACGGATCACTGTGGTCTCATCGCCAGTGCTCACTGTGTTGAAGAA
>CM068956.1:69234332-69261775 GCA_035128595.1 Eptatretus atami
CTTAGAATAATAATAATTTGGAAACGTTTGAGCGCGTGTTCCATATCAAATGTTTTATATGTTCTTCTTTAACGGGAACAATTATTATCCACATTCTTGCCGGGAAGCTTGGCCAAAGTCTTTCACGAATCGGCTGACCAGGCCTGACGTTTTTTTTTTTGTTGCTATCTTCGGGGCTCGTGTGAGAGCGAACACACACGCACATCAAGGGGGGGGGCAGTGAACAGAGGGGTGGAGTGGGAAGGACAAAACAGTGGAACAGAGACATTAGGAGATTGTGGAAGGGAGAAGGATGGGCAGGGATCACGGGGTATACAAGATCTGTACAGGGACTTTCGGGAAGGAAAGCAGGGAATTTGAAGGAGGTGGGTTTGGGATGGATTAACGGGTAGAAAAGATCAAGGATTTGGATGGGGGATGATAGGTGGTGTGAACAGTTTTGAAGGCCTGGAGGAAGAATAGGATTGAACAGAATGAGAGAGTTTATTCCAGGTGGGAAAAAAAGAGGATGAAAGAGTGAAGGTGAGCAGTGCGGAATTTTTAAGGGTGTGCCCCTTCCGCCATGCGCAAATATGGAGGGACATATCACAGACATGGCAGGGGGGGGGGGGAGACCGGAGAGGAGACGTGTGAAGCAGAAAGACCACGACCTGCCTGCGGTGAGAGAGTGAGAGGCCCAAAGATCGGTTCACCACGGGATATCCAATAATACCTAAATGCCTTTGTTTTCACAGCGTGAAGCCGAGAAAGGTGGGAGGCAGGAGGCACCAGCCCAGAGGAGAGGCAGTACTCCATCAGGCTGCGGACAAAACCTTTGCATGTGGTCAGGAGTTCAGGTGGGCCGAGGAGAGACTTTGCACGATGGAGGATTTCAGTCAGCGACTGGCTTTGGAGGCCAGATTGAAAATGTGGCTTTCCCAGGAAAGATCATTGCAGATAGTGAGACCCAGAAGCTTGAATGAAAGGTTATCAGTGAATTGTTGAGAAAGTAGATGGTGGGGGGTGGGGGGGAACGTTTCAAGCAGTCCTTTCGGAGAGACATAGTGAGAGTGTGAGATTTGTCGGATTGAAAGACATGTTCCACATGTGACCAGTTTGTGATTTTACCCAGATCTGCAGTGAGCGAAAGCTGCTGCTTGCCGGTCTGAGGGATGGCAGATGGTACGACAGAGGGTGGAGTGATCAGCAAAGAGATAAGAGGATTTTCCAGGTCGGAGAGATATTGATGAAAACCAGAAAAAGAACGGGCCCAGGACGCTGCCTTGAGGAACTCCAGCCTGGACAGGAAGAGGGATGAAAGAACTCCATTTAGGGCCACACGTTCGGTACCTGGAGAGGAAGTCTGTGAGTCATGAGTGAAGATGGCCTTGGATATCATAGGAAGAGAGTTTGGTGAGCAGCGCAGGTGCCAGACTGTTCAAAAGCACGCGATATGTGAGGGATATGGCTCGATACGATGTCGATAGACATTCTATGTCGATACAATCCTGGATGACAGTTTATAGCTGGGTCAGGATTCAAACCAGGCTAAAGAGCTTCGAGCCAGTGTGCCGAGCTCTAAGCCATCCTGTCACCCCCAGGCTTCATTGTGTTTAAAATAAAACAAGTACCACTTCATTCTACACACTTCGATTGTACACAGTGCCTCTAAGGCCTAGGGCCGAGGCCATCATGCCAGCCACAATCCTACTTATTTACAACTGGTCACTGGCTTTGACCAATAAAAATTTTATTACAGCTTAAGCATCAAGAAGCTACATACGAAGTGTGTTCAAAGTATCCAACCTTATTTTCTGCGTAAAACAATGAAGCTAGGGAGGCGTGGTTTGGTGCACGTATGTAGGCGATCCTAATCCGTATGCGTGAATATTTTCCCGCCTGCAAGCTGTCAGTCGCCGACACCGCCGATGAGTGAGGAAGTGTAAGTGAGCGCCATCGGATTTTCATTTTTGACAAAATGACGGATCACTGTGGTCTCATCGCCAGTGCTCACTGTGTTGAAGAAGTTGGGATCGCTGTTCAAGTCTCCAGCATGTCCTGTGCGATCTCCAAGGAGTTGCTTCTGCTCGATCATTAGCAGCTTTTTGCAAGAACTTCGCTGAGATTCTCCTTAAGCCCAAACCCTCAGTCACAATGGAATGAACGGATCCAATGCTGACGCCCGCCTCGTCTGCAAGTTCTCTGATCGTGATTCGATGATCCTGCATCAGCAGGTCCTCACTTGGTCAATGACGATCTCATTTCGGATGTTGAGGCCTACCAGAACGTGCTTCACTTTCCACTGATGTGCGACCATCTTTGAAGCGGTTGTACCACTCTTTTATCTGTGTGTGTGCCATTGCTTCGTTCCCGAAGGCCTGTTGAATCTTGGATCGTTTCCATTTAGGAATCGCCAAGCTTTACACAGAATTTGATGCAGTAGCGTTGTTCAAGTTTTTCCGTCATTTTGTCAAAAACGAAAATCCGACGGCACTCATTACACTTCCTCACTCATCGGCAGTCTGTCGGCGACTGACAGCTTCTGCAGGCGGGAAAATATTCACATCGGATTAGGATCGCCTACATACGTGCACCAAACCACGCCTCCCTAGCTTCATTTGTTTACGCACGAAAAATTAAGGTTGGATACTTTTTAACACACCTCGTACATCGAAAAAACAGTTTCAAAATGGAGCCTTCTTACCACCATTAGAGCATTTAAATTACATCAGATGTGGCAATAAATGTGAATCATTGCTCCCAACTTGCGGGCTCCATGACAGAAAACGCCATTTACACTTTTTGCCACCTCCATCCCTCCCCCGTTTAGAATTCAGTGCATGCATGGGCAACTTGTGAGAGTGTGTTCAATATAAAAGACCAATTTAACTATTTACACTTCTAATCATCACAACCGGGATGAAAAGTCTGAATTTCAGAGTAAATGTCTTAAGTTTGAAATGTACGAGTTTTCCTGAATTACATTAAGTGAAACTTATTGAGATATTTGGAGATTTGCTGAAAAGGGTGAGGGGTGAGAGTAAGTGATTGTTGGGAACACTTTACTGCTGTTATTGATAAGGAGAGATAGTTTTTACAGTTGTTTCTACAAAATTACCCTGCCTGGGACTGGGACCATAAAGATGCCCACAATCAGCTGAGAATGTTTCCATAGTTGGGAGTTTACCTTGAACAGGTGATGGTGAACCACTCCATCACAAGATACTGCAGAAATCCCACCACAGACATTGTCCTGTTCTGGCAAAATGAGTCGTGGCATCTCCATACATCCACAAGCAGAAGGGATAGTCGGCTTAATGTCCCCTCCGAAGAATGGCATCCTCGTTGCTGAAAAACTATCCGCAATGCACCAGGGTGATTGTTGGAATCGAACCCAGACTATCGACATCCCAAAGGTACATATTGTTATGTTTGTGGGGTAGATGGAGGAACTTCATTGAAAAGGTAGGATTGTTTAGAGTAGCATGGTCTGTGGACGAGCAGGAGAAATCTCAATGTAATTTAAGTCGGGAAACTCAGCTTAAGTTGTTCCATGTCACTGCACGGAGAGCTGGGGAGGGGGCAGTGCTGTGTTAATTAGGTTGGGTTTAAGGATAATTTCTCCCAGTTTGTGATTGCTCCCTATGACCTTTTCCTCTGTTTTTGCATTTACAAGACCAGCGATAAAAAGGAATCGCATCATGAAAACAACAACAACCGAGCTGAACGTTCCAAGCAGGCACAAACCCCGCCTCCAGGAATGACAACCAGCAAACCACACCCCGAGGCTGATGATTGGTCGGTGGACGTGAGAGGAAGGGGACATGATCAGTGAGGATCGATGGGCGTGAGGTCACAAGGTTCGGGGTCGATGAGAGTTGTGTGAGGTATGCGATTGGTGGCAAAAAGGATCTAGCTCGCTGGTTTCCCCTCGACACGGTGAAGAAGGCTGAATGACTCTCATGTTCATGCTGAGGCGAATTTGTTCGCGCGCTGGAGCAAAACGCTCGCCGTTGACTGTTCGGCTGAGTTGTAAAGCGTGTACGGTTCTGAGGATGGAAGAAGAGCATTCCTCGTAGTCTTATCACAGGGCCTCAGAAATTGTCTCGTCGTATGGTCGAGGAGGAAGGTAGGCCATCGTGGTGAACGGACCTGGTGCAAGAGGTCCAATGGGGATCGGCGTAGTGCTCGTCACACTCCACATGTTTCAATTTTCCCGCCGATCACATCACGTGCCTTCTGGTTGAATGGTTTGCATTAGCAGGAACAATTGTCTGGGTGACAGATGGATGGTTGTTCTGTGCAGATTATGCGGTTTTACAGTGAGACATAATCCGCGGCGATGCTCACCATAACAGTCAGGAGATGCATCTGATGTACATATAAATGACAAATGTAGTCATCATTGGTTAGATATTTATCGGTGTGCCATCCTGATGAGGGCAAATAAGCTCGAAATCCGGATCGGTGGCTCCGTTTGATGTTTAACTGATGATCACCATATAATCTTTGTCTGTTTGACAGTCACTGGATGGATGCCTCTGTGATGGAGGCGACGCTTTGGTGTGGACTGTGTCCAATGGGGATCGGTGGAATGCTCGTCACACTCCACATGTTTTGATTTACCCGCCGATCACATCATGTGCCTTCTGGTTGAATGATTTGCATTAGCAGGAACAATTGTCTGTGTGGCAGATGGATGGTTGTTCTGTGCGGATTATGCATGTTTACTGTGTGAGACATAATCTGCGGCAATGCTCACCATAACAGTCAGGAGGTGCATTATATGTATATGTCTTTGTCTTTCTTTCTACTCACTCACTGACTGATATTAAAGATCGGTACCTTCCAGGTGACGTAGAAAGCTGTAATTTTGCATGTCGATGGACATCGAAGCCGGTACACCGGGTAAAATCACAGAACCGCGGGAAAGCATCCGTAAATGAAAATATAAATAAATTAAAATAAATGAAAAAAATGCAGGTGAGCGACCCGAGACAATGGGCAAGCACGGTAATTTTGGGACAGCAGGATTTTCCCACTGATCGATACTAACTGGAAAGAGTGCTTAACATTAATTAGTCGGGTGGTCATGAAGCCACCGGAAGTGCTCCACCTGCAATGTTCCTTCTCCCACAACACAGGAAATCCCGTTTGCGTCAATACAAATACTTGCTTGAAAGTGAATATTTCCTACGAAATTTCCACCTTCCGACTTGATTTTTTTAGCTTTTCTGGAATTGAAATTTCAGACAAGGTATTGTCATCGTGCACCATCCGTCTCCTATTTCGACTTCTTTTGCCAAACCGCTAGTCTGATCCGACTGAAATTTGGCAGCAATGTTCCGCTCTTGACTGGTAACGGGGATTGCAAAGCTCGTCCCGGTCACGTTACTTTAAATAGGTCAAAATGGCAGACTTCGTAAATTCCTTCAAAAATCTTCTCCATAACCACCAGTCAGAATGCGACCAAATTTGGGTTACAACATTAGGCCCAGGCCCAGATAAGCTACAGGTCCAGTGGTCCTTTTTTTTCACACACACACAGAGACGCACATTTTATATAGTACAATGGGAGTTTCATTTCTCCAAGTTTGAATTTAGTTGTGGAAAGTGGAATCCGAATTAAACTGCCAAGTTTGAATCTTCTCAACTGCCAATCAGTTGACGGTTATTGTAAAATTGTCCAACTTATTTGATGTACATGTACAGGACATAATGATGACCTTTGTTTGTATTAGTTATTTGCTTCTTTTTTTGTATACCTTGTCGGGCTTGTATGAGAGCTAACACACAACCACAGCAAGGGGGGCATGACACGAGGAGGGAGATGGGAAGGACAAAACAGTGGGGAACAGAGACATTAGGAGATCTGAGGAAGGAGAGGGATGGGACGGGGAACATTGGGAATAGAAGATGGACATTACAGGGACTTTCAGGAAGGAAAGCAGGGAATTTGAAGGGGTGGCTTGGGTGGATTATCGGGGTAGAAAAGATCGAGGATTGGATGGGGAATGATAAGAGGTGGTGGTGAACAGCTGTTTTGAAGGCCTGGAGAAAGATGGAGATGAATAGAGTGAGGGAGTTTATTCCAAAGGCGGGAAAAAGAGGAATGAAAGAGTGAAGGTGAGCAGTGATTCTTTTGTAGTTTTTACCAAAAGGGGGTTGTTGGCGGACCTGAGCGCCCTGCGGAAATGTGGTGGGACAAATCGCAAGAGAGAGCAGGCATGAAGAGAGACGGTAGAAGACAGAAGACCACCGACCAACCTGCGGTGATTGAGTGAGAGGCCCAAAGACTCAGCCTCATTGCGGGAGATGCCAATGATCGAAATGCCTTGGTTTCTACAGCGTGAAGCCGAGAAAGGTGGGAGGCGAGACACCAGCCCAGAGTGGAGAGCAGCACTCCATCAGGCTGCGGACAAAAGCTTTGTAAGTGGTCGGAGCTCAGGTGGGCCGAGGAAGGACTTTGCACGACGGAGGATTCCCAGTCGGCGACTGGCTTTGGAGGCGAGGTTTGAAATGTGGCTTTCCCAGGAAAGGTCATGGCAGATAGTGAGACCCAGAAGCTTGAAAGAAAGGACTTCTTCCAGAGGATTGTTGAGAAAGTGGATGGGGGTTTCTAAACGGTCCTTTCGAAGAGACATAGTGAGAGTGTGAGATTTGTCCGGATTGAAAGACATGTTCCACGTGTTGGACCAGTTTGTGATTTTATCCAGATCTGCAGTAGCAAAGAAGCTGCTGCTTGCCGGTCTGAGGATGACCGATGGTACGGCAGAGGGTGGAGTCATCAGCAAAGAGATATAGAGGATTTTCCAGAGAGTCAGAGAGATCATTGATGAAAACCAGAAAAAGAACAGGGCCCAGAACGCTACCTTGAGGAACTCCAGCCTGGACAGGAAGAGGGGATGAAAGAACTCCATTTAGGGCCACACGGCTGGCGACAGGAGAGGAAGTCTGCGAGCCATGAGTGGAGATGGCCTTGGATACCATAGGAAGAGAGTTTGGTGAGCAGGGCAGGGTGCCAGACCGTGTCAAAAGCACGTGATATGTCCAGGATATATGCTCGGATTTCTGTCTGGCATTGAGGACTTCCATCCATTGTTGGGAGAGCAGAAGCAGCATATCCAGGGTAGAGTGACCTGGTCTGAAACCAAATTGATGATCAGAAATCAAGCCATTGGAGAAGAGGAAGGATTTGATGTCTGAAGCGATATGGATTCCATAACCTTGCTGATGATTGGGAGAAGGCGTGATTGGTCTGTAGTGTGCAGGATCTGTTTTTGCACCTTTTTTGTGCAGGGCAGTGATGTTTGCTGATTTCCAAGCAGATGGCAGATCATTGAGCAAATGAGAGGGTGAATAGAACAGAGAGAGGGTGAGCAAGAGCAGAAGAGCAAGCTTTGAGGACACCTGGGCTGATGCCGTCTGGACCGGTTGCAGAATCTGAGTCGAGGTTTGACAGCAAGCTCTCCACCTTGTCAGGAGAAAAGGACACAGAGTCCAGGACAGTTGGGTGCGACTGGGTAAGGTGGGTAGAGAAAGTGATGGGTTTTGGACCAAGATTTAGCTGCAAACACCGAGTTTAGGCATTCAGCTTTTTCACGTGAGGTGTCAGCAGTGCGCCTTTTGAGGTAAGGGAGGGGATGGAGGGGGAACATACACCAGAAACAGATTTGATTAGATGCCACCAGATTTTGAGGAGGGAGAGAGGTTTGAGAGTTCAGACTTGAGATGAGAAAGATGTTGTTTTCTGGCTCTCCTGAGGGTAGATACACATTGTTCCGAGCTTTATGGAAGGAACTGGATTGCCCTCAGTTGGGTTTGCTTTACATGAGGCAAAGGCAAGTTGTTTCAGGACAACTGCCACCTCACAAAGCTTCAGTGAACCAAGGGCGGAGGAAGGGTAGGACAACTGAAGACGAGAAGTGATAAATCTGTGCATGAGGGAGAGCAAGTTTCTTTGAAAGAATTCCCAGGATGAGTTGATGTTGGAGAAAGTAGCGATAGGAGACCAGTCTATAAGTTTGAGGGCTGCTTGGAGACCCTGCCAGTCGGCTAGTGAAATGCCAGACTCGACAGCGGTGAGGTGGTTTCTCTGATATAGCCAGAGAGATGTCCACTTTGACAAGTACGTGGTCAGAAGAACCGATTGGAGCGGAGGAAGAGCAGCAGATATTGTCAGGGAAATTTGTCAAAATCAGATCCAGAAGAGAGAGTACCATTGGTTGAGATCCGGGTAGGGAAGTTGACCATTGAGTCAGTCCCAATGAGTCGCAGAAAGCTTTTGCTGAGGTGCCATGACAGGTGAGAGAGGTACCCACACCTAGCCAACTGGCATGATGACAATTGAAGTCGCCACATATGAGGAAGAGAGACTTTGGATGAGAAGATAGAAGTTGGTCCATGTTTTTGGATAGTGAGGTGTAGATGGAGTCATAACTGTTAGGTGGACGGTACAGTACACATATAAACATGAGGTTGGAGTGGAGGGGAAGCCGTAGCCAGAGGTATTCCTGGGGTGTGGGGGAGTGAGGGCATTGCATGGAGAGTGAGGAATAGAGTCTTTGATGAAGAGAGCAACTCCTCCACCATGACGAGGCTCAGGTCTGTCATACCGAGGAGGGAGTAACCAGGGAGAGATACTTGGAGTCAGACACGTCTTGGGGGAGGAAAGTTTCTGTTAGGCAGATTATGTCTGGTTTGTCATGGCAACCTGTATGGAAAGATCTGAAAGGTTTGAGCGAAGGCCCCGGATATTTGAGGTCCACACTGTTAATGAAAAGGGAGGGGAGGAGGCTTTGGGTGCAGGGGGTGGGGGAGGGGGAGGGTAGGACAAGGGACGAGGGGTAGGTAAGGAGGGTTGTTGAAAGAGTGTGGGGGATTGCAGAATAGCTTGGGAGGGGGGCTGGATGAGGAGGAGAAAAGGCTCTGTGGTACTGGGAGAGGGGGGATAAGAAGGGGGAAGAAGGCAGTTGAGGATTTGAGGAGGTGGAGTGAAGATATGGAGGTGAGAGGGCAGTGGAAGGAGGCAGCTTTGTGGATGAGAGGGGGCAACTTTGAGAAGGATGAGTGAGGGGATGAATGGTGGAGAAAGGTGAGGGGGAGTTTTTGAGAGGTGAGAAGGAGGCTTGGAGGGAAAGGAGTGGGATGGTTGCTTTGAGAGTGAGGGGTGAGAGGTGAGTTGGCACTGAAGTTGGAAAAAAGAATGGTTGATGGAAGCGAACATTCATAGCAAACTGGGGTTTTTTTTTAAGTTTTAGTCAAGATGCGATTTAACACAATTCTTGATGGATGCAATAAAGGCGAATCAGAGAATGGAGAGAAGAAACGCTGTAACAGTTGGATTTTTAGGCAAGGTATGAAGGAAAGGTCGAATTGGAGCAGTCTGTTTAAATAGTAGAAGAGTAGTGCATTATGATACAGTAAAGAGTACCACACGTGTGAAAGAGGAAGATGAAGCATTATAAGAGATCGTTTTTATTATTATTATTAATGTTTGAGAGAGTTTTCAACAGATTAGGTCATGGAAGCGTTGTATAAAAAATTGAGGAAGAGGAGATGAAGAAGAAGAGGAAGAAGAATCGAGAGTCGTGAGTGAGGAAGGAGAAAGGTGGCGTTTTTGTTTTTTTTGATTTAAGATAAGAAATAGAGTGATTAGTTGGGAGGGATGGGGGACGTTAGGAAAGTGGGGAAGATAGAAATTGAAGGTAATGGGGAGAAAAACAAAACACGATCGTACACCAGGGTAACCGGAAGGCCTCAAGCCTCAAGGGTAGGCCTCAAGCGTCCGGAAAGACAAAGTCGACAAATCACAAATAGCACGATTTTTGAAACAAACCGAACTAGGAACACACAGTAACATGTAAGTGAGAGAATAAACAGTTAAAACGGGACAGATAACGACCGAAACTTAACTTTGAGATCGTCAGCAGAGAGCCCCGAACGAGACGTGTCGACGCTCCAAACCCGGAACCGGAAGTCAATTCCATCCCTGATGCAGAAGACAAATATTACCATTCTTTATCAACACTAATACAAATTACACACTGACCACCATCAGCTATAGGTATCCTTACCAGCTAATAAGTGTGTTACAGCATAATTCCGGAAAAGTTTGAGACTTAGTTGATCCAATGATGCTGGATTGATATATTGATAAGTTCAGATCCATTATGATCTTTGTATATTTGCAGAGTACAGCAGCACTGTACCTTGCCTGATGTTTGATGGCGGCATATTGGACAATAATGGTAGCCATGATAGTAGTGTAGATTTTAGTACATCACTGACCAATATCAGGGCAGTGTTGATACATACGTCAACGGGGCTCTTCTACGGGCCATTGCACCAGCCAGGTGAGCAATACATGGCTGTCAAGAAGACCAATGTGTTTGCATTTATATATCAGAATGGGTGTGAGTATTGCAGCACTAGGAAGTCCACATAACTTCCTGGATGACGTTGTCCCTAGATTTGCTTTTATTGCTCGTATTGTGAGATGTTGGCAATAGCTGATGGTGACTTCCAAGTACCTTGTGGTTTGTGGACCTGCACAAGTGCAAGTATCACAGAATTCCTCATTTATTATTATTATTTTTTAATAAGTCTCAAAATTATTCGAATGAAAAGCAGGAATGACAGTTTTATCAACATTTTATTGGAAGGATCAGGCCTTGGAAGAGTTCTCCAGTGTCTGGAGGCCCCTTTCGAGGGTGCGGAAGTGAAGGGATATTCTCGAATCTCCCTTGCAATGTAGATGACTGGGTTTGACCGACACTGGCATTTCCTCAGTACCACAAATAGTTTCTATTCCACAGTACTGGCCTTTGGAAATGGCCTCATATTTAGGTTCGCCAGGAGGTAGAGCATCTTTGTATCAACTGATGAACTTCTTGAAGAAGGCTTAATCAAGACAGGTTGATGATGTATGTAAGACTTTGCATTGAGATCCCCAAAACCTGTCTGTAAAGGTCTACTTCTTGATCGATGACTTATGGTTGAGGCTTCTCCCATATGGGTCATCCTTACAATTCCTGGTTTCTTTATCTCACTTGGACAATCGACTTGCTGTGGTTTGTATCATTTTATAATATTTTCTCCTCCTTGCATTCTTTATAATAATTAAATAGCTGTAAATTGTCACAATCGCATTTGGAGTGAGAGTCAATTCGTAAACTGTGCATATTTTGTTTTACAGGAAGAAAAACTATAAGGAATACGACTCAGCCACAGATTCTGACTGTGATGGTAAGTCCCTGAAAAGTAATTCAGTTGTGGGATGTTTCCAGAAGTATGGTTTCCTCATGGGGGTGTAGGAAGACAAACAGTCCTTCAATGATGTTATGAACCTGCATGTTGAGTTTCTCTTTTTGATTCAGACATTGCAATTCCTGCTTGCAAAAGAGCTATGGTCGAGATGGAGAACTGCATGAAGAGAGCAGTTTCTACTGGGAGCAGGAAAAGAGGAAGACGGAGAAGGTGAACTGGCATGTCTCTCACGAGTATCTAAGTGATCTTCTTCTTTATCCCGATGTTTTTGCGGGGTTGGCCGCCGGAGGTTTTTGGCCCATCTTTCACGAAATGGCTGGCCAGGCCTAACATTCGATTAAGTAGTTAAGGCAGGAATTTGGAACAAAGGATCTTTAACATCCACCAACTAATGCCGGCATACGGGACGCCAAAATTAACTTATATCTGAGGGACGGGGGACACACTGATGAATCACCATGCCTGTGAAACACTGCGATGACAGTTTATAACTGGGCCGACATTCAAACCCAGGCTAGACAGCTGAGAGGAGAGTGTGTGCACCTCTAGGCCATCCTGTCAGCCCGTCTAAGTGAAAGAATAAAATTACAATTTCAGAAACCATGGATTACTAAATCTGCTGATTGAGGAAATGTTCACTTCACATCCTGAAACGGAAGAACAAACTGCACCGTTAACCAGCAAGTGCAACTTCTCCGACTTCTCCGATATCTTTCCTGGAGAAATGCTCTTCCTTGCCCACGATTGGCTGTGAAACCTCATATAGGTATGCATAACAGGATTAGCTGTTCATTCTTTCAAATTGATTTTTCAATCAAACTCCCTGAAGGTATCATTGAAGAACATCGCAGTGCACTTCATTAAAAAATAAAAATACAACGGCCGCGGTCCCATCTCAAAATTTGAGATGGGAGAGGTGGGTGGTGAGAAGTGAGAGGTGCCCTGGTGCGTCACGGATGTGTATGTCTATTACTTGTTATTGTCTTAGGAGGTTTGACTCTGACAATCGATTGCTATGGAATGATAATGTACCATGATTGATCAACTTTACTTTGGATTATCTTTCTTGTGTTCTTACTTTATTTTTCTTACTTTCAAATGGCCTCGTCAAAATCGCTGTGTTTCATGTTATAGATGAGTCAAAAGGTTTTCCCCACAGATGTTAGTCTTTTTCAATGAACTTTCCAGCCAGTGTCACACATTCTTCAGAGCAGTTAGTGATTTTCCTAATGCTAGTGGAAGACAAAACATGTATTTGGCTCTGAAACCAGTTTTAACGGAGGGAGGGCTAGGGTGGGTGAGGGGGAGGGGAAGGAGTAATTATTCACTCCCCCTTATGGTTGTAGATAATTCCTCCTTGCTGTCTATTGTTAAATCATCACATTTTATTATGGATAAAGCGATCATTATCGAATTTTGACGCATTAACGATAAAATTTTGACCAGCAAATTATACAAGTTAAACTGAGTTTTACAGCTTTTTGTGGCAAGACATCCAGCATGATCATAAAACTAACAAATGGGTAAATGTTTGGTTATCTATTGTCTGCAGACAAACTGTGCCAAGCAAATATGACCAACAGCTTGCAGCTGCTCTTACTCTGAGCCTACGTGGACAGCGACCAGAGAGCGTGGAAGAGCAGCAGCTGCAGAGCCCAGAGGAGCAGCGACCACGGAGCCCAGAGGAGCAGCGGCCACGGAGCCCAGAGGAGCAGCGGCCACGGAGCCCAGAGGAGCAGCAGCCACGGACCCAGAGGAGCAGCAGCCACGGAGCCCAGAGGAGCAGCAGCCACGAGCCCAGAGGAAGCAGCAGCCACGGAGCCAGAGGAGCAGCAGCCCACGGAGCCCAGAGGAGCAGCAGCCACGGAGCCCAGAGGAGCAGCAGCCGCGGAGCCCAGAAGAGCAGCGGCCACGGAGCCCAGAGGAGCAGCGGCCACAGAGCCCAGAGGAGCAGGGGCCACGGAGCCCGGAGGAACAGTGGCCGCTGTGCTCGGAGGGGCAGCTGCCACAGAGCATGGAGGATCTGCTGGGGCAGAGCATGGAGGAGGAGCAGTTGCAGAGCACTGTGGAGCAGCAACCGCAGAGCATGGAGGAGCAGAGGTCGCAGAGCATGGAGGAGCAAGAGGCCGCAGAGCATGGAGGAGGCAGAGGCCGCCAGAGTATGGAGGAGCAGAGGCCGCCAGAGTATGGAAGCATCTCAGTTTCATGGAGGAGGCATATCCAATTGCATACCATGTAGGTTCAATTCTCACACCTTCAGTTAAGTCTTATCCAGTGCTGTTAATTTTTCAGCCCAAACTTATCATCTCGCTATGTTACTTTGTTGTGTCTTATAACCTGTTTGTGTTCGGTTTCCCAGTTAACACAGAAATCTCACTCCAGCCAGATTTCCGGCTTGGAAGTGACAACGACCAGAAGAGGCCTCCGTATGATACTTTGAGAACAAGTAGGTTCGGACACAATTTAGAGGACCTCAATAATGCTGTGGTCGAGGAAAAAGAATCACAAAATGGCAATCGGAGAAAGAAATATGATGGCGAGAATGTTGTGGTGACAAATGAATATAAGGGCAGTAAGGACCCATGTGAGCTGCAAATTGGACCTGACATTGCTGTGCCAGGGGAGAAGGACCATGCGAAGAAAATTGTGAAACATAAACTTGAAAACTGTGAATTTAAGTCAAAGGATGCAGAAGTGAAAACCAAGAATGAGGTTCAGGAAAATGTAAATAATCAACCAGATAAAGATAGGAAGAGCGATGAAAGAGAAGAGGTGTATGAGATGAAGATACATCCGAACACTGCTGTAAAGCTTACAGAAAGTCAAGCTCCTAAACAAGCAAGGCCTCAGGTGACGACTACAGGTAAGCTTCATCATGAATAAGAATGTAACTATACATTTCCGATAAAAGAAAATAAATCGTCATCAATATAATTGTCACCATTTCAGTCACATACATTAATCACTGACTGTTACACATGGTAGGAGGTGAATCAAAGGTGGGAGCTGCCACAGATGAAGAGGAAATGCTCAAAGACTTTTCTATTCCACGCCGCAGGGGAAGGCCTCCCCGGAGAGGTTCACTGACAAAGAAAGTTCCTGCTGGTACGATTGTTATACCCAAGATTGGGCACAGACCTGCAATTGAGAATAAAGCTTATTTATCCATGTACTGTGAATAAGGATAACAGAGGGGGTTGTGTATTTATAACCACATCTACATTGGTTTCCAATGGCTTCTTATCCAGATACAAGTGGGAAATCTCATCAACTGTGTAATGGATGCCTAAACTGGGTGAATGCGTAGCAGGCACTCTTTGTTAATCAGGACATTTTCAGCAAGTCCTTGTGTGGCATGGGTTCACGGCTGGTGCGATACATGTGTTTCATGACCCATTGCAATTTGGTATGCCATTCATTAGTGACATAATATCAAACCTGCCTGGTTTAAAATCACAAGGAAATTAGACACAGGTGGAGGCCATTCATCCCATCATGCCTGCACCACATCAACACCACACTAATTTATCAACATCAGATAAAAAGAAGAAAATGCAAAAGATATATTTTTTATAAATAAAGTATTTTTTGTGTTTTTTTTTGGAATTTTTGGATTTATTTTTCTCAGGGGAGGATGCATGGGCTTGGTTAAAAACACACATCAACAACCACACAACACCCCTTGACAAGACCCCCACCAACAGCACTCCGTACACATGTAGTCCAGCAGCGTAGTCTGATATTTCAGAATCAATAGTTCAAATTAGCATAAAAGCACCAAAATTGGTACACATTTAGAATAATTCTATATGGATTCCGAACAATTCTAGATATGGAGCCACCCGAGATTGTGCCTTGGTCAGCCAAAGCTGACCAAAGCTGACATCTACCCACTACTTACATCCTCTCAGCAAGGCATCCTCCCACTCACAGCCACTCTTTGCTTCCTATCACGAAGCCAGTTTGCAATCCAATTATCCCGAGTCTACCGTGACGGGGGCCAGCGCACTCCACAAGGCCTCACTTTGGCTAAACAACCTCCGATGTGGTGCCTTATCAAATGCCTTCTTAAAGTCTAGATATACTATGTCCACTGCCGTTCCCTCATCCACCCAATTAGACACTACTAAATAGAACTCTAATAGATTTGTTAAACAGGAACTACCTTTGGTAAACCCATGCTAACTACCTTTAATTAGCTTGTATTTATTTAAATGGCTCCTCATCTGGTCCCTAATTAATGTCTCCAACACCTTCCCCACAACTGAAGTCAAACTAACAGGTCTATGTTTTCCCAATTCTTCTCTGGATCCTTTTCTTAAATAATGTGTTTACATTTGCTACTCTCCAATCCTCCGGTACCTGTCCTGACTCCAGTGAACTATTGAAAATATCCGTTAATATCTCGCTTGCCTGCTCAGCCACCTCCCTAAATACTCTCAGGTGTGTATTATCTGGACCCGGAGCCTTATCTACTCTTAGATTACCGAGCTGTTCCTTTACTTCCTCTACTCCCAACCTGGATCTTCTGTAAAAGCCCTTCCTCACCTCCTTGATAGATACTCTCAGCTATTGACAATTCTCCTGAATGTTCTTAGCGCACCACAAGAAGCGGAATAGAGGTAAGCAGAAAATAAAATCTATAGCAACTTTAACAAAGGGACAATGAAAATGTTATTGATTTAATCCAAAATGATATAAGATAGAACGAGAATGGCACTCAGTATAGCACATACCTTCGCCAGGCTGAACAGGTTACGTTGTGTACCCCATTGATGGGCCGGGTCTGCAGCCGGACCTTAACCAAAATCTAATCGGCTTGTTCTTGTCATCTACCTAACTAATCTACCAAGTTTTGTCTTAACCAGTCCACAACTTTTGGAAACATCATAATATATATCGTTTTTGGTCCCTTCTCTCAATAGTGAAGAATCACTTAGAAAACAATTTTTTTTTTTCTGGTATCCGGATCTTCACCCAAGTCTAATCAATTCGTCCTTGTCACACACCCAACCTGTCCACCAGGTTTCATACAAATCCGTCCATAACTTTTTGAGATATCGTGCTCACAGACAAACAGGAGTGAAAACATCATCTCCATCCACCCACGGTGGCAGACGAAATGAACAAATAACAATTTCAAGAATGCTTAATAAATAACAATAAACTTGCTTTATATAAATTATATCAATAATTACTATCTTTACACTAAATGATACAATGACAGCATAACTTTTTGCTGTGTATCCTTGCTCTTGTTACAGGAAATCGAAGCTGTGGTACAGTCGGGCAAAGAGAGAATATAGAGAATGGAGGGTATGGAAAAGATCTTAACAAGGGAATTGAAAAAAAAGGGAAAGGCAGATCAAATGGGAAGCCTGGGAATGTGAAAAAGGAACTGCTTGTTGTATTTGAAGGAGAAAATGAGAACAGGGAAGAAAGTCTAAACGAGGACGATTATGTGGATAAGAAGAAAGATCGGAGCAAGGAAGAGAATGCATCTGCAGTACAAGGAGGAGGGAAGCAATGTGATGAGGGTAAGGTGGATGGAAAGAGAGTTGAGAGTGCTGTAGAGCTGGTTGGGAATGAAACCATTGAAAATAGATCAGTAAGTGGAAATAACAATGAAAATTCTGACAATAAAGGAAAAGGTAAAAATAGGAAGCGTAAGGAGAAAGGAAAGGATGGAGAGGGCACTGAGAAGAAGAGGAGTAAAAAGACGACAAACAAGGAGAAAGGAAGAACAAGCGTCGAAGTTCAAGATGGTCCCGTCCTCCTTGAAAATCTGCATAATTTAACTCAAAGCTTGGGAACACCGAGCCCACAAAGTCCCGGTGAGACAATGTCAGATTTAAAATTGTTTAATAGTGTTGCTGATGATATGATAATACATTAAAGGCCAGCTATTTATTAAGAACACACAAAAAGGAGTGTGGTGGGGGATGTGATTGTGGGGGCTAAATTGAGAAAAGGAAGAGTAGGATGATGAGAGAGATGAGGGGGGGGAGAGAAAGAGAAGACAGAGAAGGTTAAGGAAGGGGGAGAGAATGCAAATTGGAGGAGTTAAGAATAAAATGAGGGAAGGCACATGTGTGGAGCATTGTGGGAGGGGTCAGTGGGGGATTGGGAGGGAGTGTGGGGTGGGATAGGAAGGGGGGCAAAAACTCACCATCTTTGTGTAATGGTCATAAACAGACGGCCCGTTACAATATTTCATAGGATATAGTGCAATGACAGCAATGCATAAACTAACTTGTTGGTGTACTTGTCCTTGTTACAGGAAAGCAAAGCTGTGCTCCAGTCAGACAAAGGGAGAATATGGAGAAAATGCAGAAAGGAGGGAATGGGAAACATCTCAACAAAGGAAACGAAGAAAAAGGGAAGGCCGGAACCAATGGGAAATCTGGGAATGTGAAAAAGGGTCTGCTTGTTATATTTGAAGGAGAAAATGAGAACAGGGAAGAAAGTCTAAACGAGGACGATTTTGTGGATAAGAAGAAAGATCAGAGCAAGGAAGAGAATGCATCTTCAGTACAAGGAGGAGGGAAGGAATGTGATGAGGGCAAGGTGGATGGAAAGAGAGTTGAGAGTGCTGTAGAGCTGGTTGGGAAGGAAACTAATGAAAGCAGATCAGTAAATAGTGAAAAGATGAGCGGAATCGAGGTAAGTGGAAATACTGAGAGTTCTGAAAACAACGGAAAAAGTAAAAATAGGAAACGTAAGGAGAAAGGAAAGATTGGAGAGGGTACGGAGAGGAAGAGGAATAAAAAGACGACAATCAAGGAGAAAGGAAGAACAAGTAGCAAAGTCCAAGATGGTCCTGTCATCGTCGAGAACATCCGTTTCACTCAGAGCTTGGGACTACCAAGCCCACAGAGTCCAGGTGAGACCGAGTCACAATTACACAAATGTTACATTTCACTGGGAGTGGAAATATCCTGCTTTTGTGGATTAACAAATAAATGGACTGAACATTGCATGTCTGAAACGCATTCTGTTCGTTCAATGTCTGTCGGAAATTAAATCGATGGAAATTACTCTTTTATTGAAATATCCAAACTAATAACACAGTTCGAACTTATATTATGGGCTGACAGGATGGCCAAGAAATACGCACACTCGCCTCTAAGCTATCTAGTCTGGGTTTGATTCCTGACCCAGCTATAAACTGTCATCCCGGTGTTTCACAGGCAGTGTGATTCATCAATGTGTGTGCTGTCCCTCGGATGGACGTTAAACTGACATCCCATCTACCGGCATTCGTTGGTGGACGTTAAAGATCCCACGGTGTCCTTCGTGAAGAATAGGCGAGCTATCGCCGGCACCATGAACAAATTACAAATTCCTGCCCTAACCACTGCTGGGAAGGCGACGGCAAACCACCCAGTTTAACCCTCGCTCAGGAAGCTACTTCGGCAGTATTG
This sequence comes from Eptatretus atami, assembly GCA_035128595.1. Taxonomy (NCBI): domain Eukaryota; kingdom Metazoa; phylum Chordata; class Myxini; order Myxiniformes; family Myxinidae; genus Eptatretus; species Eptatretus atami. Next base: position 69,253,004 of record CM068956.1, read on the forward strand.
ATGCTCTGTGAAGATTATGGTACATCAGAGAGAGAGTGAGAGCGTAATGCCACAGTTTTCGTAATATCACAGTACTATCCTGATTTAAAATTTTTTTTTTTACTTTACCTTACCTAATTGCCACCTCAATGTCTGACCTTTGAAAGGTGTGAGGAACGTGGAGCATCCTGAAGGAGAGACGGACACACTCGATGGAAGTGAAAGACCTGGTGTGATCAGAGGGCCAGAGTCCCGTTCCCCCACGGCCCAGACCCCGAAGCTCGCAGCTACCAGTGGACCAGGGACACGTTCCCCCGGAGGGAGCCTTCGGCTTGGTTTGTCACGCCGAGCTCGTGTGAAACCCCTGCACCCAGTGTTTGGGCCCTCGTGAACCCGACCAAGATCGGTGGACATCACCCGTGACCTGCAGAGACACCTGTACACATCCTGGTTTTTTAAAAAACGTCTGCTCTCAGTTCACCAACGATTGCACTCCTCCACCGACCACACCAGATCTATCTGTATGGAAAGAAAAACGGGGCACAAGGTTGTTATAATCGTTGTGGTTTCAAATCAACAAGGTAACATTGATTTTTAATAGAATAGACAATTTCTCCATGTTGTTATCTCCACCACCGAAAGTGGACAGAGGTTACGTTTTAGGCCCGGTCTGTCTATCTGTCTGTTATTTGGTGAAAGTATTTCGCCAATTATTTTAGTCTGCCACACGATTTTTGTCCACAGTTTTGAAGCAATCGTTCTGAAATTTTTTTGTGTATGTATGTGACCGGCCAAGGACAGCAACTTGCATCTTTGGTTCGGATCTGGATCAGGATACTAAAAAAAATTAAGTGCTTCTTCACCATCGAGAGATTGGGCCAAAAATAATACATAGCATGATGTCTCAAAGAGTTGTGGACGAGTTATGACAAAACTTGGTGGATGAGTTGGTTGGGTGACAAGAACAAGCCGATTCGATTTCGGTTCAGGTCCAGAATCAGATCTGACCTACCAGGTGGATACAACATGTAAACTATTCAGCCTGGTGGAGGTATGTTCTCTACGGAGTGTCATTCTAGTTTTATTGTTGTAATTTTCGTGCAGAATGTAAAACATTCCGCATGACACCCCCCCCCCAATCCACCCATCCATTGGGACCATACTCTGTGTGGAGCGTTGGTGCTGCCTGAGCAGTCTCCTTGACTAATGGGCACAATCCTGGACAGGTCGCCACTCCGACACGGGATACCAGCAAGCTGGCACTCATTTTGCCGACCTCGGAAAGGATGACAGGCAAAGTCAACCCCACCTGGTATTCAACAGCCGAGTGGGATTTGAACCCAGGATCCGAGGATCCCAAACCCCACCCAAACCATTAAGCCAACACCAGGCATATGAACCACCACCCCCCCCCCACCTTTTCATCCTCATCATTTAAAATTATGCTTTGGAACATAATGAAGCACTTCATTGCAAGTCTCAGGAATGTTAATATAGAAGTCATATAAAATATTCTAAAAGGATATCACACACCTTGATTGTACAGTCATCTCAAAGGTAATTTGATTACATTTCTAATATTATGGGGTGTTGTTTGTAATAGTAGTATATTCTAACCATACCTGTTTAATGAAAATTTTTCTGTAATTCTAAATATCTTGATGGATGTCTTTTTTTTTCCTCTTCATCAAAACAATCTTTCATCGTAATGTGCCATGCGCGATGCAGAGCACATGTGTTGCCGAAGCAGTTACGAGGTGACAATCCCATTCGGGTCACCAATCCGTGACCCAGGATGCCAGGGCAGGAATATTAAATTTGTTTGTGGTGCCGGCGATAGCTCGCCGACTCCTCGCAAAGGATACCCTGGGATCTTTAATGTCCACCAACTAACGCCAGCAGACGGCACACTAGTTTAACTTCCATCCGAGGGATGGCCCACGCATTGATGAATCACCCTGCCTGTGAAACACCGGGATGACAGTTTATAGCTGGATCGAGATTCGAACCCAGGTTAGATAGCTTACAAGCGAATGTGCTTAATGAGAGGCCATCCTGCCAGCCCTTTAAAAAAAATTCCAGGAGGATAACAGACTTTTTCACAGGGAGACATGAACTTAACCTGACATTTTGTCTTTTGTGACCTGTTTGTATTGCTGTGTAAGTTTGAGCAGCAGTATGTTTGTTTATACTGACCATGAGAAATCGACATTGCATTCTGTGCATAACGTTGACAACAACATGATGCTGACGTTATTATTTATGTTAACATAACATTATTTTGCAACATAACGTTGACGGTCACGCTTACATAAATTGTTTAATCGAGCGACTCAAGATCAATTTAACCAAGAGGATCACAAATGTGAAATAATCGAGGTTCACTCATTATGTTTGTAATAAAGGGTTCAGTGCTGAGAACAAGCAGCTGTCATATAAATGCACCATTGGCATCACGACGAGCCAAGCAACGTTTCTCAGTGAGAACGAGCCTTTTAATGATCCGTTGACAGATTTAGCATCATACTACTCATCCAATTTTGAAAGAGGTTCTGGCTTTGAGAAACTGCTTGACTCAGGCTTTCCTTTCTTCTCTCGGGAGCAGCACAAAGTTTCTAGTCGCACTATTACTAGGGGCTATTGCAATGCTGCTAATGCAGTGCCCCCTCGGTATGCTAAGACAATAATTTGTTCAGGATGCCAGCAATAACTCGCCTCTTCGAAGAAAGACACGGTGGGATCTTTAATGTCAACCAGCATGCAGACTAGTCCCCAGCTGAGCATGCATCGAGGAGACCGCACACTGTGATGTGAAGCACCAATCCAACAGTTTATATTTGGACTGAGAATCAAGCCGAGCATAGAACCCAGGTTAAACAGCCCAAAGTTAATTGTGCTACCGATACACCACCCTGTGAAGACCGAGCTTTGTCCCATATACTCTAATGGAAATATTATTTGGATATATTGTTGGCCATGGAAAGATTCAATAAACCACACTGCTGGAGAAATGTCCTCACTTTGACTACATGCTGATGCAGTCACGTACAAAATGGCATGATGACAGGTTGAATGGTTTGTCCCAATAGAGTGCTGCAGTATCATCTCCCCTGATCATTAGCTTTCATTCAGAAGCATTTGACCACAGCTATGCTGATCGAACAAACATGGATCCCAGGAATGAGTAGAGGATAGGGGGATGGGGTGGTCGAAAAGGACATGTCCCAACTATGCTCCAACCAGCTATGAAGTGGAAGGTGTAACAGGACCATGACTCAAAGAGAACATTACATTAACCCACCTTACCCAAATCAAAATTGATCCGAAATGAAGTCGTTCCACTGGCAGTGTAATTGTGCAAAAATATAAAACGCATCAGAAATGCAATTGTGGGTGTCATGGTCGAATTGCAAGCCAGTTGTTCTACCGCTTTATAATATCTAGGCACACATGACCTGCACAGCTCCTGCGGAAGACCACTCTGACTGAAATGTTGGGATGCTCCAGACCCTCATCCGATGCACCATACTCTGTTAGAGCATTGGTTTTGTTGAAGCAGTTTCTTAGCATGGGGTCATGCTGGGCAGTTTGCCATCCTACTCCCCACAGTAGTCACAGTGCAGGAAATTTGTAATTTAACCAAAGTGCCGGTGATAGCTCACCTACTCTTCGCGAAGGACACCGTGGGATCTTTAACGTCCACAAACTCATGCCAGCAGTCGGGACGGCCAGATTAACGTCCATCCGAAGGACAACACACACATTGATGAATCACCCTGCCTGTAAAACACTAAGATGATAGTTTACATCTAGGTCAGCATTTAAACCCAGGCTAGACAGTTTAGAGACGAGTGTGCATAGTGCTAGGCCATCCTGTCAGCCTCCAGGCCTTCATAGTGTTTAAAATAAAACAAGTACCACTTTATTTTCCACACTGCGACTCTTCCACCTTCCGTGAATAGTGATTTTCCTGAACTACAAACTCGTTCACAGTTTGTCAAAAGATCACTCTTCAAACTCAAATTTTAATAATTTTAAAAAACAGCAAAGTGAAGAGTAAATTAAAATTCTCAAACCCCACAGCTGTTTGCATTTTTCCATGTAAAGGCCATGGTTGGGCAACAGTGTTTGCGGCGGTACTCCACGAAAAGGTAAACTCCTTAATGAGATTAAACTGTATAAGCCGTAAGCTTTATTGGATTACAATCAAACGTTTGAATGTTTTCTTATTTCATTCGTAAAAGGGTGGCATCAATAACCTGGCAAAAACGATAATAAAAATGGCTGCAGTCGTGCCACACACCGTGACATGCACTTCCTGCAACGTTACTCCAGTTTGGTTGCTCTCTTTCGCAATGTATCTTTATTGCAAAAACAAACTGTGGCGTCACTTCAATCCAATTGTTTCCCTTCCTGGAAGAAAAGCACCGAGTTATCCTCCAATGCAGAGAGTGGGTTGTCTTTCCCAAACCAATCTACACACCTGATGTAGAATTAAGGACGAGTCTTACAGGTGGAACAATGGATCAGGTCAACAGGACGTTGACTGAGGTATGCCAACCGGTGTGGGAAGCACAAATCTAATGTTTGGGGGTAACCGTTCATCGAAACAAAAGAGCTCTGACGAAGGGTTAATGCTTCAATGACATTTATTTTTCTTCTCCTTTTTCTCTTTTGTCATACGTTTCAGCATGATCTCTTGTGGGGGTGCTCCGAGCTTTCGCTTCCCAGCCGTCTTCACCTTACCCTTGAGCTTGTCCACATCGACCGACTCATCTGCAGAGACTGCAAAGGGCACCACATTAGGAGAGTGGAAAGTAATCTGTCACCTCCAAAACCAAATTAGAATTTGATGTATACTATAAGAGAGATGTTTGTCTGTCTGTGTGTGCGTCGCCAATTTTCTCAGAGATGGCAAAAGGATCTTCGCCAAACTTTCAGAGCTTCATCAGTGAATGTTGGAGAGTGTTTTAGGAAAAAAAAACATCCCAGAAGGGCACTCTTCGGTGGCATCAGATATGCCTCTGCCCACATTATTACATCATTTCCATACTTGTACCAAGTTTGATTTAAATCCCTGAGCCCAGATTCAAAATATTAAATAATTCTGGCTGCCAGACCATGCATCTGATCAAGTTGAAATGTAAAACATGTATTCCGCATCAATACTAGATCATAATTGTGATGTTTGACTTAGATTGATGAAGCGGTTCAAGAGAAATAATTTTTTGAAAGATTTTCGCTCAATCTAATATGGCTGCCAGACCATGTGACCTATTAATTATATTCATGAACACCCTGGTATCCCCAAGGCTTGAGGAACATGTGGGTGAAGTTTCCCCCTTGATCTGTCAATCTGTTCTGGACAAGGTTTTTAAAGGTTTGCTTCAAAAAAATCATAGCTGCCAAACCATGTGATTTATGATGTCATAGGTGGATAATTATTTGTTCCTCATGTATTGGCGATCATACCTGTAAAGTTTTGCGTTGATCGGTTCAGCTGTTTTGGAGAAGATTTTTGAAGGTTTTTATGCTTAAAAAAAAATTTTTTTTTAAGGCTGCTGAACCACATGACCAATGACGTCATCAATTCCCCCCCCCCCCCATACAATTTAGCCCGAGATGACCCTCAAAATTTTTCATACTGATCGAATAAAGCATTCGACGTATGCAAGTATGATGTCACAACGAAGCCACCTATGACATCAACAACAAAAAAATAGCATTTCCCATGGGGAGTACGTTACATGCGCCAAGTTTCTATTTTTTCCATGGAGCGGTTTCAGAGATGCAGAGGTCCAAAATTTTTCCTTTTTTTTTCCAACACGGCTGCCACACCACATGACCTATGACATCATAATTATCATTAAAACATTCCACATGCGTAGTCACACCAATGGTGAAAATTGTGTCAATCGGATAAGCGGTTGCAGAGAAAACAGAAAATCAGCACGGACGTACGCACGTACTGACAACCCGAAAACATAATGCCACCGGCAACTTAGTCAGGGGAAGCATAATAAAATGCAATCACACAACGGAGGTCTCACCTTTCACAGCCATTTTGGGTTTCTCCACAGGAGGAATGAAAACTTTATTTCTCTCCTCTTCTCGTTTCACACGCATTTCTGCCTCGCGTTCCTGTGCACAGCAGAAAGTTTGCAGCCATCGAGCTACGGCATACAAAGATCAAGCCATGTAACTGTACAAGCATTTGCATCCAGGTTAGCATACCTTTCTCTCCTGCATCACTTTCCTCCATCTCTGTCGTTGATCCAAGAAGTATTCCCCAGAAGCAAGCTGCTTATCCACCTGGTATGCACAAAAAGGTTCTTCATTAAGCACCATCCTCACATCTAGAAACCAAAAGCTAAAAATAACTTTCCAGTTTATTTACACCACGATTTAGAGAGTAAATTACAAGGCCATTTGGCATACCTTTCTCTCCAGCTGTGGAGGAGGGAACGGAGTGTATTCCTTCTTGGGCTTCTTCTTCTTCTTCACAATCTTCTTCTGCCGTGTCAGGTTCTTATGCTTGAACTTTGGTAAGAACCGTTCCCAGGACTCATTGCGGAGTTCTGGGTTACAGGCGAGTTCCTGCTTGATCATCAACGACTGCTCGCCATTCAACATGACAGAATCAATATGATAACAAACGCTATGAAGATTTCCAAAGGTGTGTGCGCACAGGATGAGTAAAACACAAAGAACAGAGAAATTATAACTTGTAAAAAAAAATATATTTTTTTTTTAAACAGTTCACTGAGCTTTGACTTGCAGATCAAATAATGAAAACAAACACCGACACAAATTAAATTGCATGAAGGCTATCAGACGATGTAGCCCACCTTGATGTTGTAAATGGGATGTATATTTTTCATTGTGTCCAAAACCACCTTTCGTACCTTCAGAGATAACCAGAGAGTTGGTGTCAAAGCCACCCAATGCTCGCCTGTTTATACATTTATCGTTTTTAAAAGACTAGTCTAATAATATTTTTTATAAAGCATTGCAGTGAAGTCTGATTCAAATAATTTTAAAGCAATATATGTATTTGTATATTGTAATCAGTAAAAAATAGTGTGGTAGATAAAAACATTAGAAAGGAAATAACTTGCACCAAAAACTTTAACATTTTCACGCTCACGCTCACGCCGAGGGTATCGCTATAGCTCTCTGTTCTTCGAACAGGCGAGCTAAAAATGGTCAATACAGGGAGGGTCTTTTGTCAAATTATAAATTGTGGCACAGGTGTAAGCAAGAGTAGGACACACGTGCACACCTTAAGCAAAAAGAAGTTTTGCAATGGATAAGAAGGCAGGTTGTTTTTTAACATGCCAAAAGCTAAAATGTTTGGTTAATAATGATACTTTATATAATGTGTGTGTGTGCGTGTGCGTGTGTGTTTAGGGGGTATACACCATAAAATTAGGATTTGATGCAAATCCCTTTAATGGTTCACGTTATTGTCACAACAAAAAACCGATAATGGATGGACAAAGACAGATTGTCATAGAGACAACCCAAAAGCATAATGCCTCTGGCCTTTGTCTGTGAAGGCATAAAATTCATAGTCCTGAGGCTCCAAGGTGAGGAGATGACCCACTTCTCTCTACATAAATACGGATTGTAGAATGCCACCCGGTGGGAGCTGACATTACAAGTCAAAACAATTAAAGGAGCAATCAGAGATTGCAGACCATCGTCAGGACTTGTATTATGTGGTGCATTTTGTGTGGAGTTTGTGTACTGGTGTGTTACATCATTAATAAGAGACATAACTAGAACTGCCACTTTATAAATGCTGGCAGTTATGACCGGGTACCAAGACGTCCCGCTTTGATGCAACCCCGCTTTGATCAGACACGTGAGCCCAACCCATGACGTTTTTTATGATTATTCAATTGAATTTAGAATGGGATTAAAATAAATTAAATTCAAATCAAATGGAAGAACAAATAGGTACAGCCCTGCAATGGAGTAATCAGAAAGAACCCAAACAAGCAAAAAGCAAAGATGAAGTCATCAGGAGGAACCTGGATAAGGAATTCACATTTCAGCTGCTACTCCTCTACCCAAACCCATCCAGGTGCAGCCAAGTGAGTCTTATTAAAAAAAAAAAAAAGAACCCAGATCAAATAATTAAATAATTATGGCTGCCAGACCATGTGTCCGATGATCAAGTAGAAATTTAAAAGTATATTCCCCATCTCTACTAAGTCATAAGTGTGAAGTTTCATATCGATGATTAAGCGGTTCCAAGAAAAACAATGACTTAATATTTTTGTTCAATCCAATATAGCTGCCAAACCATGTGACCTATCATTTATTCCTGAACACACTTGTACACCCACGGCTTGGGGAACACTTCGGTGAAGTTTCCCCTCGATTTGTCCAACCGTTCTGGAGAAGAAGATTTTTACAGGTTTGATTCTACTGAATCATGTGACCGATGAAGTCATGAATTTTTTTTTGTGAACCATTTTATCCCTAGATGACTCAAAAATGTCCACACTGGCATTCGGATGTGGCGTTCTACATATGCCATTATGATCTCATAATGAGGGCACCGATGACGTCATTAAAGAAATCACACTCATTCCCCATGAGGAGTACGTGCTCTGTGCCAAGTTTCAATTTTTTCCTTGGTGCGGTTTCTGAGATACAGAGGTCCAAAGTTTTTCCGTTTTTCCAATATGACTGCCACACCACATAACCTATGACATCATAATTATCATTCAAACATTCTACATGTGTAGTCACACCAATGGTGAAAATTTCGTCTCAATCCAA
>CM068956.1:69294279-69306412 GCA_035128595.1 Eptatretus atami
AGACGGCCGCTTCTGAAAACCACAGCAACATCATCCACAGTATGAATGTTCTCGCAGACGCAAAAGGAATAACCAATTAACGAAATGATGGAAAAAAACAACCTCAACAACCTCCACCGCAGGATCATACAGGATGCACGTGGCACGCCTTTTCATCTAAATGTCCATCCAGTAATTATAACTATCCTCTTTTTAACCCTGATTTATATCCAATCCTTTCCTTCAATCCATTGCACAGTACGGGAAAATAACGCACCTCTTCATTCGGGTCTACGTGCTGATTAAATGGCGTCTTACCATCGCACAGTACGGGGCATACATGGCACACATCTTTGTTCGGGTCTGCGCGCTGGTTCACAACGGCGTCTTACCATCGATTTTCGCATGCCACCGCGGCCACTAATGTCTCCCACAGACAGCAGACATCCTTCCGCACATCTGTCTCGATGCAGCCGCCACCAAGCAGAGGCATGCTGTACAGTCCGGATCGCTCGGGCCGCATGGCGTACCACTGAACAAGTGCATTGACCAGCGCTAACCGCGGGTCACCGGGGGTGCCCAGGCGGGCATGCGAGGCCGACGCGCCACTCGGCCGGTCGCCGGGGCATGGCCCGGAAGTTCGGTGCAAGGAGATTCATATCACGGGGTTCGGAGCGAGACAATTTCACTCTCGCCGGATGTATAATGAGGCCGTTTCCGGTCATCACGGCCGGGCCATGTGTTGGCTGGGGCCAAAACAGAGTGCCCGACTCGGGTGACGACATCGCTTCGGGGCGGCGCCCCATCCTGCACCGCAGGGCCAAAAACGGACGTGTTGCGAAGCCATCCGTGCACCTGTTCTTCCTCTCTGTCTGGCCTGGGATCGATCTCTGCATTCGCCTGCTGCTGCGCCTTCTCGTCTGCCACTCCACATATCCCTATCGAATCCCTACATTCGCCATCTGGATCCGCCTACTCCATCCGCTTGCCTCTCGACCTTTGACTTCGCGTGCTGACTCCGCCCTTCCACCGCCCACCCGCCTGCTTCTTGCCGCTGGCTCCACCCACCCACCTAACTCCACCTACCGGCCTTCCTCACGCCAGATGGTCTCGCCCTTTCTCTGGATCCGTGCACATGCTGCACCGACATCGTAATCAAGGAGACAACGCGCCAACCCTCAAACTGGGATCGCTCAGCAGAGCGTACCCCAAAACGTACTGAGTAACACAGTCGGTCAACCATGCAAGGTATTACGAGACCGTTAGCCTCAACTCCTCTCCTTTCTTGAGATTAACTCCTCTTCATCAGGGTGTGTGTGTGTGTGCGTGTGCGTGAGATGGCGCCTGTCCTTGCTAAAGTTAAGAGTGCAGAAGAATTATATCGGGATAAGTCTGCTCTGTAAGTTTCTTGTTTTATTGTCGCACCTCACATTTCTTTCTATCCCTGCTTCCACACAACAATAAATCTATTCACTGTGCCACATATTTTTCCTCACCTGCCTGTAATAAATGATCATGTGGAAATGTTCCCAGCTCGTTTTTGTCTTTTCTTTCATTGATCCAGCACGGTCCATATCCTAGCCAAGCTGGGACTTTATTTCCGATGATCCGTTCTTTTAGCCGGTACGTTCCTTGGCAGTGTTGCTCAGCTGCATCTGATCCGGTAAGGTGATCTGGTTCGGACAAGGCGAACCGAGAGTGTGTCCCCCAGTAATTAGGTAATGTGATTATTTTTAGATAACCGATATTAGACGGAGGACCCTAAATCAAGTGGTTGAGTTATTGGCATTCACGGTCGGTTATCGACCCGCCACGTCACGGAGTTATCAGTGTGCGACGGCCTGCAATTCTGAGGAGTCTGGTGGGAACCCGAAATAGCTTCCACCCCTCGTGCTCTTCTCACCCAGACCCCCGGCCACAACAATATATACATTAAAACATGCAAATATACATACATGCTGTCGCGTCCAGGGTCCGAGTTAAAAACCTATCTGGATGGATGGCAAAGCTTCTTCCTTGAAGGCTATAACCGAGACTCAGGGAGTAATGCAAGCACATTAACGAGCATAATGGCGGAGAGGCGATCCACCCAGGAGGAAGACTGGGAGGAGCACGGGGGAGGAACACAGCATAGGGTGCTGCACCAGGACAGCTCAAGAGAGTTTATCTGGGAACCCACGACAATTACGCAAATAGTTTCTTCAAAATAACGACATTTAATGTTCAAATATTTACAAAGACGACAATGCAAAGGAAATAATAGAAATCATAAATAAATAAATCCAATGGTTGAGCCTCGCACACGACGCAAACACAGACACAGACAGACAAAGGGTGACAAAATGAAAAGAACCCCCCCCCTCTTTTTTTTTTTTAAGTGCACTGGTACTCAGCCTGGACCAGGGCTGGTCCTCGTCAAATCGGAATGGGGAACGCTTCCACCAGCACGCGAACACGCAGGCAAAATGTCACCGTCACTTGTCGCAGAGCCCCAGCAAGCACAGTTGCGCTCGTCTCGCAGCTTTCACATGAAGGCTCAAATGTCCCAACCTTCCTCTTTCTTAAAAGGTGCCACCTACCTCGTGCGGTCCTCACACCGACCACGTGTGCGTGTTCTGCTGAACCAGATGGGAGCCTTCCACACTCCACACGTGCAAAATGTGCCTGCCTCTCCTGCGCCTTCGATCACGATGTGGCAGAAATAAAATTAATTATATTCATGTATTCCCAGAGCATGGTGTTGCTTTCATTGTTAGGGTGGTGGCTTGGGATCCTCGGGGTCCTGATTTCAAGCCCTGCTGCCACTGAATTAACATCAGGGGTTGAATCAGCCTGTCATCCTGTCATCCCAGCCTGTCATATATCCAAATTAGTGTTTGCAATGTTTCAATGAAACTGCTCTGCTGCTCAAGAGAAGGACGCTTTGCTGCTGGCACCAATTGTCTGATGGTAATTAAATAACTCCCGAAAGGCGATTGCAATGGACGCCTTGTTGTCAAAGGACGATTATATAACAGCATAAAATGGAATGTCGTATTTGGAGAAACTGGTTACTCAATGGTGAACGGAAGGTATGATCAAAGTAATATGCTTGTGTCTCCATTCACTCGGCCTCTTCATATTGTGTCTCAACTTTGTTGTTACCCTCTCCTTCTCACGGCCGGCCTCGTGTTCCCGGGCTGTGTCATGATCTGAGCGTGTCTATCACCCCTTCCCTCCCAAAGTGGCCAGGTCTGCACTTCCCTTTCTCATGCTTGCTGGCCCCCACCCCCATTCACCCTTGCCAGATGTTTAGCTCTCCCGCGTCTTTTGCAATCCAGAATAGTATAAAAACAATTCCTCTGTGCATTTTGGGCAGAAAGAGGATTGTTTGTTATTGCTTGTCTTGTTATCCTTTTCCCATGCGCATCGCATGTTTGTTGTTATTGTAATTTGATGTGTGCGTTAATAAATGGCTTCAGACTTCAAAGAAAGCAACTGAATTTCTTTCACAACCCCCTCTCGTCACATCCAGTAGGAACCTGCACTTTCCTCTGCTCTTCTCCACCGGCTCATATCCCCTCCAGCGTGGACCTGCTCACCCCAAACCGGGAGGCGGCTGCTTTCCTGTTATCATTTCAGGGATGTGTTTCCAGCTTACTGCGCTTGCTAGAAAAAAAAAAAAAACATCGGAAAATCACAGAGTGAGCAATCCACGTACTTGGGAACATATTTTCACTCAGCTAATTAACACCGCACCACCCCTCGCGTGGTGACACGTAACACTTAAGCTCACAGATTCCCGAACTTAATACCATCGAGATGCTTCCACTCGCCACGGACCATGTAACACCACACAATGCTAACTTCCCCATTAAATCCTTACATCTACCCCCATAATGATCACAACACATACAAACATACATTCATCTATCTATAATTCCAGCAATCTCTGTGTGTGTGTCTGTCTGTTTGTCTGTCTGTTTGGCTGTCTGCGACCGCCGTTTCTCGACGACCGCCGGTCCGATCTCATTGAAAACTTGCCAGGAATATTGCCGGGGACCCGCGGATGTGCCTTTCGAGGTTTGATATCGATCGGACGAGCGTTCCCAAGTTACGGCCATTTTATTGCTTTTTCAATGTTGAAAGGTGTATATATGGCAGCTGAAGTTGTGCGTTCCACCTTCTCACGCCAATTTTTTCCCAAATTATAATAACGGACGACCACCGGTCCGATCGGATTGAAACTTGCCAGGAATATTGCTGGGGCCCCGCGGATGTGCCTTTCAAGGTTTGATATAAATCGGACGAGCGGTTCCCAAGTTACGGCCACTTATTCGTCAACCAATGACAGGACACGGTGCTATGACGTCACAATTAATGTTTATTTAATGAATTAAATTTTATTTTGAAGGATTGACGTCAATTCTTCTTCTTCGTTTGGTATGACGCACAATCAACACGGGGACCTGGGTATGTGCCTTTCTCTGGGTATTGTGCCTACTGGTATGTGCCAAACTCCCAAGGTTTGATTATTATTCAAATTATAATTAATCCCAATTTGAATTTTCCCGAAGAAACAGCTGTTCCCAAGGGTTTGAAAGCTGTTTTTTTCCAATGTTGGAATTAATCGTTGTGTGCTGTTAACATTGGAATACATTTACAGAGAGAGGGACGAGAGAGGAGGGGGGAGAGAGGGGGCAAGAGAAGGGCAGAGAGGTGAGGGGCAAGAAGAGAAAGAAGGGGAGAGAGGCAAAGGGAGAGGAGGGGGAGAAAGAGGGGGGGAGAGAGGGGAGGGTGAAGAGGAGGGGGGAGAGGAGGGGGAGGAGAGGGGGTGGCAAGAGAGGGAGGGTGAGAGGAGGGGGAGAGAGGAGGGGAGAGAGAGGAGAAAGAAAGGAGGGGGTGAAGGGGGGAAGAAGGGGCAGAGAGAAGGGAGAGAGGGGGTGAGAGAGGAGGGGGGAGAGAAGGGCGAGAGGGGGGTGAGAGAGGGCGAAAGAGAAGGGAGAGGAGGGGGAGAGAGAAGGCGAGAGGGGTGAGAGGGAAGAAGAGGGGGAGAGAGGAGGGGAGAGAGGAGGAGGGGGAAGGGAGGGGGGCGAGAGAGGGTGGGGCAGAGAGGGGGTGAGAGGGGGGGATGGAGAGGGGGCAGAGAGAGGGGGCGTCACAATTCTTCTTCTTCGTTTGATATGACGTCACAATTGATGCTGGGGACCTGATGCTGCAGGCACGAAGCTGCACATACTGGCACGCACCTACGTGCCCGCCCCTACGGGCCCGCACTAGTACATATAAACAGAGACATGACAGAAGTAAATAGACAACATGATTTTAAAAGAATTTATTTCTTGAACATTTGAAGTCCAATTGATTCTTTGTCCTTTTCTGTCCTGCCATTCTTTGGTCTTTTTTGGAGTGTGGCATGGAGCTCCATCTTCCAAGAACAGTGTTGTTTTTGACCATCTGACCAGTGGAGAAGACTGAGCGAAGTCCATCCTCAAGGATAGAAATGTATATCGTCGAGTTGATGTTGTCAACACACTCCATAATCCCTGACCAACCAGCGCTCCAGATTGCTCCCCACACCATCTCTGTAAAACCACCGTTTGACAGTTGCCTGCAATCAGTTCAAAGAGAACTCTTGACTGTGAAGTCTCCAGACCCATACGCGTCCAATGTCAGAAAATTGAGCAAATTGGGACTCATCTGAAAAAAATGACAGCATACATACTGTATATACATGACATACACACATTTATATAAAACATATATATATATTGTTACGGCCCCGAGCGAATTATGAGGGCGTTTACTCCTCGTTTGTCCTCGGAAGAGCCGGACCTGGGGCCACCGCTCACAATTACCTTTGTGCTACAGTGGGTTGCTTTTGAACCATGAACGCCACTCAGTTAACCACAAGTTCCAGTGTCCATTATCTAATTATGCTGCTTAACTAGAGATCACGTGGTTTCCTGAACGGGGAGCACGCCCTCGGCAAAGCACCAATCTCATCTTGTTTAGATCTTAATTAGGGCGGCCGAGCGTTTAACCGCTGGTGCGTGCCGACTATTATTGGTCAATTTGTGTGGTCATTACCTCCCAGTCTATCTAGGTTCAGACAATGCTGGATCAATGGAAGGAAAGGACAAGCACAGACAGGTTGGAACGTCAACAAAGCAACTTATTAATAAGAAAATAAATAAATAAAAATAACTTTTTAATTCTGTGCGAGAAAAATTAGTAAATTCAAATCAATCAAAATAATCGCAAGCAAATAAGTAATTAATCAGGCCATATCAATGAAAAAGAGGACAAAGAGAAGATGCTTTATGGGGAGTGACTTACTTAACAATTAAACATAGCCAAGGGTACGCAGCAGAACATTCGGGGGGGGGGGGGGAGAGAAATCGTCTCGCTCACCAAATCGAAGTTGTACGTCAAATAGAACGTCCTGAAATGTGTGAGCATTCCTTGTCCGTTGCCAGCGCCCAGCCTTGCCATGCACCCACTTGCAAACAGGCCGGAACGCCAATCGATGTCACCCCAAGAATAGGTATGCCAAGAGCAGGCCCGAGCAGAACGAGCATCAACGGCCCAAGCGTCACCCACCGCCAGGAGCCACCAGAAGCCACAACAACGAACAGCTGTTAGGAGCCGTGAAGCACTGTAAAGTGCTGAGGCGCTGAGGCTGTCACAACTCCCTTGCTCTCGATGACTGGTAAAGGCTGGACTCCGACTGACTGGTGAAGCGTCTGACTGATACGACTCACTGACGCCAACTGACTCGTTGACTTACACATAGAAAAGGTAACGATATGAGGCAACCAATATTAGACGGAGGACCCTAAATCAAGTGGTTCAGTCATTGGCATTCAGGTCGGTCAGCACATTCACAAAATGAGATCAGTGAGTGCAACAAAGGCTTTTAGTAAGATAATAACGAGAAGACAACAGGGATGAAAAGAGAAAGAGAAAGGAGGGGTTGCCTTTTGATGTCAAAACATAAATATTGGCTCATCTTATATATTATTTCTGAGTTTGTGGTTTCGTGTCGCGTATCTTCGACTTTGTTCTGGCTCGAGTAACGTGATATTTGGCTTACATTATCTAAAAGACCATATGAGGTGCATGGTACAAAAAAAGTAAATAAAATGGTTCTGAAACAGTGAAATCGTATTCCACTTACTGCATTAAAGTAAAATTACTACTGATACTCTGCATCAGTTCCTTTCTCAAACAACCCACCCAACATGTCGCGCAGAGCGCGGGTTATGCAAGTGGGGTATGAAACCCGGTTCAAATCCCATCTACCATATCAAGGAATAATAAGGAACCGTCACAGGAGGAGACCATTTGGCCCATCATGTCAACACCAAATATATCCATCAGAGCAACGTCATTTAATTGGAGATGAGAGGAGTGTGAGGTGGGGTGGAGGCAATATGGCAAATCAGGGATATTCCAAGGGTGCTAAAATAAAATAAAAAGATATGGGCAATACCCTGGGTGCTCACCAGTTGAATAATGATAATGAAGAGGAAAGTCATGGGACAGAATAAGCAAAATGGGGAAAAAAGTTGTTTCAAATACCTATTTAGGGAGAACCCCCCAACCCACATAAGACCTCAGGTCTTTCTGTGACCCCTCAGACCCAAAGTAATTTTTTTATGCCATGAACAAATGTTGGTACATCACGGGTGATGAAGGTTGTTGTCTAGTTTCATGGCATTGCATGTCGAGTTTCTCAGAAGAAAGCAATACCTATTTTGGTGTACAACCCCCGTAGACACTTCTGGCCTGATTTTATTTTATTTATGCTGTGAACAAACTTTGGTGCATACTGTACCGGTCAAAAGTTTTAGAACACGCATTTTTCCAGTTTTTACAAAAATTTAAGCATTTTAATGTTTCAATGCACTCTGAAATTAAACCATAGAACAAATAAACAATTGCAGAAATTGCAGAAAGAAAAAAAAGAATAATGGAATCGTTTTGTTGAACAAAATGTAATAGAAATTTTTACTCATAAAAGTCGCACCTTTTGCAATATAACAGCCGAACATACTCGTGGCATTTTTCTACAATGGAAATCAAATATTATTTGGAAGTTCTTCCCAACACTGTTGCAGAAGTTCCCACAATGTGTTGCACCTGAAGGTTGCTTTACTTTCACCTTCTGTCCAGTTCATCCCAAACGCTCGATGGGTTTAAGTCTGGAGACTGTGCTGGCCATTCCATGATTTGAAGCCTACGTCTTGTTCTTTCTTTCTAAGGTAGTTCTGACATAGCCTGGAGGTATGTTTTGGTCGTTATGTGCTGTCGGATGAACCCCTAACCAACTCGGCGTAGACCAGAGGGTATTGCATGGCGTGCAAAATGCTGTGGTAGCCCTTTTGGTTCAGGGTGCCAGTCACTCTGTGCAAGTCGCCGACTATGGATCCAGCAAAAAAGCCCAGATCATCACTTCTCCTCCATGTTTGACAGTTGGTGTCACACACTGAGGAACCATCCTTTCGCCTACTCGACGGCGAAAAAAAACTGCGTGATGAACCGACGATTTCAAATTTTGATTCATCGGTTCATAAGACTTCTTCCAGTTTTCAGTCGTCCACTGGGCGGTGCTTCATGCCAGGCAAGCTCTTCTTATTTTGCCATCTTCGCAATGGCTTTCTTTCTGCCACTCGACCTGTCAAACCTGCAGCTCGAAGTCTTCTCTTCACAGTTGAAACTGAGACTTCCTTACTTCGACCAGTGTTAGCTGTGCTTGAAGCTGCTGTCCTGTGAGCCGCCTATCACGCATGCGTTGACTCTCAGAAACTTGTCTTCTGATTGTGTTGTGGCTTTGGGTCTGCCAGACCTCTTCCTGTCAGAGTTTCCTCCAGTTTCCAAGTGCTTTTATGGTGTAGGAAACTGTACTCACTGAACCTTGGCTCTGCAAGCACTGACACTGCAAGCATATGCATGCCATCATTCGTTATCTGTGTACCAAGTTTGAACAACACGGTTAATGCATATTGAAGAAATGGTCGGGAGGTGTTCGAGAATGGTTTTTTTCCAACTAAAATGGCGCGCAGTTGGCCAAATTTGATCACTACTCACAAAAGAAAATGATTTGCATAGTATATAGTACCATGTGTTCTTTGTGCCAAGTACAATTGAAATCGTTACATACATGTCGAGATATGGTTGCGGAAGCACGAGACAGCAATGCGGACATGAAAATTGAGCCAAATCCATAAGCCCCCATTTCAGACCAAGTCCAACGGGGGTGAATAACACTTGACGGGTTGACTCAGCCTGTCATTCTTTTGAGGTCGGTAACATGAGTACCAATTTGCTCGGAAAAGGGAGCCATTGGAGTGTCCTGCGTCAAAGTGGTGACATCCAAGATTGTGCACCCAGCCAATGAAACTACCTCGGCACCCTTATGCACCCCATGGTGTGAGGAGTATCGATCATCCATCCATTGTATTCTGTATTTCAGTAATATTTGTGCAACATTCAAACTCTTTGCTGAGATACATTTCTTTGTCCCTGGTTTGAATCATCATTTATGCCTTCCAAGGCTTCCACATTGTGGCTTTTCACATCATGGTGTCTCACTCAAAATACTTCTCTGCACTCTTTTACTCTCAAATTCACCTCTTTCTCTCTTCGTACTTTCAGTTCCGATTAGTCACGTCCTTTTCTCATTTGTTATTTCATATGAATGTTAAAATTAACTTTGTCCAGAGAAATAAAATCATTATTGTTGAAGTTGTGAAAATATAACAGCACAAATGTACAAAGACAAAGGAGTTTCTCACATACCTTCCCACATTCTGTGCAGGTAATCTTCGATGCCAACTGGCCCTGGAATCTGTCATTAATGATGGAGTCCTCTTTCTGCTTGTGAATTAACCAGCTCTCCTCCACGATCTCCTGATGGAAGAACTAAACACATGCATTAGTGTTGGAGATGTCTTCTTCAATGTGCACACAAAGTGTGTGATGTTTGACTACAAATCGAAAAACAAATTATTGTCTGGTGTTGGCTTAATGGTTAGGGTGGGCGCTTGGATCTGAGATGCAGAGTTCAAAATCCTGTTCAGCTGTTGAATTAATACCAGGTGGGGTTTTGACTCTGCCTGTCATCCTTCTGAGGTCAGCAAAATGAGTACCAGCTTGCTGCTATCCTGTGTCAGAGTGGCAACCCTTCTTGGAATGTGTCCAATAGCCTTGGAGATTGCCTAGATAGCACCAATGCTCTGCACAGAGAATGGTCCCAATGGTGGATGGAATTCTGGGCTATATGAATTATTGCAGTCAGGGACGTCTCCATTTTGGACATGAAAATGTCAGGGAAAGGGAGAAAAGGTGTTCACCAAAGATAAAATTAATGAAAGAGGGTTGTGGGGTGGAGGAGGTGTATGAAAAAATATTATAGCTATTTTT
Source organism: Eptatretus atami (assembly GCA_035128595.1). NCBI lineage: Eukaryota > Metazoa > Chordata > Myxini > Myxiniformes > Myxinidae > Eptatretus > Eptatretus atami. Next base: position 69,304,666 of record CM068956.1, read on the forward strand.
GTGTTTGTCATACAGAGGTGTGTTCAAAAGTATCCAACCTTAATTTTTCGTGCGTAAACAAATGAACTGGAGGCGTGGTTTGGTGCACGTATGTGGCGATCCTAATCTGTATGCGTGAATATTTTCCCGCTGCAGAAGCTTCAGTCGCCGACAGACCGCCGATGAGTGAGGAAGTGTAAGTGAGTGCCGTGGATTTTCGTTTTTGACAAATGACGGAAAAACTTGAACAACGCCTACTGCATCAAATTTTGTGTAAAGCTTGGCGATTCCAAGTGGAAACGATCCGCAAGATTCAACAGGCCTTCGGGAACGAAGCAATGGCACCACACAGAATAAAGAGTGGTACAACCGCTTCAAAGATGGTCGCACATCAGTGGAAAGTGAAGCACGTTCTGGTAGGCCCTCAACATCCCGAAATGAGATCGATTGACCAAGTGAGGACCTGCTGATGCAGGATCGTCGAATCACGATCAGAGAAGTTGCAGACGACGGCGGTCAGCATTGGATCCGTTCATTCCATTGTGACTGAGGATTTGGGCTTAAGGAGAATCTCAGCGAAGTTCGTGCAAAGCTGCTAACGATCGAGCAGAAGCAACTCCTTTGGAGATCGCACAGGACATGCTGGAGAGTGAACAGCGATCCCAACTTCTTCAACACAGTGATCACTGGCGATGAGACCACAGTGATCCGTCATTTTGTCAAAAACGAAAATCCGACGGCGCTCACTTACACTTCCTCACTCATTGGGGTCTGTCGGCGACTACAGCTTCTGCAGGCGGGAAATATTCACGCATACGGATTAGGATCGCCTACATACGTGCACCAAACCACGCCTCCCGAGCTTCATTTGTTTACGCACGAAAAATTAAGGTTGGATACTTTTTGAACACACCTCGTATGTTGATAGCTTGAACTGAATATCATTTGAAAATTAATCGAATACACAGCAATTTTCTGTTTGAAAAAGGTTTTTCACAATTTTTGGGTGTTCTTATTTTTATTCTCAATGTTTAAAAACAGTAAAGCAACAAAAATCTATCTGTGGAGGTCTTGATATGATTGTACTCACTGTTGGGATGACCGTCAGCGCCTGGAAGGTTGATGCAGATGTTATCACACACGGTTCAGCTCTTCCTGAAGGCAGAGAAGACAGTCCAAATACTCCTGAGCATCTTGCTGCTCAAAGTTTGTAAACTGGCGAGAATACTTATCCACCAACTTCTGGCAAGGTGGAGGTAGATCGATGAAGAAAAAGGGTGAAAAGTCAGTTTTCACAAGTCCAGCGGATGATACAATAGAATTCAATGTCTGACAAGAAATTTAAAAAGAACCGAACGTCAAACACATGACGACCATGACTGATGCAGATTGTAAACAATCAGATTATTTTTTATGCCTCCACTAATGAAGTCAACCGATCGAGGCATGATGGTTTATCGGGTTCTCCGTCCGTCCGGACGTCCATGCTAATTCTCTGTTTCTCTTTCAACCACTTATCGATTGACCCGAAATTTTCACCAAAGTGGAATCCTCATGCAGAATGTTTTCATGATACTCTGATCATTGGTCATGTGGTTCAGTGGACATATTTTATTATATAAAGCCTTCAAAAATCTTCTTCCCTGAGAAAAATGTTTGTCAATTTCAACCTGATTGGACGCATGATCTGGCAGCCAAAATTATTTAATATTTTGAATCTGGGTTCAGGGATTTAAATCAAATTTGGGACAAGTATGTGTTATGATGT
>CM068956.1:69340936-69351658 GCA_035128595.1 Eptatretus atami
AAGAAAAAGAAATCACTGAGAATCGATTTTGTGCAACAAAAATGTAAATAAGAAAAATATAATAACTTGACTCATAAAAAGTCAGACCAACTCTGAACACAGAATAATATAACAGACCGAACAATAACTCCGTGCGCATTTTTATCCTAACAATGGAAAATTCAAATCATTATATTTGGGAAAGTTAACATTCCCACACTGTGACAGAAAGATTCCCACAAAATGTGTCTGCACACTGAAAGGAATTGCTTTAACTTTCACACACTATCTGTCCAGTTAAATCCCAAACCAGAGCTCAGACATGGGAGTTATAAGTCATGGAGACTGTGCATGGCCAAGTTCCCATAAGAATTTGAAAGCAACCTACCGAATCTTGTTTACTTATTCTTCAAGCGTATGAATTTCTGAACATAGCCTGGAAGGTATGAAAGTTTTGGGTCGTTACATGTCTGTCTGGATGAACCCCTGACCAAACTCGCGAGACCAGAGAAGGTATTGCATGTGTCGCAAATGCTGTGAGCCCTTTGGTCAGAGGTGCAGTCCACATCTTGCAAGTCGCCGAACTATGATCAGCAAAAAGCCACCAGATCATCACACTTCCTCTCCATGCTTAGACAAGCGTTGTGTGCACACACTGAGGAACCATCCTTTCGCCTACTCGACGCGAACAAAAACCTCTGCGTGATGAACGACGATTTCAAATTTGATCATCGGTTGCATAAGAACTTCTTCCAGTTTTCAGTCGATCCAACTGGGGTTGCGTTTCATGCCCAGCCACAGCCTTCTTATTTTGCATCTTCGAAGGCTTTCTTACGCACTCGAACCTGTCAAACCTGCAGCCTGAAGTCTTCTCTTCACAGTTGATGAAGACTTACTTTCAACTTTACATGTAATCTGCATGTTGTTTAAGCTGTGCCCTTAATCTCTCTCTTATTGGCTCCAGTTTCCAAGTGCCTTTTGATGGTGTAGGAAACTGTACTCACTGACACCTTGGCTACTGCAAGCACTGACACTGCAAGCATATGCATATATGTGCATATGCATGCCATCATTCGTTATCTGTGTGCCAAGTTTGAACAACATCGGTTAATGAAAAAAGGAGGAGATTGGTTGTCTTCCACAAAATTGTAGATCATTTTATTAAAATACAGTCAGTCAGTTCCAGCTCCTAACAGTGAAGAGCAATACAGTTACAATACATGGAAGAACCTAATCCATTAATTGTACATGATGCTGTGGTCTGCCATGTCTTTATCATCTGCATAGGAGTATACCATGTTTCTATAACTTGATTCTAATATGAGGTTGACCAAATCTGTCAATCAATTAATAACAGAGACCCTTCCAATATAATTAAGTACCTTAACTTAATATAATTATATTACTAATCAATCTCAGTAACTTTTTCTTCCTCAATTAACAGAATTATAATCAAAAAGCCTAGGTAAAAGGATTCTCAATTGGCAATCTCAAAAACAAAAAGTGTATATCATAGACCAAAAGAAACATCAAGGTTCGTTCCCCCAAATGAGTTCTTTCCCCAAATTCCCTATTTTTATACTTAGTCTGAAAGAACTAAACACGGGTCCATACACAATCCCATTTTTTATGTATTGACAAACCAATCCCGTAAAAGGTGTGAAACAACTTCTGATAATAGCACATACAAACATAACATGAACACCTGTTGGTCCGCATTGATCCTAAGATTATCCCCATCACCACCATTAAGGTCAAAAACACACTGGTACCGTGTCTGGTGTCGCAAAACAGGCAGAAACACCGTGGTTCGGTTAACATAATTCACAAAATAAGATTCCAAAAATAATTCAAAGATAAGTTATCACAAGGAGTAATTAAACGATGAGTAATCCCACAGCAAATACATGCGTCACAAAGCGATCTTTGGAATCTTTCCGGCTCTGCAAACCCCCATGATGAGAGTTCCAAGCCGTTGTTGTCGCATGGGCGTCATCGAGTGCAGAGTTGTAGATCACACTTGGCTGCACGGGGTCCATTTTTGAAAACCAAGAACTTTGATAACATGTTACATAATTCCAAACAAGTTAAAACCAACACCCAAAGGTAACATTGTTTCATTACGATCAGTCATCCATTTCTTTGTTAGGCCAATCCTATTATCATCCTACCATTGTGACAATAAATAGAATTACCGATTAAATCTAATTGAATTTTCCCTGACAGTAGAGGCCATATAAACACAACAGAACAATTTTTTCTGTCCGTTTCCCACAAGAAGCTATGCAATGAATCTCACGTAGAGGAGGCAATTCGGCCCATCAGCTGTGTAATCAGGCGTGTGTGTAAGTCCTCTAGCTTCATTGTTCCGCTCTCGGCGTTTGTTCACCTCCACCGCCGCTCCTTTCCTTCCAGATCGATGTCTGCTAAGCAACCACCTCTACTCCCATAATCCTCCACACCTCGGTCTCGCCAGTCCGCTCAACCATCCAAACAGTTGTCCAATGTCGGTAAAATTGTAACAGTACACAAAGAGCACGAATCTCGCAATACGCGGTGGCACCGCGAAGATAGAAAAAAACGCGTTTAAATACACTCCATGCGCCTTTCAAGCACAACGTACCTAACCAAAAAGCTGCTGGGTAAGCACCAGAATATTAACTCACAAGCTGCAAACTCGCCTCCCCTCAAAGGACTTCACTCATCTCATCCCCCAAGAGCTTAGCTGAATCAAAACACATTGTGGAGAGGGTGGCCAAATCACATCACACCCATTACGCACCACTGAAGCATATGCTCACGCTGCACCCACCACTCGCTCACCTTTTCTTTCGCACACCTCTCCAACATTAAAATAAACCAGGAAGGTAAAATGTACTAACTGAACACAAAACCTTCCGACAGCAATCCCACACCAGAGTTCACAAATCAATGCCCCCCTCCCAAACCAGCATGGCCTAACCGACAAAACCACTCCACATTCACCCGTGTGATTAACACCTCCAAAACTCCTACTATGCATCCCTCCCTTCAACACTGCCCTTGCACACCCCAGTACGTTAACACATTAAAACAAGCAGAACACTTGTAACACCACCAAAAACAACAAGATAGCTCCACTCCGCGCCAAACCGGCACACGAAGCACCCACCAAACACAGGTTGGCAAGTTACGCCGGGCATCACCTCGCATTAAATATCAAGAAAGCCTTGTATAAGATCCCAGAACCGCCGTTCGGCCACGCGGAAGTGAACGTATTTTTTTTTTCCCCCTCCGGTCCACGAAAGCCCAACAACAACAACAACCGCACTAAAATTATTACCGCTTTGAGTTGAGATGTCGATCTATGTCCAGAATGCGTGCACTCATTATCCGAACGAAAAAATCGAGCAATCCTGTTTTAACAAGTCAACATATATTTATTAACAATCTCGTATCCAATGTAATTCGATTCGGCCGCGGATCGACGTCACACGGCACTCACACGGGCCCCGTCATTCAAACGAATAATCCAGTTTTTTCCCTCCAGATACGAAAAAAAATCAAGTTAAAACAGCTAAGACCACAAAAAAAATGGAACAGAATTAACTGACGTTAAAACGAACCGTAACGCGATCACTATGAAACATGCAAGGTGGAACAGAACTTAATTTGAATAAAATCAAAATTAAGCTCCGAAAAAACCCAATATATCACGTACGCACGCGCAGGTTCAAAGCCAAAACAGCCATACAGAGTTTAACGAAACAAATAGAAATCCGTCCTTGCCATTCACCCACAGCTGAACCATTCGTAGGGAATCCTCACACATAATCCCAAACTGCCGCCGAAGTGGTTAATCCCCTATAGAATACACACACACACACACACACACACACACACACACACAACACACACACACACACACCACACACAACACCACACACAACCTCTCAAGACATTCGCCCATCACTATGAATAAGCCACTTATCTCTATAACAAACATACAATTGTTCCACATTACAATCAGGTTACACTCAACTTACATCTAACACAAACTCAAACCTTCCCACCACATTGTATTCGCCTCCCCCGTTTACCTTGTGTTTCCTGTCTCAGCTGTGACTCCGTTAGCCCCAAGCTCTAACCCCTCCCAGGTGTTCATCCTGTCTCGAGCATCCCACCTGCCTCCATCAAACACTGTCTGACGGTGTAATATCTTGATCAAGCACCGTCAGAGAAAAGGATCCGACTTCCCGCTCCAAAGCACCCATCTTGTACTCTTTTACCTATCATTCCATATTTAATCCCCGACAATGTTCAAGCATGTCCCTCTGGTACTCGGTGTTCCTAAGAGTTATACCCCCATTGTAACTTCACGTGTCACAAAAGCCTTAAGCCTAACGTACTCCTTTATGACTAAGTCCCCTGCTACTCTGGCTGCCGCCGAAAGCTCTCTTTCTCCTTATTTTTTTGCAGGCCTCAGAGACCCGCTCTTCTCGTTGCCTTAATAGCTATTTCTTCCTCTGGGGACCTAACCCTCCCAACATACCCCAAGGACCCTAACTCTGCACAGGACTGAACCGTACTACAGCCTCTAACCGTATCCCACGTTTTCACTCGGGCTTCCTGCCCTCGAAACCAAAACCCGGCTTCTAACAGGCGAAGAAACAGCCCTATCTCCTCCAACAAACCGCATTCGAACCTTCCCCATTACCATTACCATCGAACCAGCGCAGACCCCAGGCTGCCTCACGGGATCCCTCCGATCGCGCGTCACCTGCGCCAGAACGGAGATCCCTCCGGATCGCGGCGCAGGACCCGACAGCGTCCTCGGTGCCAGATGTGGATGATACCCAACACCCAATCCGCCAGAATGAGAGTCAACTTAGGATTCCGAATTTCACGTTTATGAAGGCATAAGCACAACTGCAAGCGGCAGGGGCCACAGAACCAACACAGCAGTCAAACTGTACCACATAAGGTTACACCAATAAGTTCAATATATAAAAACAATCCAGGCGGAGAAACAAGCAAAGAAAGAACAAAGATGCAAGGTGGCTTTTTCCCCCCCCTCCGCCCTCGGGGAAATACAGTAAACACTCTTCTCACGCTTCAGACAGCGAGAAAAAGCGCGGCAACATAATTCATAGACAGGAACAAAATCCTTGTAGTTCTCCAAGACTGTTACAATCCAGGAACATAACAGCCTGCAAAAAGCTGCTCTCTGGCAAGGCCAGGCGCTGTACCCAAATGAAAATGAAGACAACGTGAGCGACACAAATGAGCAGCCAGGACAAAGGTTAATCCAGAACACCGATTAATGCAATTGATGAATGTTCAAATAAGTCAAATGTACAAATTGGCCCAATGGGCCATCACCTAAATATCATAACAAGCCATATTACCAAAACCAAGGCAAGACACGTTGTTGGGGGCGTGGCCGAGGAAGGGAACCTCACCGCGTTCCATTACGGGTTACAACTACGGCTTTCCGGAGAGTGATGACCGTGTATCTAAAATTTCTCGATTCTATGCCATTTATTAGAAAAACAATGGCCCCAAGTTATATCGTTTCAAATAGACGGTTAAAATTCGGAACAATCAAGAGTCTGGTATATGCTCCCGAACCAGGAAGTAATTTTCTCTCCTTCTTCTCTTCTCGCTTGTTTTCCTTCCACGAACAAGCGAAAGTAAAAATACCTTGGCGCTAATTGAAAATGGGTAAAAAAAATGCGAATAATCGTAACGTTGAAATAATATCGAACTTCCGGTCACGCACGTCGGTGCACGTGGAGAGCGAAGAAACGGCCCGTGGTTTATTATTTATAATTATTATATTTTCATTATTGGTTTTTTTACGGGCACGTACTAGTCTACTATAAATCCACAATCCTGGTTGTGTGCTCTGTCTGTCGTCTGTTTTGGCTGTCTGCGACCGCCGTTTCTCGACGACCGCCGTCCGACTCATTGAAACTCCAGGAATATGCCGGGGAACCCGCGGCAGTGCCCTTTCGAGGTGAATATCGATCGACAGAGCGGTTCCCAAGTTAAACGGCATTTAAATTGCTTTTCCAAATGTTGAAAGGTGTAATATGGCACGAAGTTGTCGGTCCACCTTCTCACCCAAAATTTTTTCCCAAATATAATAACCCGGACGACCGACCGGTCCATCGAAATTGAAACTGCCAGAAATATTGCCTGGGGCCCCGCGGATGCCTTTTCAAGGTTGATAAAATCGGACGAGCGTTCCCAAGTTAGGGCCACTAAATCTGTCAACCAAATGACAGACACGGCTATGACGTCAACAAATAAGTTTAATGAAATAAATTTTATTTTTGAAGGATTGACGTCAAGTCTTTCTTCGTTTGGTATGACCGGCACAACAACACTGGGAACGCTGGTAGGGCCTTTCTCTGGGTATGCCATACCAGGTAATGTGCCAAAACTCCCAAGTTGATATTATTCAATTATAATTAATCCCCAAGGTTTGAAATTTCCCCAGAAGAAACACTGTTCCCAAGGGTTTGAAACTTTTTTCCCAATGTTGGAATTATCGTTGTCTGAACATTTGTGAATACATTTACAGAGAGAGGACGAGAGAGAGGGGGGAGAGAGTGGGCAAGAGAGAAGGCCGAGGAGGGGGTAAAGGGGGGCAAGAGAGGGGGGGACAGAGGGGGAGAGAGGGGCAAAGGGAGAGGAAGGGGGGAGAAAGGGGTGAAGGGGGGGGGCAAAGAAGGAGGTGAGAGGAGGGGGAGAGAGGGGAAGAGGGGGGTGCAAGAGAAGGAGGGATGAAGAAGGAGGAGAGAGGAGGGAGAGAGAGAGGGGGAGAGAGGAGGGGGAGAGAGGGGGTGAAGGGGGGCAGAAGGGGGGCAAGAGAAGGAGAGAGGGGGGTGAGAGAGGAGGGGGGAGAGAAGGGCGAGAGGGGGGTGAGAGAGGGCAAGAGAAGGAGAGAGAGGGGAAGGAGGAGGCGAGAGGGGGTGAAGGGGCAAGAGAAGGGAGAGAGGAGGGGGAAAGAGAGGGGGAAGGGAGGGGCGAGAGAGGTGGCGAGAGAGGTAAAGGGGGTAGAGGGGGGGCGATGAGAGAGGGCGTCACAACTCTTCTTCGTTATCATGACGTCAACAGAATGTGGGACCTGAGCTGCAGCACGAAGCGCACATAACTGCACGCGACCTAACGTGCCCGCCCTACGGCCACTATACAATAAACAGAGAACATGACAGAAAGTAAATAAACTGAATAAAAGAATTATTCTGACATTTGAAGTCCAATTGATTCTTGTCCTTTTTCTGGTCCTGCCATGCCTTTGGTCTTTTTTGGAGGTGGCATGGAGCCCATCTCAGAACAGTGTTTTTGACCATCTGACCAGGGAGAAGACGACGAAGTCCATCCTCAGAAAATTATATCGTCGAGTTATGTTCAACACACCCATAATCCTGACCACCACGCTCCAGATGCTCCCCACACATCTCTGGTAAACCAACCGTTGAACAGTTCCTCAATCAGTCAAAGAAACTCTGACATGTGAATCTCCAGAACCCCTACGCTCCAATGTCAAAAAATTGACAAATTGGGACCATCGAAAAAGACAGCATACATATGATAACAGACATACACACATTTATAAAACATAAATATATATATATTACTTTACGGCCCCGACGAATTATAAGGGTTTACCCTCGTTGTCCTCGAAAGCCGGAACCTGGGCCACCGCTCACAATACCTTGTGGTCAATTGGGGGTGCTTGAAACTATGACGCCACTCATTAACAACCACCAAGTCCAGTGTCATTATCAATTATGCTGCTTACTAGAGATCACGTGGTTCGAACGGGAGCACGCCCGCAAAGCACCAATCCATCTGTTAGATTACTTAATTGGCGCGAGCCGTTAACCGCTGGTGCGTGCAGACATTATGGGCAATTGTTGCAATTACCTCCCAGTCTATCTGGTCACAATGCTGCGGATATGGAAAGAAAGGACAAGCACAGACAGTGAACGTCAACAAAAGCAACTTATTAATAAGAAAATAACATAAATAAAAATAACTTTTAATTCTTACGAGAAAAATTAGTAAATTCAAATCATCAAAATAATCGCAAGCAAAATAAGTAAATTAACAGGGCCATATCAATGAAAAAAGATCGCAACAAATAAATAATTAATCCAAGGCACGATAAAGATACAAAGAGAAATGCTTATCTGGGAAGGACTTACTGCAATTAAAACAAAGCCAAGGACGCAGCAGATCATTCGGGGGGGGGAAGAGAAATCGCTCGCTCAACCAATCGAAGTCGACGTCAAATAGAACGTCTGAAAATGTTGAGCATGCCTTTCAGTGCCAGCGCCCCAGCCTTGCCGTCACACCATGCAAACAGGCCCGAAACCCAAGCGACGTCACCCCCAAATCAGGATGCCAGAGCAAGCCCCGAGCAGAGCGAGCATCAACGCCCGAGCGTCACCCACCGCCAGAGCACCAGAACCACAATCCGACACACTGTAGGACTGTGAGCACTGAAAAGTCGAAGGCGCTGAAAGCTCACCAACTCCCTTGATCCGACGACTGGTAAAGCCGTTGCCTGACTGGACTCCGACACTGGTAAAGCCATCTGACGACGACTCCCAACCGACTGGGTAAAGCCGTCACTGACTGGAGCCGAACTGACCTGAAAAAGCATCTGACGACGGACTCCGACTGACTGGAAAGCCTCTACTGACTGGACGCCAACTGACTGGAAAAGCCGCTGACGGATTGGACCTTCGACTGACTGGTACAGCTGGACTCCGACTGACTGGTAAAGCGTCGACTGAATACCGAACTCTCACTGATCAAACTACTCACAAACGACGTTGATCACATATAAAAAGTAACCGATATAGACGAGGAACCCTAATCAATGTAGAGTATTGGCATTCACGGTCGGTCAGCACATTCACGAAAAACGATCAATGAGTGCAACAAAGGCTTCCAGAAAGATAATAAAGAAAAACAACAGGGTAAAAGAGAAAGAGAAAGGAAGTTCCCTTTGATTCACCACAAATGAATACTTGGTCATGGGTAGAAACCCTGTTCAAATCCCATCACCACACAAGGAAATAACAAGGAAACCAGCACAGGAAGCCACCGCCATCAATGCCTGCAACACAACCAAATAATCAATCAAAGCGACTAATTTAAATTGGGAATGAAGAAGGAGTTTGGTGGGAGAATGGGCACAATCAGGATATCCAAGGGTGCTAAATAAAAAAAAGAATGCAATATCCTGATGCTCACCTGTGAATAAATGAAGGAGAAAGTCAATATGGGAGGAATACAAAGAGAAAAAAAAAGTGGTTCAAATCCATAATTAGGGAAGCACCACCCCCAACCATATAAGACCCACCCCCCCCAAGTCCTTTCGTGGACCCCCTCAGACCCAAATAACTTTTTATCCATGAACAAATGGGACATCACAGGGTGATGAAGGTTTGTCAGTTTCAATCGGCATGGCATGTCGATTTCTCAAAGAAAAGAAATACCTATTGTGGTACAACCCCCCGTAACACCTTCCTGGCCTGATTTATTTTTAGCTGTGAATAAACTGGTACAACTGTACCGTCAAACAGTTTAGATACCATTTCAAGTTTTCACAGAATAAGCATTTAATGTTCAAGTATCTGAAATTAAAGCATGAACAAAAAACATGCAGATAAAAAAAGAAACCAATGGAACGTTTTGTTGAACAAATTAATAGAAATTGACTCAAAAGTCGCCACCTTTGCCAATATAACAGCCGAACATACTCGTGCATTTTCCAACAATGGAATCAAATATATTGGAAAGTTGTCCAACATCGTTGCAGAAAGTCCCACAAATGTGTTGGCCCCTAAGGTTCTTTGCTTTCACCCTTCGTCCATTCATCCCAAACAGCTCGATGGGTTTAAGTCTGGAGACTATGCTGGCCATTCCAGATGAAGCCTACCGTCTTGTCTTTCTCCTAAAAGTATTCTGACATAGCCTGGAGGTAGTTTGGGTATATATTGCGAGGATAACCCCTAACGAACCTAGTGTAGACCACTAAAGATGGCCTGCAAATAGAATGGCGCTGCAAATGCTGTGGCAGCCCTTTTGTTCAGGGTGCATCACTCCTGTCGTGCCGCACTGCATCCGCAAAAAAGTCCCAATCAATCAAACGCTTCCTCTCATGTGACAGCTTGGTTCTCATCACGGAGGAACCATCCTTTCGCCGACTCGAACGCGTACTAAAACCACTGCGTGATGAACCGAAGATTTAAATTTGATCATCGGTTAATAAGACCTTCTCCAGTTTCATCGTCCACTGGCGGTGCTTCAAGGCCCAGGCAAGCCACTTCCTATTTGCCCATCTTAGCAATGGCTTTCTTATGCCACTCGACCTGTAACCTGCATCTCGAGGTCTCTCTTCAAACAGTTGAAACTGAGACTCCTTACTCGACCAGTGTAAGTCGTGCTTGAAGCGGCTGTCCCTGTGAGCCGCCTAATCGCAAGCGTTGACTCCAGAAACTTTCTCTGAATGTGTTTGCGCTTTGGTAGCCAGACCTCTTCTGTCAAGTTTCCAGTTCCAAGTGCCTTTTTGATGAGTAGAACTGACTTTCATGAAACCTTGGCTACTGCCAAGCACTGACAACTGCAACATATACATAAATGTTATATCAATGCCATCAATTCGTATCTGTGTACCAAGTTTGAACACACCCGGTTAATGCATGTTGAAGAAAATGGTTGAAGACGTGTCGAACGGGT
>CM068956.1:69358426-69372123 GCA_035128595.1 Eptatretus atami
ACTACTTCGAGTTTCCCGTATTTTCCTGCCCTCGAGTTGCTACAACTATTCATATTGTAGTCACACTACTCCGGTTCTATTGGTATTTTTGTTTTGTTTTTGGTCTCTGAACCGAGTTGGTTCTTTTGTTTATTTTATTTTCGTGTTTCGTTGTTTAATGAGACGTTTTGGTTGAGGCCTAGCTTGACTTGTGTCGTTATCGATAAAATATCGTTTAGAATTCCTTTGTTTTTTTACTTTATGCACCCTTTTCCGTGATAAATAGCACAACATTGTGAATGAGCTGAGTATTGTTTGCTTCGAACGAGTTTGTTTAAAAACCGCGTTTTTCAACGTTTGTTTTCCTTCAGGTTAAATTCCTGCCCTTTATTTCGTGAGCAGTTTTGTTTGTAAAAGATATATCTCGGTTTATAAACATGTCGATGAATCGTGAATGGGCTGGCGTTGCCGCGAGCTTGTTCTGGCCAAGCAATGTGAGCAGCTCGACACATCATTTAACGTGTTGAAAAGGAAACATGGAGTGAGATGGGACAAGCTATCCTCATGGAAGCAAATGTAAAGGAAATGGCGAATGTCGTTGGTCCATCACAATAGTTGCTGCTCGAAAATGTATGGAGGGCTGTGTTCTTCCTCAAATCCGAAGCTGAAGCAAATAAGGCGATACAGAAAAGGATTGTTGTGGGTGGATTATTTGTACAAGTCAATGCGCTCTCGAGTCTTGTACACGGATTCCCTTGTCCAACATACCTCCTTTCATGGCCGATAATGCAGTTGTGCCTTTCCTGGAGCGATTGGGAGTGCGAGGATCACCTATTAGGCCCATGTCTCTCGGTTATCGTGAGCCTTCCTACCTCAATATCCTGTTCTTTCAAAAGACAAGTCTCATATCGAGTTGAGAAATGACATGGAATGTGGAGGGATCCTTTGTTATTCCTTTGGAAGGAAGAGTTACAAGATATTTCATATGACCAATGAGCCTTGTTGTTTTGTATGTAAGGCAAAGGATCACATGAGAGCAGACTGCCCTACTATCTTAAATGAAGTTTCCACTCTTTGGTACCTTGACAAGCCTAAGGAAAAGAAAAGTGTCATTCCAGAAGCTTCTGCATTGTCTTCTCATCCTGCCCTTCTTCTGCTGAAGATCAATGGCAGACAGTGAGGGAAGGGAAGGGAAAGAGAGCGCAGAAGAGAACATCAGAACCAGAAGACAAAGGGGCTGCTGATCAAACTGACGTTGTAGATGCAGCCGACAAGAACTTGAAGTGATCCGCAAGGTCAAATGGTTTTGGAGGAGACGAAATTGTGACCCAATTGGTGCAAATGGAAGATGAGGAATATGCTGTTCCTGAAGTTACAGATCATCGGAAGTCTTTGCTGCCAGATGCACCAAAGACCTGTTGAGTGAACAGAAAGATGGAACATCCAACAAGCCTGGCATGTCATGAAGAATGATTCTGTGGCATCTCCTGACGTGTCAGTGTCAAATGAGACTGAGATGTCTGTCGCTAAACACAGTACATCCAAACAAACCAAAAACAACTGAAATGAGGATTCATCATAATTCAATGATTGCTGCATCCAAGGCAGCAGTTCTGCATGAAAGGACCACCACTGAAGCTTCAAAAGATACTGTAGAACCCCTTCATGTTGTACAGACAGGCAGAAGGTTCCGGTCTTCCAACCGACAAAGGCAATTACCTGCACTGACCGAGTCTCGAGTGCTGCACAACGTCCACAGTAGATGTAGACAGTGAAGTCAAGCAGAGTTCTACCATAGCCACCTCAAACGGATGATCCCCCTTTCCCTACCATCGAAGCATCTTCAATCCCTATAGTTTTGCCAAGCGGTGATGCAAGGACTGCTTCGTTGTACCAATGTAGTGTTCATCTGTATCAGTAGGAGAAGGTGCAAAGGCAGTTTTAAGTAACGACAAGGTGAAGTTTTGTCATACATTGCAGATGTACCAAAGGAGAAAGACCATGAGCTCCCAGACAGTGAAGATGAGGAGAGCATCGGTGACTGGGAAGGGGATCAAGGATCATGAACGGGCATTGAATCGGAACTGCCCTCAGGGCATCATTTGTGTTCCAAGCCATGAAAATTTGGAGTTCCTTGAGCAAAGTTGCACAGTCGGCAAAAAGTTGAAACTGCTTTAAAGCGGTGGAAAGACTACAAAACACTCGTGTATTCCCTTATAACTGAGGAGACATGCACAAAAAAGAGAAGACTTCAGGTTCGGCTGAGCAAGTCCGATCAGGAAGTTTCTTGCAAAGTTGCTACGTATGGGGTAAGCATGAGTTGGCTTCGACTGTGTTTCTCCTTCCATAATCTCATTATATGTAATGACAGCATTATGTTTTCGCCTGGGATCACTGAATGTTAACAGGTGTGAAGATGCATTTTGTTTGCACCAAGTAATGTCATTCTGTTTAAAGGAGAAACTTGGAGTAGCCTTTCTACAGGAGACCCACACAACCCAAGAGGCTGCCTTCTGATGGGAAAGTCAGTGGCAAGGATTGGCTTTTTTTTCAGTTACCTCACGGATACATCTTGTGGGAGTGGCTATCCTCTTTTCGTCAAGTGTGAAACCTCAAATACTTGTTGTAAATGAAGTCAGTTTGGGTCGTTTGTTACTTGTAAAGGTAAGGTTTGAAGATTTTGTTGTGAACTTCGACAACATTTATTTTCCATGTTTTTGGAGCTGCAATGGTGCGGCTCTTGATCACATGTGGAGATTCATGCTCACCTTGCCTGACGAAGAGTGTGTTTTCTTGGAGGGGATTTTAATTACACTCTCAATCCCTCCATGATAGAGTTGGTAAAGAGCCACCAGTCCTTCTGCTAAGGTAGTACAACAAGTGGCACACTGTTCAACCTGAAAAGACATTTGGTGTGTGCAGCACCCCACAGATGCATCATTTACTTCCACAAGTATCAGGGGTGTAATATCTCGCAAACCAGACTGGACCGATTTTACTGTCTCATCCCCGTTTGTGCAGGAGTGTAAGTTGCTCCGGTATAAAATTTGCACATTTTGCAGAACCATAATCTGGCCTGGATTTCATCTTTCCCTGACTGAGCAAGGCATGGCACTGGGTTTTGGCATCTCAACAATACTTAATCAAGGATGAAGCTTTTTTTGTTAAACTTTAGCAACTTTTTGGCAAGCCTGGAAGACAGAAAAGGAGATTTTTGTTCATTTGGACTCCGGTGGGATGTTGGGAAAGCACGACTGAAATTGTTATGCCAGGAATACTCATATGGATCAAGCAAAGCATTGGAGTAGAAATTGCTCAGCTCGAAGAGGATTGTTGCATCTTGAGTGTCACTTTACCACGCTCAGCCCTGCTGAATTGCGTGCTTATGAGGAAAAGAGAGCACTCTCAAAGCATGTAGTCTTATTAAGGCACGAGGAGCATTTGTCGCTCTCAGTTGCAGTTTCTTATTGAGGATGAAATATGCCCTGGTTATCTCAAACATTTGGAAAAGCGCAAAGGTCGACTTAGGATGATATCCAGTGTTCTGGCAGAAGATGGCTCCTTGTTCAATGATCCGTAGTGTGTTCATGAATGAATTTGAGGTGTTTATGCTCAACTCTACTCAGGTAAGAAGGTGGATGCGGATGCTTGTGGCACTTTGTGGAACGGCCTCCCTGAGCGGCTCTAGAATACAGAGAGCGACTCAAAGCTCCATTTTCTCTGGGAGAATTAACAATTGTTCTGCATAGCCTGTTGCTGGATAAGTCCCTGGAGTAGATGGCTTGTCTTGTGAATTTTACACCGAAGTATGGATTTGATCGGACTTGACTACCTTAGTGTAGCTCAGGAAGCATGTGATTTGCCAAATGCCACTGTCTTGGAGGCGAGCAACCTTGGCTTTGATTCCAAGGAGGGTGACTTGAAAGATATAAGGAACTATCGGCCAGTGCCTCTGTTGTGCATGGACTTCAAAATCATGGCAAAAATGCTGTCAAATCGACTGGGACTGGTGTAACCAAAATTAATCAGCCCTGACCGGTCATATGCCATCCCTGGCAGAACAATATTTGACAACATATCCCTGGTCAGAGACGTAATCCAGTATGCGGACAAGACTCAGACTCGAGTTGGATTCCTTTCCTTGGATCAAGAGAAATCTTTTGACCAAAATGAACCACGACTACCACTTTGACACCATGCTAACTTTTGGGTTGGGGAGGAGATACGTCGGCATGATCCAGACGTTGTACATGTCGGCAGAATGCCTAGTTTCAAGTCTATGGTCATTGCTCGCCCCCTTTCCATTCAAAAGAGGAATAAGACAAGGATGTCCCTTGTCCGGCCAACTTTATTCCCTGTGCATTGAACCCTTCCTTTGTTTGATGAGGCGAAGGCTAACTGGTATGGTGGTACCAAACAACCCGGCTCTCCCTCATACTTTCTGCATTCGCAGATGACATCCTTGTTTTTGCCAGCATTGCAAGGGACATGCAAGCCATTTATGATTGTCAGTGGGTCTACTCAGCAGCATCGTCTGTGACAATAAATTGGAGGAAAAGTTCTGGGCTTCTGATTGGACCAATGCAGATGACAGAGTTCCCAAAACTTTTTCAGGAATTGCATGGAGTCACAATGGCTATAATACTTGGGGGTGCATTTGTCCATCTCAAGTGGGTGCTCACCACTTGTCAACTGGAACACTTTTGGACAAGGTAGAAGCAAGTTGAGAGACTGGAGTGGGCTGCTAAAAGTCCTGTCACTGAGAGGGAAAACGCTCCTCATTAAACAATTTATCATTCCAACGTTGATGTTCAACATCTCATGCATAAGAATTCCAGAGAAGTTTCTGGTTGAGATGCAGACGAAGTTATTGGACTACTTTTGGAATGCAAACACTGGGTTTCCTTGGGCATTCTAGCTTGCCCTTAGATGAAGGTGGCAGTCTTTTCCCTGCCTTCGAAGCCACTACCACACATCCAGGCTGAAGACCATTCAACGCGACCTGCATGCGAATCCTGCACTGCAATGGTGCTCATTGGCGTCGTACTTTTTCAACAGTGTTTCTGGAGAATCCCAATGAGGGTGATCGAACTTTGCAGATGTCCAACAGAAACTCCATGGATTTGGAAATCGAACCATGACATTGTGAGCTCCCTCAGCCACCACCCACACACAACTTGGGTTGGCCCCTGGTGCAGCTAAAATGTCCTCCGTGGGCTGTCAAGGAAGAACATAAACTGCTGGTCATGCATTCGCTCCACAACATGGCTCTTGCAACCCGACGGGACACTCCCTGGCGTGAGATTCTTCACTTACTTTTCAAAGTCTCCATGTTGTGGCTCACTTATGTTTACCAACGCCAAGAACAATGGTGGACTAAAGTTGGAGATTGCTGCATGGTGCCTAAGCTCTGGAGCCAGGATGCGGCATTTCACAACGTTGCAGAGGATGCTGCTTTTGTGGTGAAAGAGAAACGGTATTTCACATGTACCTGCAATGTTGCTATCTTCAGCCAATTTTCTTGCTGATGAAAACTTAACTTTTGCGCTTCTGGCTTCACTTCTCACCAACACTCTTTATCACTGACACCCGGTTAAGAAGAGAGCAAGTCACGGGATCTCCTTGTCAACTTTATTTTAACTTGTGCAAAGATGGCATATATAAAACTAGGAAGGTAAAAATTGAGAGGAATGTGGTGGAACTCAGTGCTGTGAGCCTGAAAGGCTTGATACACTACCCCTTGTCTCCAAATATAAGGGACAGAATATGGCAACACTGTTCAAAATATTCAGGAAACTTGGACCACAAACGAAGCACTTATAGTATCTCTCCACTTGGCACTTTTGTATTCGTACAAATTATTCGTATAAAATGTGTTTTTTTGGTATTTTGTTTTTTCTTCCCTTTCCTTTCTCTCTTGGTGCTGCTTTCTCTAAAATGCTCCACCTTACCAACTGCAGTCAAGAACTTGTACTGCAGAGGTGAGGACAGCGAGCGACGTAAATGGAATTGTGGCAATTCCAACAAAAGCACGACGACGACTACTACTATGACTCCTATCACTTCTACTGCAACTAACAGCCCCTATTTTTCTCACTTATTGTTGTTAGGCCAGGAAAGATTTTGCCCAAGTGTCACGAACAGCTGGCAAGGTCTGATGTCGGACAGAAGCTATTTCGTGACAACTCATCAACCTCAACAAATAACAAATTCAATGGAAACTTCTTCTTCATGGAAGAAACCAGGGTACTTTAACGTGCTCCAACAATTGTTGGCATTAGGGACGCCCTATTTAATGTCCATCTAAGGGACGGACAAACACATCGATGCCTTGCCTGCCTCTGAACACCAGGATGGCATTTTCTGAATGGTTTGAGATTTGGGCCAGGCGAGACAGCTCAGAGACGAGTGTGCATACTTGAGTCTATCATGCGAGCCACAAAATAAATAGATGGCTATAACCAATTGTTTAGGATAGACAAAATAAAAAGAGAATTTGTTCAATTGCTGGACAGTTTGCAATATAAAAACACAGTTGTTTTTGATGAGAGGATGTTTGTTCAAAAGTACAGAGGAAAACCTCCCTCGTCCTCACCCTCATCTTTAAGTGTAAATTGAACTCATTGAATATATGATTAATTCCTCATCTTGTGATTTCATTCTTGCAGCTCCAGTGTTCGTGAAAACCACCACAGAGTGCAATAAGAAAAAAAGGTTTGGCGTCGAAAGAAGCCAAAGACCCATGGGAAGAGTGAAGGGATCAGGATGTACTTATGATGGCGCATGTCGAAATATCAGCTGAGGCACAGTCTCCTGTAATGCTGACAAACAAACAAATAAGACAACACAAGCTGCAGTGCAAGGAAATGTATGCGTCCTGCACATCGACTGGAAACCAAGAAATCAACACTGTCTGCAGTCCAATACAAGGCAAATCGGCATTCAACGTGTGAAGACAAACAAGGAAATATCTCAGATCTGCAGTTAGAAGGAGAACAAAGCCTCCATCCATATCTGCAGACAAACAAGGAAAGATCCCAGATCTGGAGTTAAAAGAGAAGAAAGCTTCTTCCACATCTGCAGTTAAATGCAGAACAAAGCTTCTTTCCTATCTGCAGACAAACAAGGAAAGACCTCAATGTCTGCAGTTAAAAGCAGCAAAAAAGCCTCCTGCCCATCTGCAGACAAACGAGAAAGACCTCAACGCTGCATTTTAGAGCAGCACGAACCTCCTTCCCATCCACAGACAAACCAGCAAGTGAGGTTGTCTCTGCAGTGAAAGGCGATGCATTGCATTGTTCCCATTGGCTGATAATTTTGCAAAAGATAACATTGTCTGCAATCAAATGAACAAAATGACTCATTGCCCTGGTGCAGTGAAACACAGCGGATACTGCACTGAGCCAATCTTCCATCAGAGGTGAGAACGAACACAATTTGCATTTTCCTTTGTATGATGTCTGTCTTTGTAAAACTGACTCTCTGAAAAAAAACTTTCTGTTCCAGAAATGAATATTTGACGGCAAATCTCCACCACTGCCGGGGTTTTTCCTGAGGCTGAAAGGTACAGAATATAAGAAAACAATGGAACACATGAATGTCATCTACCTACCTGCACTTTCTTTTATTCTGTCCTTTTTCCTCTTCAATGTGACCAATCCTCACCTTTTAGACATTTTGTTCACTCTCAAATATGACATATCATCACCAATCTCTGTTTACAACAAATGGTTTTCCCTCATGATTGTCCTGTGGGATGCACCATGCGATCGAGTGCCAAAGCAACTCGCATATCGACAGGAGATTAATCAGGTTAGTGAACTGTCTATGAGGAAACCAAAGCATTGAAAAAGGTGAGACACAGGTACAAGGGAGACAGGTTTAACTGAGATCTTGGCGAGGTTGAACAGACGGAAGGAAAGGAAACAAGTGAAGGAAGCACATTGTCTTCAATGTATTGTTTCAGTCAATGTCTCAGCTCAATGACCCTGTTTTTTGGTTCCTCTTTCCAAACCCAACATTAGATCAAAGCTATGAAGACCGATTCCCGTGGTGGATTATTGGCCTTGTGAACCTCGGCCTGACTTGCTATTGAATTGCGTCCTCCAGTGTTTGGCAAACACTCTTGGCTACTGGAGTACTTCTACGGTTCGTAACTTGTGCCGATAATGGCTTGTGTTGAAGTTCGTTCTCACAGTTTTATGATTTTAGTGGTTTTTAGATCAATGTTGCTGCAAAAGTTATTTAATTCCAAAGTATAAGATTTAGCTCTGATCACAAGCTACCACATAGTCACAGGATATATTTGCACCCAATATAAATAGAATCTCCAAAGATTATGTCATAAGATGTTGCCATGATACTCATCGACCTTCCTCCAAGAATTAGATGCTGCTGAAGCAGTGGAGACACCACCAAAGGATATACAAGGTGATTTACCATCACTGTGTCATGTTATTCGGGACAGGAATCGGAGTTTTCCAGGGTCTCAACACACTATTGCCACCCCATTTTGAAAGGCACAACTGGATCATTGAAGTCCTGGACCAGTGAATGCTCAGAGTGTCAGTTTGCTCAATGTACCTCAAAATAATTACATACTCTAATACACATTACTCCGTCTGAGCCCACCAGATGAACAGCTTCCAGTCAGATCCCATCTTGACTGAGATCAAACTCAGACCTCACAGCTCAAGTTTGCTAACCTTCGAGCTAAATTTCATTCCTTCAAATCGTAATCCAATGAAACACCCGTCTTGCATAACCGGGAGTATAAATTGAGAGATTACTCCTTCAATGTTTCTGAGGAAGTTATAAAATAGAGGATGAGTCCAATATTGGAGTAAATATAGAAAAACTTGTGTCTGTGTCTGGGAATTAAATAACGATCAAATTTACACTCTGGATTACTTCGTTCGAAAAAGGGTTTGAGGGTGTCAAGTTGTAGTTTTGATCCAGTGCATTGGTAGGTTGCCCAGGTGGGTCAAACAGCAGGCAGCATCTTTAGAGACCCAAAGACCTCCAGTGTCCACAATATCAATTTGAAAATATATTTCACTGCTTTTCCCCTCATACTCTTGAACTCTCAATGTGTTTGACAGGAAAGAACATTTTGAAGGAATTAACCCCCTTAACCCATCGGGTAAGGTGAAAAGATGACCTTTGCCTTCACCCAGATTCGTTTGCCCTTGGGAGAAAAAAAACAGATCTGTATTGGTATGAGGAGCTCACAGTGTACTCTCATGAAAACCATCTCGCAATCAGCCGCGAAAGCTGAAGGTAAGCAAACGTTGAAAGAAGCCGGAGCATTCTTTGTGGGTTCTTTCTGAAAGGTGCAGGTTTCATGGGAAACATTCCAACTTCGTGAATGGGATTTTAATAATTATTTATATTGGGTTAAATGAGGTCAAGATTCACTTTTGTTTTTGCAATTACACATTCAAAATATGAAATGGAGTTCCATTTTGCACATTCATCATCACCTGTAATATATAGGGAAGGTTCTCACATCACAACCCAAAGAAAAAAAGTTTTTTGCTGTGAGACTACTTAGTCATCTTTTTTATTATACAGAAATGGCTGCAGGAAGCATAATTTGTGTGTGTGCAGCTGTGCCCCCTGAAGGTTAGAAAGAGCGGGAATTTGTGATGTTCAGGATGCTGGGATAACTTGCCTACTTTTCAGGAATGGCACTGTAGGATATTTAAGCTCCACCAACTAATGATGGCCAAATGGACCGAGACGACTCTTGACCATTTTTAATGAATAATTTGCCAAACAGTGAAAAAAAGGAAATTATATGGGCACTCTTCGACGTCACAACGTTGCCAGATATGAGCGCTCCACCCACATTATTACATCAATACACAATACTTGTCCCAAATTGATTTAAATCTGAACCCAGATTCAAAATATTAAATAATTCTGGCTGCCAGATCATGTGTCTCAATCAGGTTGAAATTAAAATCATATATTCCCCATGCCAACTGGATCATAATTGTGATGTGTGACTTCGACTGATGAAGCGGTTCAAGAGAAATTTTTTTTATATTGTCATTGAATCAATATGGCTGCCAGACCATGTGACCTATTAATTATTCGTGAACACCCTGGTATCCCAAGACATGGGGAACAGGAGTGAAGTTTCCCCTCGATCTGTTCAGCGTTTCGGAGAAGAACATTTTTGAAGGCTTTCCACCCTTTTTCTTCATCGATCTACCTCCACCTTGCCAGAAGTTGGTGGATAATTAATTTTCTCGCCAGTTTACGAACTTTGAGCACGCAAGATACTCAGGAAGTATTGGACTGTCTTATCTGCCTTCAGGAAAGAGCTAAACCTTGTGTGTGATAACACTGCATCAACCTTCCAGGTGCTGACGGTCAGCCCAACAGAGTGAGTACAATCATATCATGACCTCCACAGATAGATTTTTGTTACTTTACTGTTTTTTAAACATTGAGAACAAAAATAAGAACACCAAAAAATTGTGAAAAACCTTTTTCAAACAGAAAATTGCTGTGTATTCGATATTTTCAAATGATATTCAGTTCAAGCTATCAACATACGAGGTGTGTTCAAAAAGTATCCAACCTTAATTTTTCGTGCGTAAACAAATGAAGCTCGGGAGGCGTGGTTTGGTGCAACGTATGTAGGCGATCCTAATCCGTATGCGTGAATATGTTCCCGCCTGCAGAATGCTTAGTTGCCGACAGACCCAATGAGTGAGGAAGTGTAAGTGAGCGCCGTCGGATTTTCGTTTTTGACAAAATGACGGATCACTGTGGTCTCATCGCCAGTGATCACTGTGTTGAAGAAGTTGGGATCGCTGTTCAGTCTCCAGCATGTCCTGTGCGATCTCCAAAGGAGTTGCTTCTGCTCGATCGTTAGCAGCTTTGGCACGAACTTCGCTGAGATTCTCCTTAAGCCCAATCCTCAGTCACAATGGAATGAACGGATCCAATGCTGACCCCGCCTCGTCTGCAACTTCTCTGATCGTGATTCGACGATCCTGCATCAGCAGGGTCCTCACTTGGTCAATCGATCTCATTTCGGGATGTTGAGGGCCTACCAAACGTGCTTCACTTTCACTCATGTGCGACCATCTTTGAAGCGGTTGTACCACTCTTTTATCTGTGTGGTGCCCATTGCTTCGTTCCCGAAGGCCTGTTGAATCTTGCGGATCGTTTCCACTTGGGATCGCCAAGCTTTACACAAAATTTGATGCAGTAGCGTTGTTCAGTTTTTCCGTCATTTTGTCAAAACGAAACTCCACGGCCTCACTTACACTTCCTCACTCATCGGCGGTCTGTCGGCGACTTGACAGCTTCTGCAGGCGGGAAAATATTCACGCATACAGATTAGGATCGCCTACATACGTGCACCAAACCACGCCTCCTAGCTTCATTTGTTTACGCACGAAAAATTAAGGTTGATACTTTTTGAACACACCCGTAGACAAACACAAAAATAGCTATAAGTATTTTTTCATAACACCTCCTCCCACCCACAACCCTCTTTTATTAATTTATCTTTGGTGAACCACCTTTTCTTCTCTTTCCCTGACATTTTCATGTCCAAAATGGAGACGTCCCTGACGTCAATAATTTCATAGCCCCAGAATTCCATCCATCCATTGGACCATTCTCTGTGCAGAGCATTGGTGCTATCTAAGCAATCTCCAAGGCTATTGGACACATTCAAGAAGGGTTGCCACTCTGACACAGGATAGCACAGCTGGTACTTCATTTTGCTGACCTCAAGAAGGACAGGCAGAGTCAACCCCACCTGGTATTATTCAACAGCTGAACAGGATTTGAACTCTGCATCTCAGATCCCAAGCCCCCACCCTAACCATCTAAGCAACACCAGACAATAATTTGTTTTTTCGATTTGTAGTAAACATCAACACACTTTGTCTGCTACTTGAAGAGGACATCTCAAACACTAATGCATGTGTTTATTCTTCCATCAGGAGATCGTGGAGGAGAGCTGGTTAATTCACAAGCAGAAAGAGGACTCCATCTTAATGACAGATTCCAGGCCAGTTGGCATCAAAAGATTACCTGCACAGAATGTGGGAAGGTATGTGAGAAACTCCTTTGTCTTTGTCCATGTGCTGTTATATTTTCACAACTTCAACAATAATGATTATATTTCTCTGGACAAAGTTAATTTACATTCATCGAAATAACAAATGAAAGAAGGACATGAAATCGGAACTGAAAGTAAGAGAGAAGAGGTGAATCGAGAGTAAATAGTGCAGGGAAGTATTTGAGCGAGACACATAATATAGAAAAGCACAATGCGGAAGCCTTGGAAAGCATAATGTGATTCATAGGCCATAGGTGGAGAAAACCAGGGACAAAGAAATGTACTCACCAAAGAGTTTGAATGTTGCACATATTTACTGAAATACAGATATACAATGGATGGATGATCGATACTTCTTCACCCATGGGGGCATAAGGCTGCCGAGGTAGTTTCATTGGCTGGGGTCACAAATCTTGGATGTCACCACTTGACGCAGGATACTCAATGGCTCCCTTTTCCGAGCAAATTGGTGCTCATGTTGCCGACCTCAAAAAGAATGACAGTCTGAAGTCAACCCGTCAAAGTTGTTATTCGCCCCGTTGGACTTTGGTCTGAAATGGGGGCTTATGGATTGGCTCAATTTTCATGTCCGTGATGTGTGCGTGCCTCTGCAACCATATTTCGGACATGTATGTAACGATTTCATTTGTACTTGGCACAAAGACGACACATGGTACTACACATATGCATCATTTTCTTTGTGATGTGATCAATTTGGCCAACTGGCGCCCATTTTTTTGGAAAAAACCATTCTCGAACACATCTTCGACCATTTCTTCAACATGCATTAAGCGTGTTGTTCAAACTTGGACACAGATAACGAATGATGGCATGCATAGCACATTATATGCTATGCTAATTGTCAGTGCTTGCAGTAGCCAAGGTGTCAGTGAGTACAGTTTCCTACACATCAAAAGGCACTTGGAACCTGGAGGAAACTCTGACAGGAAGAGGTCTGGCAGACCCAAGCCACACACAAATCAGAAGACAAGTTTCTTGAGAGTCAACAGCTTGCGTGATAGGCGGCTCAACAGACCAGCAGCTTCAAGCACAGCTTAACACTGGTTGAAGTAAGGGAAGTCTCAGTTTCAACTGTGAAGAGAAGACTTCGAGCTGCAGGTTTGACAGGTCGAGTGGCAGAAGAAGCCATTGCGAAGATGGCAAATAAGAAAGAGGCTTGCCTGGGTCATGAAGCACGCCAGTGGAGACTGAAAACTGGAAGAAAGTCTTATGAACCGATGAATCAAATTTGAATCGTCGGTTCATCACGCAGGGTTTTTGTCGCCGTCGAGTAGCGAAAGGATGGTTCCTCAGTGTGGTGACACCAACTGTCAAACATGGGGAGGAAGGTGATGAATCTGGGCTTTTTTGCTGGATCCATGTCGGCGACTTGCACAAGTGACTGGGCACCCTGAACCAAAAGGGCTACCACAGCATTTGCAGCGCAGCAATAACCCTCTGGTGTACGCCAGTTGGTCAGGGGTTCATCCTATCAGCAATATCGTCGTCGTCGTCGTCGTCGTCGTAAACAAGGAACTGGGACTGAGGAGGAGGACATTTGGCCCATCAAGCCTACACTGTATCTAAACCACATGAATCAATGTAACAGTTTATCAAAACAAATTCA
>CM068956.1:69401392-69411781 GCA_035128595.1 Eptatretus atami
GAAGACTACTTCCGTCCTTCCTTTTTTATGAAACAGCCAAATGCTGGCAGAGCATCATTTGCTGTGGGCAGCTGTGCCTTCTGAAGGTGAGATGGAAAGCAAAGGGAGGGAGGAGGGGAGGGATTTGTGATTCGTTCAGGATGTGGGATAACTTGCCTACTTTTTAGAAGGCAGCGTAGGATATTAAGCATCACCAATGATGATGGCAGAATGGAACGAGACGACTCTGACCCTTTTTATGATTGAATTTGCCCAAACAGCAAGAAAAGGAAGACAATTTAAGGGCACTCTTCGACGTTCACAACGTTTGCCAGATTATGAGCGCTCCGCCCCGTTATTAAGTCAAACACATACTTGTCCCAAAATTTGATTTAAATCCTAACCCAGATTCAAAATATAATTATTCTGGCCGACAAATCAGCATCCATCAGGTTGAAATGACAACATTTTTCTCAGGGAAGAAGGATTTTTGAAGGGCTTTTTATATAATAAAATAGTCCACTGAACACGCTGACCAATGACATCAAAGTATCATGAAAACATTCTGCATGAGGATTCGCAGACTCTCACCCCCCTCCCCCCTTTCCCACTTCTCCACCCAAACCCCTTCCCCTCCTTCTCCCTTACCTTACCCTTCTCCACTCACTACTCCCCCCCTCTTCACCCCCCCCCTTACTCTTTCCCTACCTTTCCTCCTCTCCCCACCCCTTCTCTACTCCTTCCCCCCTCCCTCTCCCACACACTCCTCCCCTTTCTCTCTCCCTCCCCCACCTCACTTACTCATTCCTCCCTCCTCTTCACCCTCACTCCCCCCTTCTCCCCCCCACCACACTCCCCCCCCCCCCCCACCTCCCCTCCCTCCTCCCTCCCCCCCCAACCCCCCCCCTTTCTTTACCCCCCACCACTCCCTACCCCCCTCCTAACTCCGCAACCCCCCCTCGCCACTCCACTAACTTGTCTACTTGCACTCCACCTTTTCCCCCCCCCCACCCTTCCCTCCCCCTTACACCCCTTACCACTAAAACAAACCCTCCACTCCACACGCCCCTACCCAACCCCTTACCCTTTGCACACCACCTTCTCGCTTACCTACCTCAACACCCCCCCCCCCCTCCCCTCTTAGACTTCTGCCTTCCTACACTAACACTTAATACCTCCTTCATTTTGACCATACCCCAATCACTTACCACCTTCCCATTAACCCTACACCCCCTCACACACCCAAACCATCCACCCCAACTACCCCCTACCTTAACCTTACCTTAACTACACACTACCCCAACCACCTTACTCATCCCCTTCTAAACTCTCCTCCAACCACCCTCATCATTCTTCATCCTCTACCCCTCATCCTACCCCCACACCTACACCTCTCTACTCTTCCCACCTCCCCCCGACACTTCTACTCATACATCATCACAACCTTAACCTCTTACACTATCCCACACACCCCAACCACACCTACCCCTCACACTTCCACTCACACCCACACATTATATATTACTATCACACCTACATCCCCCCTCTTTCTTAAACCTCCCTCCCATTAACTAACAACCCACCTCCCCCTCACCCCTAACCCACTTACTCCACTTCCCTTACTCCCTCCTTTCACTACCTTCCCCTCTTTACCCCCCCTCCCCTTACCACGCTATTACTCTCCATGCCCCCACAAACATTCTACTCCTTCATCCCTACCGCTCCCTTCCACTCGACCACTAGCTATTCAACATACTACCAATTAACTCTCAACCCACAACCACCTCTCCCTCTCCTACAATCACCTACTCCAAACAATCACATCCATTACTACCCACTCATACTCATACTATACACCGCTAACTCAAACACATAATCACACTTACTCAATACCAATACATTTACCCCCTACCTTTAACAACAACTCACAACCACGCACTCACAACACACAATTAAAACACCTTTACTACTATATGCGAATAAAAATTTAAGCGAATCAAAATCGAATAGTATGAAAGAGAAAAAGAGAAATTAGCAATGAGAAGTTCAACCGGAACGACGAGAGGAACCATAACAATCATGACCTACCAATCGGAAACGGACTTCACGATCCTAGTGGAGGGAATAAAATATCTGATATGCTACAAATATGCAATCAGTCATGTCGTACACTATGTTTGCGATATCAATTACTTTTTAAATTTAACTTAGTCAGATATTGATATCCAATAATGATATTAATACCGACTGAAGGACTAAAAAAATGTGAAAAACGAACTTTATACACCATTTCTCAAATACGAATATCTACCTCACACTATTAGCACAGAAGTTGGTAGGATAAGTATAATGCAGTTTAACGCCAATACATTCAAGCAAGCAAGCAATGCTCAGGAGTTTTATGAGATGTCTTTCTACAACTGGCCTTTCAACGAAGAGACACTGAACTGTACTGTAGTGAATGACAATTCCAACAGACCATTCACAGAGACGCTTAGACGGTCATCCCAACAGCAGTGAGATATCAATCAAACATACAAGACCAATCCACAGACATAAGACATTTTTGTTCCAATTACGGTGATTGAACATTGAGAACAAAACATAATAACCAAACATTGTTGAAAAACTTCTTCTACCAGAAATACAATGTATTCCATTAATTTTCAAATGACATTCAGAAATCAATACAAACATATGACAAACACAAAAAAAGCCATTCTATTTAAATAATCCATCACATCACCACCCACAAACCCACTTTATATATACCTAATCTCTAAGTGGTGAACAACCTTTACTTCCAATCATTTACCTCCCTTTTACATGTCCAAATTAAGAAACAGTAACCCTCCTAGACAAGCAATATTTAAATGAAGGAATACTAAGAATTTCCAAACATCCATGCGACCAACTGGATGACAGCAAGCACTTAGTGCTGATACTAAAGCCAAATCTACGAGACCTAATGGACAACCAATCCACTGGACGCGAAGTCGCCACTCCGAGCACAGACCACCGATAGAGTTGGCAACTCGATTTTGTGACTCAGAGGATGACAGGCACAAGATCACCCACTTGGATATTAAATTCAAACAGACTGCAAACGAAAATGAACTCAAGGCAAATCCTAGATCCCAAGCCCCCATACACTACCCCACCCCCACCCCTCTTAAAGACACACAGACAAATAATTGGTTTTTAGATTTGAGATTTCAAGCATCACAACACTTGTTGCAATTACGAATGGCAATTCATAACACATTAAATGCATTGTTATATTTATCGTTCTTTCATCAGAGATTCGTGAGAGAGAGACTGGGTTAAATTACAGCCGAAAAGAGAACATCAATCATATCAAATGAACTTATTCCAGAGGCCGATTAGGATATCAGACGATATACCTGCACGCAATGGGGAAGTATAGCGAGAAACTCCATTGTAACGATTATCAATTTCTGCTGTTATGATTTCCACACAAACTTCAAATAAAACCAATAAAAAAAATTATATTTCTCTGGACAAGTTATTTTAAATTCACACCAAATAAAATAGAGATAATATACGAGAACTGAAAGTAAATGAAGAGAGAAAGAAAGGTGAATCGAGAGTAAAAGAAAGTGCATGAGAAGTAATTTAGCGATGAGACACCAATAGATATCGAAAAGCACACAATGTGGAAACCTCTGGAAGGCAATCAATGTAGATAATACGAAATTAGCAATAAGTAGGGGAACAGGAAGGCAAAAGAAAATGGACTCAAAGACGACAAAGACTGTGTTGAACGTAATGCAGTATACGATTCCATGAAAATAAGCAAATACAAATGGAATGGCAAATCGATACTCCCTCAACCATATCAGGATGACATTAACGCTGACGAGAAGTAGATTCATTGGCATGGGGATAACACAACCCCTGGAAATGTGTCACATCTTTGATGCAGGACACTTCAATGGACTACCCTTTATACGAAGCAAGTTGGTACACTCATGTTGAACACGACCAAGGCAAAGAATAGACAGGCTGAGAACAACCGCAAGTGTTATTCGCACCCCAGATATTGGACTTAATGTACACAATGGGAGAGACTTCTGGAAATTTGGATCAAATTTTCATAGATCCACTGAATATGTGAATAGTGTGTCCGCAACCATATCTACGGACATGTTAATCTAACATTTATAAATGTACTGGCGAAAAGAACACAATATGGGTTCGCAGAAGAACACAATGATTTAAGTAAAGTGTGGTTAGCGATACAAACAGGCCTGACATGGCGCCAATAATTTAGATTGAAAAAAAACCCAAGAAATGAACGAACACGTCCTACCAACAGTTCATCAGCAACATGCAACTTCACGATAGTGTTCAAACTGCAAAGCCAGACAAACAGAACATGACAGGCTATCATATATGACACAACATATTTAAATTTTCCGAGAAATATTCAAAGAATGGCACGAGATCGTTATATGTTCCTTAAAGTGTCACCAACATATATCTACAGAAATGCAGATAGGTCCAATTTTAGTATAAAATAATAAGACAAGCACAAGACATGATGGCCTCAACGACCAAACCTCATTTTATAATTATGCTAAGATATGGTACAAAAGAGACCGAACAATGGGATAAGGTAGGCACTTAATTAGAAAAAAACACTAGGTATACAAACAAATCACATCAAACCATAATTACAAATCACAAGCATATTACATGAAATCATGTTCAAACTTGGCAAAGCAGATACGAATGAGTGGCATTTACAAGCGATGTTAAAATCTTTTTCGAGAAGATCGATCACGGAATAAAAGAACCGACTGAGTGCATTTATTGTATAAAAAATTGATGCTAGCCAATTTAATTCACAAGATGAAATTACAAAAAAACACAGGAGGTAATACATACATGAATATTTTGTCATGAAAAAATATCTTGTCTGGCTTGAACTCAGGACACTTAAAGTCTTAAGCGAAAGCCGAAAAACTTAAAATCTTTAGCCACCACCAAGCTATGCAGAATTACAAATTCCTTACAACAATCACCAAAAAAAACTTTGTAATAAAGACTAGCCCATCAACTGTGATAATTACCTTCACAAGTTTTGAGAAAAGCGAATAGGTGCGAGTCGGTTTAGTCAGTAGATGATCGTCATGGATGATAGAATTGAGCTAGAAGCATAAACCCCGAGCCGAAAATCTTCGAGTGCTTTACCATGGAAATAGTGTGGTTCAAGTGACGAGACTTCCAGGTGACAGGGTGAAAGTGTGAGATTTGAATCGATTGAAGGGATATTTTGAGGGTGAGACCAGCATCGACCCTTTTCAAGATCTAGAAGAAGGAGGAGAGAGGAGGGAGATGATTGGGACCATACTCTGTGCAAGCGTCTGGTGCATGTTCAGCAGTCTCCCTTGGCCTATTAGGCACAATTGACGGGCACGCCTCGACACAGTATACAGCA
This sequence comes from Eptatretus atami, assembly GCA_035128595.1. NCBI lineage: Eukaryota > Metazoa > Chordata > Myxini > Myxiniformes > Myxinidae > Eptatretus > Eptatretus atami. The sequence continues at coordinate 69,406,836 of CM068956.1, forward strand.
TGCTGGCACTCAGTTTTGCCGACCTTGAAGGATGACAGGTCGAGTTAAACCCCACCTGGTATAATTCAACAGCTGAGCAGGATTTTGAACTCAGGAACCCTCGGATTCCAAGCCGCCACGCCCAATCATTAGCAACCAGGCATGAAGAAAGGGAAGTTACTGCTGTCATCCCATTGTGTGTTTGGAATTGACAGCTAATTGAGAGTCACAGTCAGAAGGAGGAAAATGGGGTTTTTACCAGAAATCGAAAGGTCATTATATATTAGAGACAGGATGGGCTCAAATTCTGCTTGGTGCTGTCCATCACTGGCATGATAAAGAGAGGTTCGGTTCAAAGTTGGTGTGTGATGGGTGATTGAAGAAGTTAGAAAGCGGAACTGGCCTGTATTCAACAAGAAAAGGTGTGGCAAGCTTATCATGAGCATTCCTGAGTGTCCAACATCTGTGATATGTCCAGAGACAGGTTTTTTGAACTCTTGCTTGAGTCGGGCTCCATCCACGTTTCGAGAAAACAGAGTAATTCCGAACGCAAGTGTCAGGATGAATTCAAACTGAATGATCACAGACACGGCTGCTTGAAATAGAAAGGACATTACTCACCAGAGTGGGAGTACACGCAGTCGACAGATTAAACAGGATAACCAACTTTTTGAGGTCAAAACAACGGTGGAGGTTTGCCTTAGCCGGGTTCCAGTGAGATATTCTGGTTGGCAAGATTGGGACACATTTTGTGTGAGCCGTTTGCGCAAAATGACCTCAAGTGCCTCTTCCAAGGTCCAGGTTTTGAAGATAAATTAAATAAATAATTAAAAATTAAAATACATTTTTTTAAATTAAAATCCCCATTTTTCGCTCACCTGGACTGGAGTTCAGGGAGCTTATGGATGGCGCATCGCCGTCCATCCATCACACTTACAACTTCTCTGAATGCACAGATGATTTTGATGAAACTTCACCACAAACTTCATCACCCGATATGAACCAAATTTTCACGAGCATTAAAAAAATAATATAACAAAAAAATAGCAGAAGGTGGTTACGGGGGGGGTTATACCCAAAAATAAGGTATTTGTTTTCTTCTCAGGAAACTCGACATGCAAGCGATAAACGCAGACACAACCTTCATCACCGTGATGTACCAAAGATTGTATGGCATTAACATATATTTTTGGGTCTCAGAGGGCGTCCACAGGAAAGAATCCTGAGGTTGGTTGGGGGGTGGGGATTGCCCCTAAATAGGTATTTGAAACCATTTTCTTTTTTTTCATTTTTGTGAATTCCATCCATGTTGACTTCCTCCTCATGATTTATCAAGCCAGGTGGTACCTAGGGGTATTGCCAATTTTTTCTATTTTAACTACCCTTGAATTCCCTGATTGTGCCAATTGCTCCCACCCGACCCCCCCCATCTCAGCCTCTGCCTCTTCTTCTCAATTAAATACCTCGTTTGATGGATGTATTGGTTGGTGTTGATGTGTGCACCATGATGGGCCCGAATGGTCTCCTCCTGCGACAGTTCCTTTTTATTACTTGATATGGCAAGATGGGATTTGAAACCCAGGGTTTCTACCCATGACCAATGTATTTAGTTGCGACATCAAAAGGCAACCCTCCTTCTCTTTCTCTTTCACCTGTTGTCTTCTCCTCAATCATCTTTCTCGAAGCTGTTACTTCATGATCTCATTTGTGAATTGTGATATATTTCAGGGGCTGTCGATACAACTGCCACTTCAAGTACATGGCAATTGGCAGTGCCATTAGACCCCAACAACCAGCACGACCTATCGAATGCCTTTTCAATTCACCGCACAGAGAAACTCATGAAAATGCATGTGGTAAGCAGGAAAGAACAGACTCTCTGGTCAATGTTTTAATACCACATGATCATCATTCTCTCTCAGTGTTTCAGTTATTCACGTATAATATCACGTTTCTAGTTTACCTCTTCCCCATTGTTTGATTATTTAGTGAATTCCTTCCTTTTGTGAACCTTCACTCCTCTACGACCAGGTTTTGCTCACAGTGCAAGAATGAATACGAGTGGGTTTATGCAAGTCTCGACAGCCATCTGACCGAAGTGCTGATCATTCAGTTTAACGGTTCCTGATGATGGAAAACGAACGGGAAAAATCATGTGACTTCCATATAGGTGAGCACCCATCTCTCATGGCTGGCAGGATAGCCTACAGCACATAACACTGGCACGTTGAGTTGTTTTGGCCTGGGATTCGAATCTGGACCAAGCTATAATTGTCATCATGTTGTTTCACAGAGCGAGCTATTTGATCAGTGTGTGTGTCGTCCTCGACAGACGTTAAACCGGTGTCCCGTCTCCTGCATTTGTTAGGGATGTTTAAAATCCCATGGTGTCTTAGTGAGAGTAAGTGACTATTTCCAGAAGAGCAGCGTTCGGGTGTCAAGCATGCATTGTATGGGTCCACGTGGAGCGGGGTCTCACTTTGCCACAGAACATGTCCACTTGTTGGTTGGTAATAAAAGTGCAAGAGAATGCCCCATCAGTCACATCCAACGAAGAAGGCAGTGTCACTTCAGAATCGATAAAAAAATTTCCCTGTGTTACATGAAATAGGATATGAACAAAATTGGGGGTAGGGTTCGTAGTAGTCGAGAAAGGCAGTTAATGGATAAAAACGACGTTTATGTTTACAGAATCAAACCAATAACCACAATAAAATTTGGTAATTCTATAATATTACACAAAATCTTAAAACTAAGATATGAAGGTGGAATTGCTAGCAACAGCGCAGCTTTGGAGAGACTTATAGTGCTTCCCACAGGTTCACACATGTCGTTTGATGAGCAGCAGTGCCGAGTGAGCGATGTGGGAGAGGTTTTCAGCTTTAATAGTGGAATGGAGTCATCAGGACTGAAAGATCCACTTCTGCCTTCGGCAAGTCAGTGTCTTCTGCTCTGTTTACCGTCTCCTCTTCCGGTGGTTCTCCGCACCCACTCCCCCCCTCCTGCTGTGTCTCGGATTTTTGTCCCCACTATATTTTCCACATGGAGCTCAACGTTGCTAGCAACACCATTCTCTTCAATCAAAACAGCTGTTCAACCACCACTGCTTATCATCCCCCTATCCAAAACCGCGATCTTTCGTACCCCGTTAATCACCCAAAACCCACCTCCTTTTCTGCTTTCCTTCCTGAGTCCCGTAATCCTCTTAGATACACTGTCCCGCCTAACCCCTCCCTTCACGATTTATTGTCTCTGTCCCACTGTTTTGTCCTTCCTCTCCCCTCTTGTCTCATGCCCCCCGCTGGGCGTTGTGTGTTAGCTCCATCGGCCTCGACAAGGTATACCAATCACACAACAAAAAATTTATACATGTTCATATTGTGAGCAATCCACATCGGACAATTTACTGCATCGATTCACAAAAACACCTCTCTATGAGTAAATGTGGCACATGAGCGCCATAGAATGTTGTGTTTTTAAAATCAGAACAGCTGTTCCCAAGAATGTAAACCAAAACGATCACACGCGTGCTGCCAAAGCGAAAATAGCTCAACCAGAAGAGGAAGGAACAAATCACAAATTATCTTTTACATCACTCAATCGACAGAACAGAAAGAAGGTTCTCGGTCGCAGCACATGTGCTGGGTGGTTCAGTTACCCAATCAGGTTGGCAGAGTAATTCGTAGTCAAGCCCTCTCAATAAAAGGAACGGGAGATAATAGACGGCTGCGAGGCAAGCTGATTGGTCATGGAACTCTGCAGCTCGATCGGCTTTTTGCGGTGAGTTTGTGTTTATGGCTGCCGGTGAGATGAGGGTTAAGTTTTATACCACAAAAATAATGAGAAATATTTACAGGAGCAGCTTTGAGATCCCATTATCCTTTTTATGACTGCCATTATTGCACTATTGTTGTTTTATTTTACTCGTGATATATATTGAGGCTTCTGAAACGGCAACCTAATACCTCTCCCACCATCAATGGAACGCCGACATGGTACACATTACAAAGATATTTGCATCGCCCAACTCCTGGTGGGGGGCACATGATGTGTTACAACCTTTCTTTCTGACCCGTCGTCCACTTGGCAAGTTTAATTGTTAGATTACAGAAGTAACGAGTGAATAAATCAACGTCAAAACAGACGGATGCTAAAATGCTATTTTAATGTGATAGACAGATTGACAGTCTCACGGGACCTCACTGGTCATTATTGCGTTTGCATGGGCCACCAAGGAGAACGCTGACCGCTCATTGCAGGCACCCAACATCTTAACAAATCCTGTTCTAAATACAGGGCACGGCACAGCGAGAGTGCTGCACCCCTGCGAGAACTGAAACACAGAAACATGCCACATCCGAACCAGAATACCTCATCACCAAACACTGTGCAATGAGCTATTGGTTAATTTTGTAAACTCTCATACAATACTTTTCATTGAAATCCTCAACTTACATCGCCTATAATTCCTTTGCATAAATATGCATTAAATTTTGTTCAGGTTTCAATTTTTATAATTACATGCAATAGATTAACATTCACCCCATCTCCCTCTTCCCCCCCTCCCGGAATGACCTTGACCTCACAGCAAATTGTCGGATAGTCAACAGAGCCACGGACAGACCTATGATCTATATGTTATCAATCTCATGATCCTCCCCTTCAACATTATACGGTATGGCCAGCTACAAAAGAGCACACAACAAGGGAACCAACCGGCTATGAGAAGATGTGGCTGTATTCATATTTGGGTGTGTCCGTTGTGCTCATTAAATTTGCTACTCTTACTCCGTCCCCCAAACCTCACTTCCCATTTGTTCATTGCTCGATTATTTTGCTGTGAACATAAGCTATCAAACTATCTTTACTAACTCATTCACTCCACCCTCCAACTTCCAACACCACCTCCTCCCAAATTTTTCCTGTTTCTTCAGCTTCAGCGTGTGCTTCTGTATCCATCTTGTCCA
>CM068956.1:69412287-69436180 GCA_035128595.1 Eptatretus atami
AAGAGAGAGATAAGCAGTTTCAACTTTTTGCCGACTGTGCAAACTTTGCTCAAGGAACCCAATATTTCATGGCTAGGAACACAAATGATGCCCTGAGGGCGTTCCGATTCATTGCCCGTTCATGATCCTTGTCCCTTCCCAGTCACCGATGCTCTCCTCATCTTCACTGTCTGGGAGCTCAATGGTCTTTCTCCTTTGGTACATCTGCAATGTTATGCAAAAATTAACCTTGTCGTTACTTACTTTTAAAAACTGCTTTGCACCTTCTCCTATTGATACAGATGAACACTTAACAAATTTTTTTGGGTACTAAGAAAGCAGTCCTTGCATCACCGCTTGGCAAAGCTATAAGGGATTGAAGATGCTTCGATGGTCAGGGAAAGGGGGAGTATCCGTTTGAGGTGGCTACGGAAAACTCTGCTTGACTTCACTGTCTACATCTACTGTGGACGTTGTGGCAGCACTCGAGACCTTCGGTCAGTGCAGGTAATGCCTTTGTTGGTTGGAAGACCGGAACCCGTTCCTGCCTGTCTGTGACAACATGAAGGGGTTCTAGCAGTCTCTTTTTGAAAGGCTTCAGTGGTGTCCTTTCATGCCAAGAACTGGCTGCTTGGATGCAGCAATCTTGAATTAATGAATGAAATCCTCATTTCAGTTGTTTTTGGTTTGTTTTGGATGTACTTGGTTAGCGACAGACATCTCAGTCTCATTGACACTGGACACGTCAGGAGATGCACACGAATCATTCTTCATGCCATGCCAGGCTTGTTGGATGTTCCATCTTTCTGTTCACCTTCCGTCAACAAGGTCCTTTGGGTGCATTCTGGCAGCAAAGACTTCCGATGATCTGTACCTTCAGGAACAGCTATTCCTCATCTTCCATTTGCATCAATCGGGTCCAAATTTCGTCTCCTCCAAAACACTTGACCTTGCGGATCACTTCAAGTTACTTGTCGCTGCATTACAACGTCAGTTTGATCAGCAGCCCGCTTTTGTCTTCTGGTTCTGTATGTTCTCTTCTGGCGCTCTCTTTCCCTCCTTCCTCACTGTCTGCATTGATCTCAGCAGAAGAAGGGCCAGGATGAGAAGACAATGCAGAAGCTTCTGGAATGACACTTTTCCTTTTCCTTAGGCCTTGTCAGGTACCAAAGAGTGGAAAACTTCATTTAAAGATAGTAGGGCAGTCTGCTCTCATGTGATCCTTTGCCTTACATACAAAACAACAAGGCTCATTGGTCATATGAAATATCTTGTAACTCTTCCCTTCAAAAGGAAAAACAAAGGATCCCTCACATTCCATGTCATTTTCAACTCGATATGAGATTGTCTTTTGAAAGCAGGATAATGAGGGAGGGCAAGGCTCACGATAACCGAGAGCATGGCCTAAATAGGTATCCTCGCACTCGCCAATCGCTCAGGAAAGGCACAATGCATTATCGGCATGAAAGGAGTAATGTTGGACAAGGGAATCGTGTAGCCAAGACTCGAGAGCGCATTGACTTGTACAAATAATCCACCCACAACAATCCTTTTCTGTAATCGCCTTATTTGGCTTCAGCTTCGGATTTGAGGAAGAACCAGCCCTCCGCAAATTTTTCGAGGCAGCAACTATGTTTGATGGACCAACGACATTCGCCATTTCGTTTACGATTTGCTTCCATGAGGATAGCTTGTCCCATCTACATGCTCACTCCATGTTTCCTTGTCAACACGTTAAATGATGTGTCGAGCTGCTCACGATTGCTTGGCCCAGAACAACTCGCGCAACGCAGCCCATCACGAATTCATCGACATGTTTATAACACCGAGATATATCTTTTACAAACAAAACTGCTTCAGAAATAAAGGGCAAGACGGATTTAAACCTGAAGGAAAACAAACGTTGAAAAAGGCGGTTTTTAAACAAACTCGTTCGACAAACATACTCAGCTCATTCACAATGTTGTGATATTTGAATGCACGGAAAAGGGGAATAAAGTAAAAAACAAAAGAATTCTAAACGGGGATATTTATCGATAACTGACCACAGTCAAAGCTAGGCTCAACACAAAACGTCTCATTAAACAACGAAAACCGGAAAATAAAATAAACAAACGAACCAACTCGGTTCAGAGAAACGCAAACAAACAAATACCATAGAACCGGAGTAAGTGTGACTACAATGAATGATAGTGTAGCAACTCGAGGAGCAGCGAAAATAGTGGGCAACTCGAAGTAGTAGTCGTCCGTCGGTCGTCGTAGTCGTCGTTGGCGTCGTAAACAAGGAAACTTGGAATGAGGAAGGGACATTGGCCGCAACAAGCCTGCAGCTGTATCTTAAACCACATGAATCAAGTAACCAGTTTATCAAAACAAATTCACTGAGGGAAGAGGGTGTGGAGGTGCAGAGTGGGGATGAGAAAGTGGGGTGCAAAGCACGGATATCAACCTGGGTATTTATACACATGAACAATTGCACAAGAAATACATTATTTTAATTAAAAAATATAAACTTATTGTTATTATTAAACTTTTGGGGTTGCCGGGGGGGGGGGGGGGGGATGAGGAGAATGATGTAGAGCATGAACAAGCCCTGACAGTTCCGTCACCTTTTTTGAAGAGACTCAGAGATCTATCAATCATAACACATACATCCCATCATCGATCCATATCCTCAGTTACCAGCTCCCCGACAATTTCCAGTAAATATCCATGTTATGTCCCACTCCCTCGATTTCCCTAATCACTGCTTGTCGGTACTACCTCATTCCAATTTAAACGTATGCGACTGTTTTTGCGGCCAATTACTTTCCACAGACCACCTTTGCAGTGTCATCCACTCGTCTGAATTGAAAGAACCCTTAATTACCATCTAACTCTCCTCTTATTTACTCTCAGGGTGCAGACGCTTGGTCTTGTCACTTGAATCTCCCTTCTGCAAGAAACCTCTTCATGCAGTTATTTTGTGTATACCCTTCATTATCTTCATCCTCGATGATATCCACTCCCAGCCGGCCTTCTCTCCAATGTATGAAGTCTGTCTCTTTAGCCGACTCCACCAAGTCGAGTTAAGCAAGACCGGTAATTCATCAATCTCAGTACGCTATGCTGAACCATCTTCAATGGTGGCACTTGTCCTTCTCAGAATCTGGTCAACCAAGCTGTACACTATTCTAGGTGAGGCCTCATGAATTCCTTTCCAGTAACATTCCGCTAAATTATATGTTAAACCCCATATAAAGAGATCATGAAATTCCTTTCCAGTAAATTCCTATAAATTTTTATGTAAACCCTTAAATAAAGAAGCCTTCATGAAATTCCTTCCAGTAAATTCCATAAATTTATATATAACCTTTATAAAGATGCCTCATGAACATTCCTTTCCAGTAAATTCGATAAATTTATATGTAAATCCTTTATAAAGAAGCCTCAAGAAATTTCTTTGCCAGTAAATTCCAATAAATTTATATATAAACCCTATATAAGAGGCCTCAATGAAATTCCTTTCCATAAATTCGCAATAAATTTATATATAAACCTATATAAAGAGGCCTCATGAAATTCCTTTCCAGTAAATTCCAATAAATTTATATAAAAACACTTTATAAAGAAGCCTCATGAAATTCCATTCCAGTAAAATTCCTAATAAATTTATATATAAACCCGATATAAAGAAGCCTCATGAAAATACTTTCCAGTAAATTCCGATAATTTTAATATAATAAAACCCCCAATATAAGAGCGCTCATGAAATTCCTTTCCAGTAATCTGATAAATTTATACATAAACCCCTATATAAAGAGGCTATGAAATTCCTTTCCAGTAAATTCCGCAATAAATTTATATATATATAACCCATAAAAGAAGCCTCGTGAAATATCCTTTCGCAATAAATTCCGATAATTGTATATAAAATCCTTTACAAAGAGGCTTCATGAAAATTCTTTCCAGTAAATTCCTATAAATTTTATATAAACCCAATATAAAGAAGCTCATGAAATTCCTTTTTCCAGTAAATTCCTATAATTTATATATATAACCCCGATATAAAGAAGCCCTGCATGAATTCCTTCCATAACATTCCTATAAAATTTTATATATAAACCGCATACAAAGAATCCTCATGAAATTCCCGTTTCCAGTAAATTCATTTAAATTTAATATATAAACGCTTTATAAAGAGGCCTCATGAAATTCCTTTCCTGTAAATTCCTGATAAATTTATAAATAAACCCTATATAAAGAGGCCTCATGAATTCCTTTCCCAATAAATTCGCGATAAATTTGTATATAAATCATTCAGCAAAGAGGCTTCATGAAAATTCCCTTTCCAGTAAATTCCCTATAAATTTTATATAAACCCTTTATAAAGAGGCCTCATGAAATTTCCTTTCCAGTAAATTCCCCTATGCAATATAATATATATATATATATATATATATTATATATATATATATATATATATATATATATAGTATAAACCGCATTATAAGAGGCCTCATGATATTCCTTTCAGTAAATTCCTATAAAATATATATATATATATATAATATATATATATATACATATGTATATATAATATATATATATATATATTATGTATATACCCTATATAAAGAAAGCCTCATGAAATTCCTTTCCAGTAAATTCCTATAAATTTATATATAAACCCACGAATATAAAGAACCTCAAGAAAATTCCTTTCCAGTAAATTCCTATAAATTTATTTATAAACCCTATATAAAGAAGCGTCATGAAATTCCCTTTCCAGTAATCCTAACAAATTTATATATAAACCCTTTATAAAGAGGCCTCATGATAATTCCTTTTCCAGTAAATTCCTATAAATTTTTTTTAATATAAACCCATATAAAGAATCCTCATGAAATTTTCCTTTCCAGTAAATTCCTTTAAATTTTTATATATAAACCCTTAAAAAAGAGACGCTCAATGAAAGTCTTTCCAGTAAAATTCCTATAAATTTATATATTAACCCTTTATAAAGAGGCCTCATGAAATTCCTTTCCAGTAAAATTTCTTCAATTTATATATAAACCCTATATAAAGAAGCGTCATGAATTCCTTTCCAGTAACTTCCTAACAAATTATATTATAAACCTTTAATAAAGAGGCCCTCATGAAATTCCTTTCAGTAAATCCCTATCAATTTATATATATATAAACCCATTATAAGAGGCCTCATGAAATTCCTTTTCCAGTAAATTCCTATAATATATATATATATAACATATGTATATATATATTAATATATATATAATATATATGTATAGTACCCTAATATAAAGAAGCCTCATGAAATTCCTTTCCAGTAAATTCCTATAAATTTATTATATAAACCCGATATAAAGAACCCTCAAGAAATTCTTCCAGTAAATTCCTATAAATTTATATATAAAACCTAATATAAAGAAGCGTCATGAAATTCCTTTCCAGTAAATTCCTAACAAATTTATATATAAAACGCCTTTATAAAGAGGCCTCAATGAAATTCTTTCAGTAAATCCTATAAATTTATATATAAACCCCATATAAAGAATCCTCATGAAAATTCCTTTCCAGTAAATCCTTTAAATTTATTTAAAACCCTTAAAAAAGAGACCTCATGAAAGTCCTTTCCAGTAAATTCTATAATTTATATATAAACCCTTTATAAAGAGGCCTCCATGAAATTCCTTTCCAGTATTCCTATAAATTTATATATAAACCCTTCTAAGAAGCCTCATGAAATCCTTCCAGTCAATTCCTATAAATTTATATATGAACCCGATATAAGAAGCCTCATGAAATCCTTTCAGTACAATTCCTATAAATTTATATATAACCCTTTATAAAGGCCTCCATGAAATTCTTTCCAGTAATTCTGATAAATTTATATATAAAGCCTTTATAGAGGCCCTCATGAAATTCCTTTCCAGTAAATTCCTATAAATTGATATATACATCGCCTATTAATAAGAAGCCTCGTGAAAATTCCTTTCCAGTAAATTCCTATAAATTTTTTATATATAAAACGCCGATATATAAGAAGCCTCATGAATTCCTTTCCAGTAAATTCCTATAAAATTTATATATAAACCCATATAAAGAAGCCTCATGAAATTCCTTTCCAGTAAATTCCTATAAATTTAATATATAAACCTTGGTATAAAAAAAGCCTCATGAAAATTCCTTTCCAGTAAATTCCTATAAATTTATATATAAACCCGATATAAAGAAGCCTCATGAATTCCTTTCGTAAATTCCTATAAATTTATATATAACCCGATATAAAGAACCCTAAGAATTCCTTTCCAGTATTCCTATATTTATATTAAACCCTATATAAAGAAGCCCCTCGTAAAATTCCTTTCCAGTAAATCTTAAAATTTTGATATATAACCCTATATAAAGAAGCGTCATGAATTCCTTTCCAGTAAATTCCTACAAATTTATATATAAACCTTTTAAAGCGGCTCCATGAATTCCTTTCCAGTAAATTCCCTTAATTTATATGTATAACCCTTATAAAGAGGCCTCATGAAAATTCTTTCCAGTAAATTCTATAAGGTATATATAATAAACCCTATAATAAAGAAACCTCATGACTTCCTTTCATAAATTCCTATAAATTTATATATAAACCCCATACAAAGAATCCTCATGAAATCAACTTTCCAGTAAATTCCTTTAAATTTATATATGAAACGCTTTATAAAGAGGGCCCTCATGAAATTTCTTTCCAGTAAATTCTGAATAAATTTATAAATAAAACCCTATATTAAAGAGCCTCATAATTCCGTTCCAGTAAATTCCCGATAAATTTGTATAAAAGTCGTTTACAAATGAGGCTTCATGAAATTTCATTTTCCGTAAATTCCTATCTTTAATATATAAACCCTTTATAAAGAGGCCTCATGAAAATTCCTTTCCAGTAAATTCCTTCAAATTTAATATAAACCTATATAAAGAAGTGTCATGAAATTCCTTTCCAGTAAATTCCTACAAATTTATATATAAAAACCCTTATAAAGAGGCCTCATGAATTTCCTTTCCAGAAATTCTATAAATATATATATATAAACCCCTAATATAAAGAAACCTCAATGAAATTCCCTTTCCAGTAAATTTATAATTACAATTTTTATAAATCCGCTAATAAAAAGGCCTCATGAATTCCTTTCCAGTTATTCCTAAATTTTATATATAAACCCCATATAAAGAATCCTTCATGAATTCCTTTCCAGTAAATTCCTTTAAAATTTATATATAAACCTTTATAAAGAGGCCTCATGAAAATCCTTCCCAGTAAATTCCCTATAAATTTATATATAAACCTTTATAAAGAGGCCTCATGAAATTCCTTTCAGAATTCCGAGAATTTATATATAAACCCCATATAAAAAAGAATCCTCATGAAATTCCCTTCGCAGTAAATCCTTTAAATTGAATATATTTAAACCCTTTATGAAGAGCCTCCATGAAAGTCCTTTCCAGTAAAATTCCTACAAATTTAATATATAACCCTTTATAAAGAGAACTCATGACATTCCCTTTCAGTTAACTTCCTATAAATTTATATATAAACCCGATATAAAGAAGCCCATGAAAATCCTTTCCCAGTAATTCCCTATAAATTTATATATAACCCTGATATAAAGAAGCCTCCATGAAATTCCTTTCCAGTAAATTCCTATCAATTTATATTATAAACCCGAATTAAAGAAGCCTCATGAAATTCCTTTCCAGTAAAATTCCCTATAAATTAATATATAAACCTATATAAACGAAGCCTCGTAAAATTCTTTCCAGTAAATTCCTATAAATTTATAATATAAACCCTAATATAAAGAAGCGTCATGAATTCCCTTTCAGTAAATTCCTCACAAAATTATATATAAACCCTTTATAAAGAGGCCTCAATGAAATTCTTTTCCAGTAAATTCCTATAAATTATTATATAAACCCATTAAAAGAGGCCTCATTGAAATTCCTTTCCAGTAAATTCTTATCAATATAATATAACTATATAAAGAAACCTCATGAAATTCCTTTCCATAAAATTCTATAAAATTTATATATAAACCCCTACCAAGAATCCTCATGAATCACTTTCCAGTAAATCTTTAATTTATATATAAACGCTTTATAGAGGCCTCATGAAATTCTTTCCAGTAAAAATTCTGATAAATTTTTATAAATAACACCCTATATAAAGAGGCCTCATGAAATTCCTTTCCAGTAATTCGATAAATTTGTATATAAATCTTTTACAAGAAGGCTTCATGAAATTCCTTTCCAGTAAATTCCTATAAAGTTTATATATAAACGCCTTTATAAAGAGGGCCTCAATGATTCCTTTCCAGTAAAATTCCTTCAAATTTATATCTAACCCTATATCAAGAAGCGCATGAAATTCCTTTCCAGTAAATTCCTACAAATTTATATATAAACCGCTTTTATAGAGAGGCCTCCTGAAATCCTTTCCAGTAAATTCCTATAAATAAGATATAACCCTATATAAAGAACTCATGAAATTCCTTTCCAGTAAATTTCTATAATTTATATATAATCCGATTAAAGAAGCCTCATGAATTCCTTCCAGTAATTCCTTAAATTTATTATAAACCCCAATATAAGAATCCATGAAAATTCCTTTCCGCAGTAAATTCCTTTAATTTATATATAAACCCTTTATAAAAGAGGCCTCATGAAAATTCTTTCCAGTAAATTCCTATAAATTTATTATAAACCCTTTTATAAGAGGCTCATGAAATTCCTTTCCCAGTAAATTCCTAATAAATTTATATATAAACCCCATATAAAGAATCCTCATGAAATTCCTCCAGTAAATCCTTTAAATTTATATATAAACTTTATAAAGAGGCCTCATGAAAGTCCTTTCCAGTAAATTCCTACAAATTTATATATAAACCCTTTATAAAGAGGACTCAATGAAATTCCTTTCCAGTTAATTCCTATAAATTTACTATATAAACCCTTTCCAAAGAAGCCTCATGAATTCCTTTCCAGTAAAATTCCTATAAATTTATATATAAACCCGATATAACGAAGCCTCATAAATTCCTTTCATACATTCCTAAATTATATATAGAACCCTAATGAAGAAGCCTTCATGAAATTCTTCCAGTTAAATTCCTATAAATTTATATATAACCCTTTATAAAGAGGCCTCATGAATTCCTTTCCCATAGTAAAATTCCTATAAATTTATAATATAGAACCCTTTATAAGGAGGCTCATGAAATTCTTTCCAGTAAATTCCTATATAATTTATATATAACCTTTATAAAAGAGGCCCTCATGAATTCCTTTCCAGTAAATCCTATAAATTGATATATAAACCCTATATAAAGAAGCCTCAATGAAATTCCTTTCCAGTAAATTCCTATACATTTATATATAAACCTATATAAAGACGCCTCATGAAATTCCCTTTCCAGTAAAATTCTATAAATATATATATATAAACCCTATATAAAGAAGCCCGTGAAATTCCTTTCCAGTAAATTCCTATAAATTTATATATAAACCCGATATAAAGAAGCCTCATGACATTCCTTTCTCAGTAATATTCCTATAAATTTTAATATATACCCGATATAAGAGCCTCATGAATTTCCCTTTCCAGTAAAAAATTTCCTATAAATTTATATATAAACCGGTTAAAGAGCCCTCATGAAATTCCTTTCCCAGTAAATTCTATAATTTTATATATACCCGATATAAAGAAGCCTCATGAATTCCATTCCAGTAAATTCCTATAAATGATATATATAAACCGATATAAGAACCCTCATGAAATTCCTTTCCCAGTAAATTCCTATAAATTTATTAAATAAACCCTCTATAAAGAAGCCTCATGAAATTCCTTTCCAGTAAATTCCTATAAATTTATATATAAACCCTTTATAAAGAAGCCTCATGAAATTCCTTTCCAGTTAAATGTCATATAATTTATATATACCCCGATAATAAAGGCCAGCCTCATGAATACTTTCCAGTAAATTCCCTATAAATTTTTCTCTTCTTCTTCTCTTTTGGCTGCTCCCGTTCGGGGTCGCCACAAAGCGGATCATCCGTTATGATCCGCATACTGATTTTGGCATGGTTTTACGCCGGATGCCTTCCTGACGCAAAACCCTGGCACCTGCTTACGAACAACAGGGATAAGGATTGGGTTTCACCATGATTCCGGGCTGCCTACACCTATCATAGTGGCGTGCCCAGCGCAGGCAGAGCTCCCGTCCTCAGCGATCCTCCAACCAAAGCCTCCGAGTAGCTGGTTTACAGGCGCAACAGCCACTACAACCCGGTATAAATTCCTATAAATTTAATATATAAACCCGATATAAAGAAGCTCTCATGAATTCCTTTCCAGTAAATTCTTATAAATTATATATAAACCCATTATAACAGAAGCTCACGAAATTCCTTTCCAGTAAAATTCCGCGATCATTTTCTGTATATAACCCTTTATAAAGAAGCCCTGCAGATAAAAACGATGTATTCGATCAGGCTTTATTATTGGTAAAAGCTAGACCTCGATCCCGTTGATGTCTCATTATCACCAGTATCGGTCTTCAATTCCATTTGTTATTCTTTCATCTCAATTTATTTTACTTTATTTCCACATGACCCTCTCCTCACGCACTCCAACAGACGGCCACAGAGGAACCTCAATGAACATTCGCCGCACCATTTCCTCGTCAAACTACGTGCCGTCATTCAAGCGTCATCACGTGAACCTTCAAAAGTACTCGGAGCATCAACGCTGCAACCTTCATACGAACTCAACACTTCTAAAAAAATCCCTCACATAACTACCAGCTTGACCTCAATCACCACAATCGCTAAAAACGTTTCAATCACTTCACACAAACGTTGAAAACAGCTTTCAACATCGTGACCATGGACACATCGCGCTTGCCCACACCTCACCAAACCGCGATCACAATCGGCACCCGGCAAGGGCTGATCCGAGGTGGTTCAAAGGAGTCAGGGGTGCAAGGGGTCAAGGGGTGCACACCCCCTTCACGTGGAACAGGACGGCGCGCCAATGTCAAGCACCCCTCATCGATCACGTTCAAGTGGACGCGTCACTCGCGAATGCGCTGACTCCAATGAACTTGGGTTAACACTGTCTCCGTGGGGATCTATCGGATCGATTTCATCATCGTATCACGAATTTGCTTAAAACAACGCATATCATGGAAGGTCCGAAAAAAAGAGAAGATTCCCGACTTATTTTTTGTCTGTCCAGTTGGGACGACCACACTTTGAATTGTGGCATCATGATTTTCTTGATAATCCATGTATTTCCCGGATAATCCATGTGTTTCGAAATCATGTGTTTCCGATAGTCCTTGTGGTTTCCGATATCATGATATTCAACGATATAATCATATGTTTCCGATATCCCATGTATTTCGTTTAGTCTTGTGTTTCCGATAATCATTGTTTATCGATAATAATCAGTGTGTTCCGATAATCAATGTGTTTCCAATCAGTCTGTATTTCCGATAATGCATGTATTTCCGATAATCAATGTATTTCGATATATCAATGGTGTTTCCGATATCATGTAATTTCCGATAATCACGTATTTCCGATAGTCCACGTATTTTCCGAGAGTCATGTTTTTCAATAGTCATGTTTTCCGATAATCATTTATTTCCGATAATTACGTAATTTCTCGATAATCAATTATCTATCACGATAACATTATCCGATAATCACGTTTCCGATAATCACGGTATCTCGATAGTCATCGTATTTCGATAATCATGTATTTCTGATTATCATATATTTCTTGATAATCATTAATATTCTGATAATCATGTATTCTGATAGTCATATATATTATCCTGATAATAATGTATTTCCGATAATCAATGTATTTCTGATAATCATTATATTCTGATAATCATGTATTTCGATAAATCATGTGTTTCGATAGTCATGTATTTCCTATAATTCATGTATTTCTGATAAATCAATGTATCTTCCGATAATCATGTGTGTTCCGATAGTCATGTATTTCCTATAATCAATGTATTTCTGAAATAATCATACATTTCCTATAATCATGTATTTCTGATAAATCATTACTTCTAGAATCATGTATTTCTGATAATATATATTCTGATAATCATGCGTATTTCTGATAATCATGTTGTTTCCCGATAGTCATGTATTTTCCTATAATCATGCGTTCCAATAATCATGTTAATTACCGATAATATGTTAATTCCGATAGTCATGTATTTCCTATAATCAATGCGTTTTCCAATATTCTGTGTTTTCCGATAATCATAGTTATTTCCGATAGGCTTCTCTGTTTAGAAGCTGGTGTTGCTTCGAGGTCAGGTGCTGAATTGGGATACTCATGCCTGAGTTAAGTCCCGTTCAGCTTGCTGAAACTATAAGGCAGGTGTGGTTTGACTCAGTCTGTCATCCTTCTGAGATTGGCAAAATGAGTACCGGTGTCCTGGTAATCGGGGCACTCATCAGTGGCATAAAACAGCGTCTCCCAAGCAATGGGCAACCAACAGATCCCAAGAGAAACATGAGACAGAGAGAGGGAGAGAGTGAGGGTGAGGGGAGAAGGAGAAGAGGGAGAAGGAGAGGGACAACGAGAGGGAAGGGGGAGGGAGACGGAGACGGAGAGAGGGATGAGGGAGAGGGAGGCACACGGAGACGGAGAATGGAGACGGAGAGGGAGAGGGAGGAGGGAGAGGGAACGGAGAGGGAGAGGGAGAGGGAGATCGGAGAGGGCTTCCTGCTCCAGGCAGAAGATTTTCGCCCTAGTGAGTCCATGTACAAACACGTAAGCGAAGTAGGAAACACACATCCAGTCCTATTTACACCACCATGTAAAAAACCATGCTTTGGAGAAAGTGAAAATATGTTTGATTATTTTATTATAAATACAATCGTTTTTTTTTTTGCTGTTTCCTGTTTTTCTGATCATAAACCGATCCGCTTCATGTGCAGCCTTTTTTGAACTGCTGGTTGCATCATTTGGTTCGGGGCACGGCAATGGCCGCCTGATGCAGTGCTCCGATCACCAACACACTGGTGCTCATTCAAACCCTAACCTCAGAAGGACGACAGCCTGAGTCAACGACCTGAATGTTATTCATGCGGTTGAAAAAGCGGACTCGAAACTCAGGACCCCATGGACTCCCAATCCATCACCCAACCACAACAAACTCTTGAATAACATCATGTGACATTTCTTTGTAACCAAGGAAGGTCATTTGTGAATCGAGAGTCGGATCCATGACTAAAATTACCACTAAACAACGGACGCTACGCTGTCATGTAAAATAGTTCCTGCGGATTAATCTGATCGCGTTGATCGTCGCGAGACCCGCAACTACTTCGGTTTGGAATCAAGACGATATCTCACAGTTACCATGGCAACGTTTTTAAATCGATGAAAGCCCAAAAGACCCACACACATTAAAACCTGAATTTTATGTATAAATCATTGTTTCTATTTGTAACGAGCCAGAGTACTGCCCGATGAGCAACTTATTCTGAGCATTCACCGTTGTTTCTGATGCATTACATTTAACTTGGCGGTGTATAGGCGACGACAGCTCAGTGGAGGCAAAAAAAAATCATAAAAACTCCCTGAAAGCCATATGTATTCCTCAACGACAATTCAACGGTCGGATGTTTGTGTTTTTGTTTATCGCACTTCTTCTCAGTTCTGGGCCGCATTACATCCACACTTACTACAGATCATCATTGCGTCCGCTACATTCTGAAAAGGGGAGTTTTTATCTTTGAGGGTAGTCTTCCAGTGGGGTTCGGGGGTCCTGCAATTCCTCCAATGTAAATGTGTATCGTGTGGCGTCCGCCTCCAGGTGGGGGAGGGTATGACAAGTTCTCCACGCAATCCAGCACAGTATTCCTGTCGCCAGGTTTCCAGCAACGGGTGTTTTGAATACAAGATGTTTCAACAGCGAAGATGTGAACATAATCCAGGAAATGATCAAGAACCTTTTAGCAATTTACAATAAAATAATTTTCTCATTTCCAATGAAATGAACTTATTTAAATATTTCCCTTTTAATAATTTATTTTAATTCTTCATTGCCGGATATGTTTGTAACATTGGGGAGAACGATCGAACCCAACACATGTTCAGCAAGAATGAGGTTAAATTATGGATTTTCTGGTTTAACGGACGTGGACGAGATGAAAATATGATATTAAACAATTTTGGAATACACAAATCCACGTCGCCATGGTGACAGCGGTCTCGTTGGATCCCCGATCGAAAGCAACAGGACATTGTGACGTCATTTGGTGAAGGACGGTTTGAGGTTTCGTTCACGTTTCACGAGTCCTCGATGAGTTGGGACAATGTCTCAAGTTGGTGAGAGAAGATCAGAACAGTTTATTGTTTTGCTTAATTCAGACAAGGTAAGTGAAACTCTCCTTGCATGTTAGGGGGATGTGGTTAATCGATTATTCATGTGTTTGTGTCATACAGGTGGAATGAATCTCGAATCAGAAACGAAACATTTTCCTGCCACCTCCGTCAGACATTTTGTTGTTTTTAATATCAAAGTCGGTAAAATGAGCAAAAACAAAAAAACACAAAGATGATGAAGTAAATAATTGGAATTGTTGCAAGGAATAGATGTAGTTTTATTAAATATTCGATTCCTTGATGTTGTCCCAGGTAAAAACAGAATTTGGTGAGATGTTCATGGATTTATAGGATTTACTGAAAGGAATTTCATGAGGCCTCACCTAGAATAGTGTACAGCTTGGGTGACCAGATCTGAGGAAAGGACAGAGCACCATAAGATGGTTTCAGCAGAGAGTACTGAGATTGATGAATTAACCTGGTCGAGCCTTATAACGCTCGACTTGGTGAGCGGCTGAAAGAGACAGGACTTCATACACTTGGAAGAGGACCGGCTGGCGAGTGGACTATCCCAATACGAAGAATGATAAATAATTGAAGAGTATACAAAATAGGGATCAAAAAATATGCAAAGGTTTCTTGCAGAAGGGAAATCAGTGACAAGACCCAAGGCTGCACCCTGAGCAGTAAATTAAGATGGAGAGTTTAAGATGGTAATTAAGGGTCCTTTCCAATCAGAGAGTGGATCGACTCGCAAAGCTTGTCTGTGGAAAGGTAATGGCAGCAAAAACAGTCGATACGTTTAAATTGGAATGAGGTAGGTACTAGAGAATCAGTGGGGATCGAGGGAGTGGGACTAACATGGATATTTAACAGGAATTGTCGGGAGCTGTAACTGAGATTGGATCGGTTGATTGGATTAGTGTCATGATTGATCGATCTCTGAGTCTCTTCAAAAGGTGAATGAATGGACTGTCAGGGCTTGTTCATCATCATTCATCCTCCTCACCCCCACTCACCCACAACCCCCAAAAGCAAATTAAAACAATTAGTTTAATTTAATTAAATATAATGTATTTGTTGCACATTGTTCATGTGTATAAATACCCAGGTGATGTCCGTGCTTGCCTCACTTTCCTCATCCCCAACTCCCTGCATCTCCACACCTTCTCCCTCAGTGAATTTATTTTTTATAACTGTTACATTGATCCATGTGGTTTAGATTCAGTGCAGGCTTGATGGGCCAAATGGCCTCCTCCTAAGTCCGATATCCTTGTTTACTTCAACAAACTAACGATGACCACTACTTCTACGACTACCACTTCTACGCTACGACTAGTATAACTACTCTCGACAACAGCCGACTACCACCACTTCCACTGCAACTAACAGAACCTATTTTTCTCAGTTATTGTCTGTTTGGCCCAGGAAAGATTTTGGCCGAAGTCTTTCACGAACGGCTGGCCAAGAATCCATGTCTGTGATTTCGGTGATTACTCATCAACCTGAACAATTTACAAATCTGAATGGAAACATTCTTCTTCATGAAGAAACCATGGAATCTTTAACGTGCTCCAACAATTGTTGGCTGACCGGGACGCCGAATTTAATAGTCCATCTGAGGGACGGACAAACACATCGAATGCCTTGCCTGCCTCCGAAACAACGAGGATGGCATTTTCTGAATGGTTTGAGATTTGAGGCCAGGCTCGACGGCTCAGAGACGAGTGTGCATACTTGAGTCTATCCTGCGAGCCTCAAAATAAATAGATTCCAGTCATCAATTGTTAAAGGATAGACAAAGTAAAAGAGAATTTGTTCCATTGCTGGACATATTGCTAATATCGAGGGATACCGTTGTTTTGATGATAGGATGTTTGTGCAGAGGTACAAAGAGGCAAACCTCCTTCGTCCTCACCCTCATTGAACTCATCGAATTGAAAAGATGGTGTAAATTGAACTCATCGAATGTGTTATAATTCCTCCTCTTAGCATTTCATTCCTTGCAGCCCAGTGATGTTGAAACACCACACAACCACCACAGAGTAGCGAAAAAAAAGAGTTTTTGGCGTCGAAGAAAACCAAAGACCCATGAGAAGAGTGAACGGCATCAGGATGAACTTAAACCTGGCGAATGTCTGACATCATCAGCTGAAGCACAGCCTCCGCAAATGCCGAAAAACAAACGAGTAAACACAACATCAGCGACAGATAATAGCAGAACAAAGCCTTCTTCCACATCTGCAGACAAAACAGGAAAGACCTCAATGCCTGCAGTTAAAAGCACAAGAGTCTCTTTCCATATCTGCAGACAAAGAAACAAGGCCTCAACGTCCACAGTTAAAAGCACGCAAAAAGTTCCCTTCCCCATCTGCAGACAAACAGCAAAGGCCTCAACGTCTCAGTAAAAGCAGCCAACAAGCCTCCTTCCAACATCTGCAGACAAACGAGGAAAGCCTCAACGTCTGCAGTAAAAAGCAGCCAAAAGCCTCCTTCCCCATCTGCAGACAAACAAGCAAGGCCTCAACATCCACAGTAAAAAGCACAAAAAGCCTCCTCTCCACATCATACAGATAAACGAGGAAAGACCTCAATGTTGCAGTTAAGAGCAGCAAAGAGTCCCCTTCACATCAACACAGACAAACCAGCGAAGATAATGAGATACAGCGTAAGCGAAGTCGTGTCGTCTGCAGTGAAAGGCAATGCAGTGCCTCGTTCCCATTGGCTGACAATTTTTACAAAGCATCTTGTCTGCAAATCAAAATGCACGACGGCTTCATGCCCAGGTGCAGTCAAACCAGCGAATACTGCACTGAGCCCTCTTCCATCAGAGGTGAGACCAAACACAATCTACATTTTCTTTGTATGAGTGTCTGTATCTTGTAAAACTGAATTCTCCTGAAACAAAAACTTCTGTTCCAGAAATGAATCGTTTTGACTGCAAATCTCCACCAGCTGCCGGGGATTTTCTCGAGGATAAAAAGGTACAGAAATAAAAAACAATGAAGGTCCATCGACCGACCTGCACGTTTTCTTTCCTCCTTCTTTATTCCTACATTTATTTCTCTTCAATGTGTCCATCCTCACCATTTCAGACATTTTGTTCATCCAAATAGGACATATCATACCATCTCTGTTTTCATAAATGGTTTACCATCATGATTGTCTGTGGAGTGCCACCATGTGATCGAGTTGCCAAAGCAACTCACACACGACAGGAGATTAATAGGTTGAGTGAACCGTCTTATGAGGAACCCAAAGCATTGAAAGGGTGAGAACAGGTACAAGGGAGACAGGTATTAACTGAGATCTTGGCTGTAGAATGAACAGACGAAGGAAGAAACAGGAAAACAAGTGAAGGAAGCACTTGTCTGTCAATGGATTGTTTCACTCAATGTCAGTTCAAACGATCCATTAATTGTTTTCCTCTTCCCAAACCTAACATTAGAACAAACTATGAAGACCGACACCCAAGATGGATTCATTGGCCTCGTGAACCTTGGCCTGACTTGCTACATGAATTGCGTCCTCCAGTGTTTGGCAAACACTCCTGTCTTCTGGGAGTACTTCCACGGTTCGTAACTTGGTCCGATAATGGCTTGTTGTAAAGTTCGTTCTCACAGTGTTATGATTTTAGTGGTTTTAGATCTACGTTGCTGCAAAAGTTATTTATTCTAAGTATAAGATTTAGCTCTGCATCAAAGCTACCACATAATCACAGGATATTTGATGTCCCAATTATATAGAATCTGAAATGATTACGTCACAAAATCTCTGCCCCGAATACTCACGAACCTTCCCTCCAAGAATCGAAGATGCTGCTGAAGCAGTGGAGAACTGGAGACACCACCAAAGGATATACAAGGTGATTTAACATCACCGTTTGATGTTATTCGGGACAGGGATTCAGAGTTTTCCAGGGTCTCAGCACACCATTGCCACTCCATTTTGAAAGGCACAACTGGATCGTTGAAGTGCTGGACCAGTGAATGCTTCACAAATGTCCAGTTGCTCATGTATTTCAAAAAATAATTACGTACTCCAAAGACACATCGTCCCGCTGCAGCCCACCAGATGAACAGATTCCAGTCAGATCCCATCTTGGCTGAGATCAAACTCAGACCTCACAGTTCATATGCTCATATGCAAGTATGCTACCTTCGAGCTAAATTTTCATTCCTTCAAACTCGTAATCCAATGAACACACCCATCTTACATAACCAGGGAGTATAAATTGAGATTACTACTTAAATAGTTTCTGAGGAAGTTATGAAATTGAGGATGTGGAGTCACAATATAGAGTTAACAGCTTTCCAGCTTCAATCATCATCCTGACGTTATCATTCTACTGACTACCAAAACTGCACCGAAAAGTCAGCGTTTCTCACAAACTTGATTGGAAGGTGAAATCACAGTGAGGGCTCATTGCTTATTAACAGTTGGGAATTGGTGAAAGGGAATTTTATTCTGCAGGCTTGGTGGTGGCTAAGAATTAAGTTGTTTGGCTTTTGGCTTAAGACTTTAAGGTCTGAGTTCAAGCCATGACAAGATATTTTGTTCATTGCAAAATCATGTTGATAACCCCTGTTGTTTCAGTATTCACTTTGTGGAATTAAATGGCTAGCCCCAATATTATTTACAATTAAAATAAAACCAAGGCACCAGTCGGTTATTTGGATGTGATCTCGGAAAAAGATTGACATGCATATGAAAGCCCACCATTTCGTTAATCTGCTTGCCAAGTTTAACAAGATCAGTAAATCATGTTGGATGAAATGGTGAGGATGTGTTTGATACCAGGTTGTTTTTTGGCAATTAAAATGGCCACCAGTCATCAGTGCGGCCATCTTTGACCACATCACAAAATAAAAAAGAGGTGCGTGTGTATTGCCATCTGTGTGTGCTTGGTCTAAGTTAAACAAAAATTGGAACCATGCATGTCTGAGAAATGGTTGGACACATTAAGGAACAAACGCCAGTCGGCATTCTTGAATATTATCTCGAAAAAAAATGATGGCATATAGAAAGCCGCATTCGTTGCGTGCTTGCCAGGTTTAAAACAAACATCGGTAAATGCATGTGCGAGAAATGTTGAGGACGTGTTCAAACATCGGGTTTTTACAACTTAAAAATGGCCGCCCATCAGCCACTTGATCGCATCCATTAAAATCATGTGCTTTCTGCAAAACATCATGTTTGGTCTTTTCTGCCAAGTACGAATAAAATTCGTTAGATACATGTCCGAGATATGGTTGCGGCCACACACACATATGCAGGGAAACATGAAAATTGACCAAATCCAGAAGGCCCCATTTCAGACCAAGATCCACGGGGCGAAGAACACTGACGGTTACTCAGACCGGTCATGCTTTGAGGTCGTCAAATGAGACCAACTTGGCATGCCGGAAAAGGAGCCATGAAGTGTCCTGCACAAAGTGGTGACACATCCAGGGTTGTGTACCCCAGCCAATGAAACTACCCCGGGCAGCGTTATGCACCTGTTGGGTGTGAGGAGTATTCGATTGGTCCA
Organism: Eptatretus atami; assembly: GCA_035128595.1. Lineage (NCBI taxonomy): Eukaryota > Metazoa > Chordata > Myxini > Myxiniformes > Myxinidae > Eptatretus > Eptatretus atami. The sequence continues at coordinate 69,432,204 of CM068956.1, forward strand.
TCCATTGTATTCTAATTTTCAGGAACGTATATGCACGTTCAAACTCTTTGCTGAGCTCCCAATTTCTTTTGTCCTGGTTTTTCCCCACCTATGGACCAATCGAATTCCACATTATGCCTTCCAAGGCTTCCCACATTTGTGGCTTTTCCGATATCTGGTGTCTCGCTAAAATCTTCTTCTGCACTCTTTTACTCTCGATTCACCTCTTCTCTCTTCATACTTTCAAGTTCCGATTAGTCCACGTCCTTTCTCATTTGTTATTTGGTGTGAATGTTAAAATTAACTTTGTCAGAGAAATATAATCTTGTTATTTGAAGTTGTGAAAAATAAAACACAGGAAAATGGACAAAGACAATGGAGTTTCTCGATACCTTTCCACATTCTGTTGCAGGTAATCTTCGATACCAACTGGCCCTGGAATATGTTCATGAATGATGGAGTTCTTCTTTCGCTGGAATTAACCAGTCTCCTCACGATATCCTGATAGAAGAACGAAACACTTGCATGGGTTAGAAATGTCCTCTTCAATGTGCAGAACAAAGTGTGTGATGTTTGACTAGACCAAATCAAAAACAAATTATTTGTTCTGGTGTTGGCTAATGGGGTAGGATGGGGGCTTGGGGATCTGAGGATGCCGAGGTTCCATTTCTTTTTCAGCTGTTGAATAATTTACCAAGTGGGGTGACCTGCCTGTCATCCTTCTGAGGTCAGCAAAATGAGTGCCAACATGCTGGTGTGCTGTGTCGGGAGTGGCCGACCCGTCCAGGGATTGTGCCTTAGGCCTCGGAGATTGCTAAGGGAACAGCACCAGTGCTCTGCACAGAGTGGTCGCAATGGATGTTTGGAATTCTAGTACTCATTAAATATTGCTGTTCAGGGACTGTCTTCAATTTTGGACATGAAAAGGGCAGGGAAAGAGGAGAAAGTGGTTCACCAAAAGATAAGTTAATAAAAGGGGTTGTGGAGGGTGGGAAGGAGGTATATGAAAAAATTGGCTGTTTTTTGTGTTTGTCATATGTTTGAACTGAAGGTCCATTTGAAAATTATCGAATACATTGTAATTTTCGGTTAGAAAAGTTTTTCACCAAATTTTTTTGGTGTTATTAGTTTTTGTCTCCAATGTTCAAAACCGGTAAAGGAAAAAAATCTATCTGTGGGGGTCTTTGAAATGTATTGAACTCACCTCTGTGGGGATGACGTCAGCGCCTGGAAGGTCGATGGATGATGCATCAACACACCACAGTTCAGCTCTTTCGTGAAGGCAGTTGAGAAGACAGTCCAAAAACTCCTGAGCATCTTGCTGCTTGAAAGGCTGTAAACTGGCGAAAATACTTATCCACCAAACTCTGGCAAGGTGGAGGTAGATCGATGAAGAGAAAGGGTGAAAAGTCAGTTTTTCACCAAGTCCAGCGATGATACAATGAATTCAATATCTGAAAGAAATTAAAAAGGAATTGAACTGCAAACACATGGACGCCATGACTGATGCAGATTGTAACAATCAGATTATTTTTATGCCTCCACTGACGAAGTCGTCCGATCGAGGCAGTTGTTTGTCTTTTTTTTTTTTTTGTTTTTTTATTTAGTTTTTCTTTTGTATTTTTTTTTATTTTTTGGTTTTCTTCTTTTTGCATCTGTCGTTGTGTTTTTTTTGCGATTTTTTTTTTTTTTGTTTTTTTTTTTTGTTTCTTTTTTGTGTTTGGTTTTTGTTTGTTCTTATTTTTTTTTTTTCTTTTTTTTTAATTCTGCTATAGTTTTTTTTTGTTTTTTTTCTCTTTTATATTTGCGTTTCTTTATTTGTGTGTTCTCTCTTTTTTTGTTTTGTTTCGTGTTTTTCTCTCTTTCTTTGTTTGTGTGTGTTTTTTTGTATTTCTTTGTCTTTTTTTTTTTATCGTTGATGTTTTTTTATTTTTTGTTTTTTGTTGTTTTAATTTTCTTTTCTTTTTCTTTTTTGTTGTTTTTTTTATTTATTTTGCTTTCTTTTCTTGTTTTTGATTTTTTTTTTCTTTTTTTTTTTTTTTCTTTCTTGTTCTTTTGTTTTTTCTTTTTGTGTGTTTTTTTTTTGTGTCTTCTTGTTTTTTTTTTTTCTTGTTTTTTTTGTTTTCTTTTTTTGTTTCTTTTTCTTTTTTTTTTTTTTTTCTTTTTTGTATTTTCTTTTTTTTATCTTCTGTTTCTTTTTGTTTGTTACATTTTTTTTTTTTTCTTTTGTTTTTTCTTTGCTTTTTTGTTTTATTTCTTATTTTTTGCTGATTCGTTATTTTTTTACAATTTTGTTTTTTTTTTTTTTATTTTTGGGTTTTGTTTTTTTTTGTTTTTACTTTTTTTGATTTGTTTGTTTTTTTTTTGTTCTTTCTTTATTTTTTTCTGTTCTTTGTGTTTTTTTTTTATGTTTTTTGTTTTTTTTCTTTTTTTTTTTTTTTTTTCTACTCTTTTTTTTTTTGGTTTTTTTTTTTTTTCTCTTATTTGTTGTTTTTCATTTTTTGTTTTTCTTTTTTTTTTTTTTTTTTTTTTATTTTATTTTTTCTGTTCTTTTCTTTTTTGTTTTTCTGTATTATTTTTTCTTTGTTTGTCTTTTGTATGTTTATTCGGGTTCTCCGTCCGTCCGGACTCCATGCTAATTCTCTGTTTCTCTTCAACCAACTATCCGATTGACCCAAATTTTACCAAAAGTGCGAATCCTCATGCAGAATGTTTCATGATACATCTGATGTCATTGGGTCAGGGTGGTTCAGTGTGAATATTTATTATACTAAAAGCCTTCAAAAATCTTCTTTCCCGAGAAAAAATGTTTGTCATTCAAAACCATTGGATGCATAAATTTGGTGGCCAGAATTAATTAATATTTTGAATCTGGTCAGGGATTTAAATCAAATTTGCGGACAAGTATTGTTATGATGTAATAATGTGGGCGGAGCGCTCAATCTGGCAACGGTGACGTTGAAGAGTTGCCCTTATAATTTGTTTCGTTTTTTGCTGTTTTGGCAAAATTATTCATAAAAAAGTGGTCAAGAGTCGTCTCGTTCCCATTTGCCATCATTCATTGGTGGAGCTTAAATATCCACTACCGTGCCCTCCTAAAAAGTAGGCAAGTTATCGCCCAGCATCCGAACGAATCACCAAATTCCTTCTCCAATCTCAACCTTCAGGAAGGCCACAGCTGCACTCACAGCAAATGATGCTTCCTGCAGCCATTTGCTGTTTTCATAAAAAAAGAAGGTGACGAGTAGTCTCACAGCAAAAACAACTTTTTTCTTTGGTGTGATGTGAGAACCTTTCCCTATATATTACTGCTGTATATCACATGTTGATGACGAACATGTTGAAATGAACTTCCATTCATACATTGAATGTGTTAATTCGCAAAAACAAAAGAGTAATCTTTGACCATATTTTCACCCGATTATAAATAATTATTTAAAATCCAATCACAAGCTTGGAATGTTATCGCATGAAACCTGCACCTGGTTTACAGAAAGAACGACAAAATAATTGTCCGGCTTTCTCTCAACATTGGCTTTACCTTTCAGCTTTCGCGGCTTGATTGCGAGTGGTTTCCATAGGAGTACACTGTGAGCCTCCTCATCCCAATACAGATCTGTTTTTTTTGCTGCCAAAGAGCAAACAGAATCTGGGCAAATGCAAAGGTCATCTCTCCACATGACCCAATGGGTTATGGGGTTTAATTCCTTCAACAATGTACTTTTCCTGTCCAAACAACAGTTGAGTGTTCGATGAGTATAGGGAAAGCAGGGAAATATATTTTTCAAATTGATATGTGGTCACTTGGAGGTATTTGGGTCTCAAAGATGCCGCCTGCTCGTGTTAGACTCACTTGGGCAAAAAACCTCACCAATGCACTGGATCAGAAACTACAACTTGGAACCCTCAAACCTCTTTCTCGAAGCGAAGTGAATCCAAAGTGTAATTTTATATCGTAGGTTAATTCCAGCCCATGAACCATAAGTTATCTAAACATT
>CM068956.1:69473199-69495510 GCA_035128595.1 Eptatretus atami
GGGTGTGATGTTAACAGAGCAGGTAGGTGTGATGTTAACAGAGCGAGGAAGGTCGTGATGTTCATAGACCAGGAAGTGTGATGTTAATGGGGCAAGTAGGTGTGTGTTAAGGGGCCAGGAGGTGTGCATGGTTAATGCGGGCAGGGGCAGGTGTTATGTTCATAGACCAGGTAAGTGTGATGTTAATGGGGCAGGGAGGTGTGATGTTTCATAGACCAGGTAAGTGTTCGATGTTAATGGGGCATGGAGGTGGATGTTAATGGGGCCAGGGAGGTGATGTTCATAGACCAGCTAATTCGTGATGTTAATGGGGCAGGACGGTGTGATGTCACAGAGCAGAAGGCTGATGTTCACAGAGCAGGAAGGTGTGATGTTCATAGACCAGGTTAAGTTGTGATGTTAATGGAGCAGGTGGGTTTGATGTTAATGGCAAGTAGTGTGATGTTCATAGACCAGGTAAGTTGTGATGTTTCACAGAGCAGGTAGGTGTGATGGGTTCACAGAGCAGGAAAGGTAGTGATGTTCATAGACCAGCGTAAGTGTGTGTTAATGGAGCAGGTGGGTTTTATGTTAAATGCGTGCATGTTGGTGTTGATGTTCATAGCACCAGGTAAGTTTTTGAAAAGTTCATAGACCAGGTAGGTGTGATGTTCATAGACCCAAGTAAAGTCGTGATGTTCATAGACCAGATAAGTGTGATGTTCACCAATATCTTCAAACAGAACATTGGAGTCAGGACAGCGACTTGTATCATAATTTGGACAGTGAGTTGATGTCACTTTCCAAAGTTTGCAGATAAACACAAAGCTTGGAGAAAGACAGATTGTAATCGCGCGGTTCAGGTTTTATATCGAGGAATAACTCGCAAATCAAAGGAGGTAATGTCTACACTGTGTAGGAATTACTGAGGCCTCACCTAGAATATTGCCTGTTTGGCTTAGTTGTTGGGGTGGTGGCTTGCGGATCCTAGGGTCCTGAGTTCGTGTCCGTGGGGTTCTGAAATTAACACCAGTGGGGTTGACTCAGTTAGTCATTCCTTCTAGGTCGGCGAAATAAGAGCCAGTGTACTCTTAATAGGTAGTAATATCACACTTTCCTGCTCCATGAACATCGCACCTATCTGCTCCATTAACCATCACCCATCAGAGTGCACAACTGCGCCCCAAACGATGCATGCAACCAGCAGCAAAAAAAGGCCGCCACACGACAGGAACCTCGGTACCTAGAATATAGTACAGCTTTTTTTGGGGTGAACCACCATCTGAGGAAGGAACAGAGCCACATGAAGATGGTTCAGCATAGGTACTGAGCATTGATAATTATCGGTTCTGCCTTAACTCGACTTGGTGGAGTGGCTGAAGAGAGGGATTAACATGGGAGAGGCTCTGGGAGTGGATATCATCGGATGCATGAAGATATGAAAGGGTATACACAAAATAACTGCAGAGAGGTTTCTTGCAGAAGGGCAGATCAAGTACGAAGACCAAAGGTCTGCACCCTGAGAGTAAAATAAGAGGAGAGTTAAGATGGTAATTAGGGTCTTTCAAATCAGAGAGTGGATGACACTGCATAAGACTGTCCGTGGAAAGGTAATGGCAGCAAAACAGTCGATACCGTTTAAATTGGAATGAGGATAGGTACCCGAGCAATTCCAGTGGGAATCGAGGGAGTGGAATAACATGGATATTTACAGGTAATTGTAAGGAGCGGTCATGCAGATATCGATCGGTGATTGGATGTATGGTACATGATGATCGATCTCTGAGTCTCTTCAAAAGGTGAATGAATGGACTGTCAGGGCTTGTTCTCATCACTCACCCTCCCCCACAACCCCAAAAAAGAAATAAAACAATTAGTTTATAATTTTAATTAAAAATAAATGTATTTGTTGCACAATTGTTCATGTGTATAAATACCCAGGTGATGTCCTGGTTTGCCTCACTTTCCTCATCCCCACTCCTGCATCTCCACACCTTCTCCCTTCGTGAATTTATTTTGATAAACTGTTACATTGATTCATGTGGTTTAGATTCAGTGCAGGCTTGATGCGGCCAAATGGCCTCCTCCTGAGTCCGATACCTTGTTTACTTCAACAACTACTGACTACCACTACTTCTACGACTATGACTAGTTACTAACTACTCTGACAACGCCATACACCACTTCCACTGCAACTAACAGAACTATTTTTCTCAGTTTATTGTCTGTTTAGCCCAGGAAAGATTTTGGCCGAAGTCTTTCACGAACCGGCTGGCAAGATCAAATGTTCGGTGATTTCGTGTTACTCATCAACCTGAACAAATTACAAATCTGAATGGAAACTTCTTCTTCATGGAAGAAACATGGGATCTTTAACGTGCTCAACAATTGTTGGCAGACGGGACGCCAATTTAATGTCCATCTGAGGGACGGACAAACACATCGATGCCTTGCCTGCCTCCGAACACGAGGATGGCATTTCTGAATGGTTTGACGATTTGAGCCAGCTCGACGGCTCAGAGACGAGTGTGCATACCTTGAGTCTATCCTGCGAGCCTCAAAATAAATAGATTGCAGTTCATCAATTGTTAAGGATAGACAAAGAAAAAGAGAATTTGTTCCATTGCTGGACAATTTGCTAATATCTAGGGATACCGTTGTTTTTGATGATAGGAATGTTTGTGCAAGAGTACAAAGAGGCAAACCTCCTTCGTCCTCACCTCATTGAACTCATCAAATTGAAAACAGTGTAAATTGAACTCATCGAATGTGTTATAATTCTCCTCTTTGATTTCATTCCTTGCACTCCAGTTTGTTGAAAAACCACCACAACACCACAGAGTGCGAAAAGAAAAGAGTTTTGGCGTCGAAGAAAGCCAAAGGACCCATGAGAAAGAGTGAGGCATCAGGATGACTTAAACCTGGCGAATGTCTGACATCATCAGCTGAGGCACAGCCTCCTGCAATGCCGAAAAACAAACGAGTAAACACAACACCAGCTGCAGATAATAGCAGAACAAAGCCTTCTTCCACATCTGCCAGACAAACAAGGAAAGCACCTCAATGCCTGCAGTTAAAAGCAGAAAGAGTTTTCATATCTGCGACAAAAGAAACAAAGCCTCGCACGCTCAGTACAAACAGCACAAAGCTCCTTCCCCATCTGCAGACAAACAGCAAAGTCATACAACAAAAGTCTCTTCAGAAACAGCAAAGTCGAATTCATTAAACAGCAAAGGCTCCCACTACGCAACGCCAATGCAGTTAAAGCAGCAAAGTCCCATCTCACGAACCAGCTAGCCTAGCGAAAACCTTCCCTCTGCAGGAAACGCAAGTCGCATCAAAAGAGCAAAGCTGTTCACATGCGTAAGAACCACAGTAAAAAGCAGCCAAAAGCCTCTCCACTGCAGACAAACGAGGAAAGACTCAATTCTGCAGTTAAGAGCAGCAAGAGTCCTCCCATCCACAGACAACAACAAGTGAGGGTCAATCTGCAGTGAAAGGCATGCAGTGCTCGTTCCCCATTGCTGACAATTTTACAAAGACATCGTTGTCTGCAATAATAACACGACGGCTCAATGCCCAGTGCAGTCAATCCAGCGAATACTGCACTGAGCCCATCTTCCATCAGAGGTGAGACCAAACACAATCTACATTTTTCTTGTATGGACTGTCTGTATCTTTGTAAACTGAACTCTCCTGAAGACAAAACTTTCTGTTCCAGAAATGAATCGTTTTGACTGCAAATCTCCACCAGCTGCCGGGATTTCTCCGAGGATAAAAGGTACAGAAATAAAGAAACAATAAAATGAAGTCATCGACTACCTGCACGGTTCTTTCTCCTTCTTTATTCCTCATTTATTTCTCTCAATGTGTCCATGCTCACCTTTCAGACATTTTGTTCATCCCAAAAAGGACATATCATCCAATCTCTGTTATACATCAATGGTTTTCCTCATGATTGTCCTGTGGAGTGCACCATGTGATCCGAGTTGCAAAAGCAACTACACACAGACAGGAGATTAATCAGGGTTGAGTGAACCGTCTATGAGGAACCCAAAGCATTGAAAGGGTGAGACACAGGTACAAGGGAGACAGGTATTAACTGAGATATTGGCTGTAGATGAACAGAGAAGGAAGGAAACAGGAAACAAGTGAAGGAAGCACATTGTCTGTGCAATGGATTGTTTCACTCAATGTCAGTTCAACAATCCATTAATTGTTTTCCTCTTCCCAAACCTAACATTAGATCAAAACTTGAAGACTCGAATACCCAAGATGGATTATTGGCCTCGGTGAACCTCGGCCTAACTGCTTTATGAATTGCGTCCTGCAGGTTTGCAACACTCCTGGTCTACTGGAGTACTTCCACGGTTCGTAACTTGGTCCGATAATGGCTTGTTGTAAAGTTCATGTTCTCACAGTTGTATTTTAGTGGTTTTTTCCACGCGTGGGGTATTTTCACGTCGTTCCAGTGGGCGTCGTAACGATCGGTGCGTGCAAATTTATAGTATGAGTGCAAACATATAAAACTTTGCTGATCAAGCCCATAGTCCGGTATTTGTAAATTATATGGGTCACCATACAAATAGATGTCAAAATCTGCCGAAGATACTATTGATTTGGCGTTGCCGGATCCAGAATGCATGCTGCTGAGAGTGGATGCACACAAGTTTAAAATGAAAGCATCGTTTATTTTACTACGTCCACCCTGGGGACTGAGATTTGAAATTGTTCCAATCACTCCCCATATCGGAATTTGTCATGCGCGGTTCCCCATTCTAGGTTTAACATGTTGCTGCAAAAGTATTTATTCCAATATAAGATTTCTGCATCAAAGCTATCCACATAGTCACAGGATATTTGATGTTCCCAAATTATATAGAATCTCCAAATGATTACGTCACAAAATCTCTGCCCCGAATACTCACCAACCTTCCTCCAAGAATCGAAGATCTGCTGAAGCAGTGGAGACACCACCAAAGGTATACGAGGTGATTTTAACATCACCGTTGATGTTATCGGGACAGGGATTCGGAGTTTCAGGGTCTCAGCACACCATTGCACCCATTTTGAAAGGCACAAGGATCTGTAAGTTCTGGACCAGTGAATGCTTCGCAAATGTCAGTTGCCTCAATGTACCTTCAAAAATAATTCATACTCGAAAACACATCTCCCGTCTGTAGCCCACCAGATGAACAGATTCCAGTCAGATCCCATCTTGGCTGAGATCAAACTCAGACCTCACAGCTCAAGTACGCTCACTTCGAGCTAAATTTTCAGTCCTTCAAACTCGTAATCCAATGAACACACCCATCTTACATAAACAGGGAGTATAAATTGAGAGATACTACTTAATAGTTTCTGAGGAAGTTATGAAATTGAGGATGTGGAGTCACAATATAGAGTAAATATTAGAATAACTTATGTCATGGCTGGGAATTAAATAAGATAAAAATTACACCTGGATTACTTCGCTTCGAGAAAGAGGTTTGAGGGTGTCAAGTTGTAGTTTTGATCCAGTGCATTGGTGAGTTGCCCAGTGAGGTCTAAACGAGCAGGCGGCATCTTTGAGACCCAAAGACCTCCAGTGACCACAATATCAATTGAAAATATATTTCACTGCTTTTCCCCTCATACTCATCAACTCTCAATGTGTTTGACAGGAAAGACATCTTGAGGAATTAAACCCCATAACCATCTGGGTCAGGTGGAGAGATGACCTTTGCCTTTGCCCAGATTCTGTTTGCTCTTTGGGGCAAAAAACAGATCTGCATTGGATGAGGAGCCTCAAGTGTACTCTTATAAACCATCTCGCAATCAAGCCGAAAAGCTGAAGGTAAGCAAACGTTGAAAGAAAGCCGGAGCATTATTTTGTGGTTCTTTCTGTAAACAGGTGCAGGTTTCATGGGATAACATTCCAAGCTTTCGTGAATGGATTTTATAATTATTATATCTGGGTTAAATTGGTCAAGATTCTCTTGTTTTTGCGATTACACATTCAAAGTATGAATGGAAGTTCCATTTTACATGTTCTCATCACTGTGATATACAGCAGGTAATAAAGGGAAGGTTCTCACATCACACCAAAGAAAGAAAGTTGTTTTGCTGTGAGACTACTTCGTCATCTTCTTTTTATTATACAGCAAATGCTGCAGGAAGCATCATTTGCTGTGAGTGCAGCTGTGCTTCTAAGGTGAGATAGGAAGGAATTTGTGATTCGTTCAGGATGGGCGATAACTTGCCTACTTTTTCAGGAAGGCACTGTAGGATATTGTTACGGCTGTGGGAAAATTCGCAATCAACCATTCAGGTCCCGTAGCGTGAGATATTTCTGGAAGTACATCGTATAGTTAGCCCAAACCCATTGTTTAGAGGGAATTAATGTGATTCATTCGGGCTGCGACACTTTTGAGGTTAGTCGTTTTTTCTGTTCTTTCATTATATTTCGAACCAACAACATTTCAACCTCAACCACGCCACCACTCACCACAACACCAGCACCGCCATCACACGACAATCGCCACCAACTACGCCACAACGCAACGCCGCTCCAATTACCCTCACCCAACAAACCACACCATCTTCCACTACCCCGCTACGAACGCCATCTCCACGGTCCACACTACGACGGTTTCCGCGTTGGAAAACCGTCGAACGCAAGGAGGGAAAGAAGAAGGCACAACGATGGCGCGCGTGGTTTCCCGCTGTTTCTTCCCTTGGCCCGGCGCCAGGACTGATTTTCCTCAGCCCCCGCATGTGCGCGGGAGGGGGAACGAGAGGGAACGCCCCCCTTCTCGAAGCGCCCCTCGAAGGGGTTGTGGAGACCAAAGGCGGGGCGGAGAAACAGGGCGTGGCGCCGGGAGTATAAAGAGGCGGCAGGCACTGGCCGGATCCTCGGTCGGTGAGCTCTTGTCTCGGTTCCTCGCTGACTGTGCTTCTTTTCGTCCTGCTTCGCTCATGCTTGTTACTTTTTCTGCGTTCCTGTCGGGGTGCCTCCTGGCTCGGATGTATGCACAGTTCGGTGCTCGGTCCGTGGCTCGGGGACCAACCACGAGGATGCTAGGCAGCGACCGCCACGGCGGTAGTAGCGCTATCGCACTGAGGCCCACTCTCGCGTCGAGCGGGAGAGTCTCGAAATTCGGGCGACCACGACCCTGCGACCCACGAGCCTCGGGAGGACGGTTCGCCAAGACTCGAACTTCAGCGGAAGCTCGCACTCCATTTTCTTGTTTGGGGGTTCTGTGTGAACGTGTTGTGACCTGGGTGGGGACGCAACAATGTTTCCGTTCCGAAAAGTTAGAAACTCGCGCTGTTCAGGTGTGGGCCGCGTGTGCATTTGCCTTATTCGGATATGAGCTCTGCCGCGGGCGAGTACGTCGCTTCTCTTTTTTACATGTGATGATCTACGTGCATTGTGGTGACTCTTATCGTGGCTCTCAATACCATGCATTTCGATTTATATGTCTGCTCCTCTGTGTGTCGGCCACACTGGTCGCTGAGCAGATAGGAAATAGCTCTGGTTGATCGTTCTGTCTCCACCCGTATTCGTCGTAGCGCTACCTCTTCCTTTGCTGAGAGTAGCGTCTCATCTCTGCTTCACGCGGTAAGGGTATTGGAGTGGAAGACGCGGGCGCACTTGCACCTCGCCCAAGGATCAGACTTAATCTACGGACACGGCGACTCGCTTAAGACTCGCGTCCAGCTGTCCGTGCTATGCGGTAACCAGACCTCGATCGGTCTACTCCGCAGCGGAGAGGTGGGTGTTGTTCTGTGATTACTTAGCACGGAAATGGACACCGCTTTAAGCGTGCCGTGTGTTCCCGAAAGTCGACCTGCGGCGAGAGGTTATTTCGGTCTGCAGGCCCGGTTGCACCGCCCTCGACGTTTCCGGATTAATATCCTGCGCCCGCCCACAAACTGAAAGCCGATGAAGACAGAAATTTACCAATCCGCGTGGGTTCTAGTAGTTTAGGTCGGGCGGAGGTTTGAGCGAAAACAAACCCTTATCCCACGCGGGCGTGGCCGATTGGCACGGATCGTGGTGAGGCCGAAAGTCCACCCGTGACTAGATCCCGGCAGTTAGTCCGGAGGCAGTCACACGATTGACGTCCGGTGGGCTGAGGCGGTCGGCGATTCGAGTCACGTGGCCGATCGCACGCCGGCCGCGCGCGAATTCGCACACTGGGTTCAGGCAGATTAGCGTGCCGTTCAGGAAACAGAACATAACGAAAGAACCCTCCTGTCTCCAGTAAATTCACGGGAATCGGGTCCAGGGGCTGAGAGGAACGGACCCCCGATCTCCTCCAAATTACGAGCCGAGCTAAATTAACCCCTTACGTGGAGTGGGAGGTGGCGTCTCAAGGCGAGCGTGAGCCGGGCGTAATAGAAATGGATGTAGAGTGTTAGAATCCATGGCTCAGGATGATAAGACCCCGAGCAGGACATTGGTGCAGGAACCATTGCTCCCCCCAACAACGCAGAGCCCGAAAATGGGTGCGGCGGTCCGGGCTATAACACCTCCCCCCCCCCCTCTCCACCAAAACCCCCCAGATCCTGCGAATCGGCTCAGCCGAGTGCATCCCGACAGGCCCAGCTATTCGCCATGCTGCAAAGAGGAATCAAACTGCGCAACAAATGGACAGCAATTTAAACAACAAAATGGATGGAAAATACGCAAACAAATGAATGCAAATGCGCAACAAAGGGAAGCGAATTTAAACAACAAAATGGAATGGAATAACGCAACAAATGAATCGAATATAAAAGGCATGAACGAAAAAATGATGGAAACGCACTCAGATGCGAAACAAACAAAACGAAATTAAAAACAAAATGTGTGCAGGATGAACAATTCAAATGAATGCGGAACCTTACAAACAGGTGAAGAACGCGAATGAAAACAAAATGAAAGAAAGCGGGGTGAAACGCAGCAAATGGGCCGAAGCCTGCAGGCGGCATGAGGCGACAACAGGCGAAGTGCGTTAAATGGCGACGCACGTGTGGAGCGACGAGCTGGGAGGGGGCGTGCAACGGTTGTCAGGCCCCGCGGTTGAAGCGGGTGAGAAAAAAAAGTAATTCGCGAGACTGTTGGGCTGAGAAGTGTGGAGGTGACGGAAAACAGTGACGGGTAACCGAGAGGGAAAAATTAATTGAGGTGACGGAGACAGTGCACGAAGGAAATAAAAATAGGTGGAGTGTGAGAAAAGGACTTCAAAGACAAGGAAATGGGACGAGAAAGGAGGACACGATCAACGGTAGAACCACTACAAACGCAAAGAAAAGAAAAAAATAGAAAAAAAATAAAAAATAAAGAAAAAAAGTCACAAGAAAAAAAAAAAAATGAAAACAGAAAAAAGGTAAAAAATAAAAAGGAGAACAGAAGAAAAGAACAACACAAAAAGAAGACGGTAGAAAACACAGCAGAAAAGTAAAGGATAAACAGAACAGTTAGGAGCCAAAGCAAGTCGAGGGTGCGGAGATTGAGAAAAGAATTAGAGAGAAAAACTGAGTTACAAACACACCAAAACAAAGAACAGAACTACCAAAAATGAACTGAGAGTGTTAAAAAGAGGACACAAGAAAGAGTACTGGAAAGAACAAGGAATGAGACAGGAGTAAAGGAAATCTGTCTAAAAGTGGGGAAAGAAATGACGAGAGTTGCAAATGAGGAACAAGAAAACAGTGGATAAAAAATGAAGAGTATGAATTAAACTAACGACAAAAGGAAAAAAATAGGCTGGAATATTTTTCGAGGAGAAGTGAAGGAGCAAGAATGTGAAGCAGGAAGGGAGAAATCAGCAGATGAAGAACACATACGAGATTGGAGAGGAGAACGAGAGGAACAATGTAGAAAACAAAAGAACATGAAGCTGACGTTGACCAATTTGAAAGAAAAGCGTGACGGCTGCGAGTGCCGAGGACGTAGAACAAGGAACAGCGAGATGAAACACAAAAGGGAAATTAACACATGAGAGAATCCATGAAACTGGAAGAAGGAAAGACAGGAGGAAGAAACAGGAAGAGTAATAGACAGCAGGCACATGGAAACACCAGAAAGAGATTTAACCCAAATGAAGCAACCATGAAAACTGGAGAAGAGGACAGCAGAGGAAACAAGGAAGACTGGGTAATGAGAGAACAGCGAATGAAACACACGGAAGGAATGAAGCAATTGAAAAACGATGGAGATTGGAAAATGAAAGAGCAGGGAGAAACTGTGGAGAGAAATCACAAAACTATACGAGTGAAATATGAAACTAGAGGAGGAGAAGAGTTAAATTGAAGTCAGAGGAGATGGAAAAACCTCCAGAAGGAAACAGAACTAATAAATGCATAGAGACGGGCGGGGGAGACAGAAAAAGTAGAGGAGCGACTGCACGACTTAAAGACGGGTTAAAGGAACATAACACACACACACAGAGGTTGGTGGTAATGGATATGAGCGGGAGGCTCGGGAGACCCCCTTCAGTAGTAAACAACGAGTCAGTTAGTCCTTGCCTGACTGAACCAGCGACGGCAATCGCCCCCATGGTCGGGATGGCGGGAGCTGCCTCCAGGAACGAGGGAGGGGAGATGCCCCCTTGAGGCGAATCACGAACCAGGTGGTTCGGTCGTGCCAAGCGGGTTGAACGAGTGCTGGGGATAGCGTGTGCACGTTGAGCTTGGGGGTATAGAGGCCCGGGAACCCTGTGGGGACACGAATCCCCAGTGTGGTTGTGCAGGGGCTGCTGTGTTGCGAGTGTTGCCGGAATGCGTGCTTTCCCACGCATGCATGTGAAGTGAACCCCCTGTGCAAGTGACAATGGTCTCCTATACCCTCGACAGACGCATGGAGTGAGAGGTCCGTGTGAGAGAGACAGTTGTCTGTAAGGTTCGCTGTATGTGAGGGAGATGTCGGCGGCAGCTGTGAGCATGCAAGCCGCAGTCTTCCTGGGGTTCATGCTAAAGTGTGTTGGAGTGAGTCTCTTGCGTCGTAACACGCAGGATGTGCGTGGGTGTTAGAACGGAGACGACGCGACAGAGCGACCAAAAGCCGGGGTAGACGGCCGTTACGCTATTGTGGGACCCGCGCGGGTTCACCCAGCAGCGAGCGCGAGGTCCGCTGCCGTGCGGCGCACCGAGACCCCCACGCTGCTCGCTTGGCGGGGACGTGCAAGCCGTCCGGCTAACACAGCGGAAACTAACCCAGCGGGGATTTGCCCGATCCGCGCCGACGGACAAAGGTTAGGCAGGATGACGATTTTGGACCGGGACGGGTTCTCCCACGCGAGCTTGTGCTTTTAAGCTCCAACGGGCAGAGCACCATGTGTTCGCGTGCATATAGGGAGCCTCCACCTACCCCCACGAGCTGATCACGGCGTTGAGCCGAGTGCGATTTGTTGGGGGTGCGCAGCGGTGACTCATGGCTGCACGTGGGGTTGGAATCCGGCAGGAGGTGGAATCCTGCCGGAATGTACCGTCCAAGAAGGGAACGAGGTACGCGTGCAGCTGCCATGCACGTCACGGGCAAGTGCAAAGTGCCGCGAGCTTTGAGTTCCCGCGCTGTGCTGCCGCAATTGGAAAAAACAAAAATTGACAAAGCAAGCCTCGCTTCGGATGAACAGGATTCCCGGGTAAGGGGTGAAGACCCCCTTACCTGGGCCACAGGATGACACTAGCTAGGGGGAAGGGTTAGCATAGCGTAGACCCGGCTCATGGAGGCAGGGCGGTAAGTCCTCATGGGGCCCGTGGGAACGGATTAGTTAGAGGGATTTGAGTGAGAATTAGGAAATTGGGAAAGGAATTTTAGGATTTTGAGACAGTGACAGACTTTGAGTGTTAGAGGGGATGTAGCTTAGCTACGTAGTGTTTAAATGGAACGTGCTGTAGTTTATAGGGACGACGTGGGAGCACAAGTTAGTTAGGAGAAGTTACGAGGATGCAGAGTTCAGCGGGTGGGTGTGTGAAAAGTTGTGAGGTGAGTACATGATGAGTGAGTGAGGCCAGCGGGTCTTTGTGAGATGGAGCGAATGTGGAATGCATGGTGCGTATGTGATCGGGGGAGGAGTGACTCCCGCCCAAGGGACCCCGGGGTCAGTGTAGAGTGAGTTAGCTGGGTTAGTCAAATTTATAAAAATGGAGGTCGTTTTGCTGTTGGTGGGCAGTGTAGGCTCGATACCCATTTGGAGGGTGCAGGAGCCCTGTGACGGGCTGGGAGACGTCGGCTGCGAATGGTGAGTATCGCTGAGTGGGTACCCCGGGCACCGGGCTAGTCGGCCGTGGTAGGCCAAGGCCCATGGGGCGGGCCTGAAGTGTAGTGGGCACGGGTGCGCCGCTGGTGCGGGGGCCCAGGGGCGCCAGTGAGCCGCGTGAGCAGGTGTCGTGGGCACGGGTGACCCTCGGAATAGGGGCCCGGGAAGCCAGCCTGCCACGGTGTCGTTTCAGGGAGTCGCCAGGAGGGCACTCCCGGTGTTTAGGGAGCTGGTAGGCTCGGAGGCAGTGTAGTGCCCGGGGTGCCATTGTAGGGGATTCGGCAGAGGGTCGTGCCTGCCAAAGGGAGCCACGCGTGCCAGCCACGAAACCATGCAAGGGCACGAGGGAATTTCGAGGCGAGAGCCCGAAATTGTCAGGACACCAACACAGGCGACGGTAGGAAATCGGAGTTGTTAGAACCAATAAGCTTAAGCGAGAGGTGCTTGTTGAAAGCCCGGGGTAGTATTAAAGATTAATGGTTAGGTAGATTAGGAAGTGTACCCCTCCGCACCATCCATCCTTCGCCTCTCGTTGTGGGCCACTGGACCCACTTTGGGTTAAGATCGCTGAGTCTGGGAAGGCCATCCTGAGGCTTCGTTGGGCCTCGACACAAGGATGCTAGCTGTCCTTCAGTCCCCTCCGGGAAAAGGACGTAGGGGTGGGAGTAGGCTAGGTGACAGGATAGGTTAGCCGAACAAAAGACAGTAAAGGGGGTTAGGGACGAATTATAGTGGGGAGTAAGGGTCAAAATAAAAATAAAAAAAAATAAGTTGGGGCTAAATTGGTTTTGACAAATTAAGGGAGTGGTATTGTACAGTGACAGGCAAAGGCGATAGGTGGGAGGAGACAGGTAGGTAGGTCCGAGCCCACCTTCTGAGTGGCCAAGCACCACCGCACTCCTCCACCAACCTCCACTGATAGGCAGAGGCGGCCAACTTCATCGGCTGGCTGTGTTTGCTGCAAGGCCTGTGCCGGTCGGATCGTCCGACATGCTGTGCTTCAAGGCCTGTGCCGGCCAACTTCATCGGCTGGCTGTGTTTTTCTTCAAGGCCTGTGCGGCCAGTTCGTCTGCCGGCTGTGTTTCGCCTGCACGGGCCTTGTTCTGCAGGCTGTGTTGCCTGCTACCTTGCCATGCCCTGCCCACTGCCCCTGTTCACCAGGTTGCCCCCGTTCAATTTTGCTTTGCCCCCCCCCCCTGTTCATTTCCATGCGTGCCAGGATCCGCAAGGCAACAGTTTGCAAAGCTGCAGGAACTGTCCTGTTGGCAGCTACAACACGGGCCTGCAAATGGAGGCCCGTGCGCCGGTTCACCATTGACTCTTTGCCTTTTTCCTGCAGAGTCCATTGATCCTGGGCCATGGTTAGTGTAAATTTTGTAAGGTGTTAAGTGATGTATTGTAAATATGAGTGCGCCCCCGGCTTGTCTGTCTAGCGCCGGCAATTTTATTTAAGTTGTCTGTATGAGTGGGTTTTTTAGTTAGTTACTCAGCCCTCAGGTTATTTATTTTGGGGACACGATACCATGAATGTCGCACACAGGGATCCGTAAGGTAAACCTGACTAGGGAGAAACTACACATGATGGCACACGAGAATTTGACGACTCGGACGAGTCTGTAAAAAAGGGGGGTTAGTGTTCGGCTGTGGAAATTCGCAATCACCATTCAGGTCCCGTAGGTGAGATATTTCTGAAGTACATGTATAGTTAGCCAAACCATTGTTAGAGGGAATTAATTGATTCATTCGGGCTGCCGACACTTTGAGTTAGGTCGTTTTTCTGTTCTTTCATTATTTTCGAACCAACCACATTTCAACCTCAACCACGCCACCACTTCAACAACACCAGCACCGCATCACACGACAATCGCCCACCAACTACGCCACAACGCCAACCCGCTCCAATTACCCTCACAACAACCACCACCATTCTTTCGCCACTACCCCCGCTGTACGAACGCCATCCTCCACGGTCCACACTACGACGTTCCGCGTTGGAAACCGTTCGAACGCAAGAGGGAAAGAAGAAAGCACAACGATGGCGCGCGGGTTTTCCCGCCTGTTTCTTCCCTGGCCCGCGCCAGGACTGATTTTCCTCGCCCCCCGCATGGCGCGGGGAGGGGGGAACGAGAGGGAAACGCCCCCCTTCTCGAAGCGCCTCAAAGGGGGTGGAGGCAAAGGCGGGGGAGGAAACAGGGCGTGGGCGCCGGGAGTAAAAAAGGCGGCGGCGCTTGCGATCCTGGTCGGTGAGCTTCTTGTCTCGGTTCCTCGTGACTGGTGCTTCTTTTCGTCCTGCTTCGTCTCGTGGCTTGTTCTTTTTTCTGGTCCTGTTCGGGGTGCTCCTGGCTCGTGTACGCAGGTCGGTGCTCGGTCCGTGGCGTCGGGGGACCAACACGAGCAGGCACGAGGAACGCCGGAGAGGCTTCGCCGACCACGCTCGAGCGGGGAGTCACGGCCAGACGGGACCACGTCGGAGACGGTCGCCAAGGACTCGAACTCAGGAAGTCGCACTTCCATTTCTTTTGGGGTTCTGTGTGAACGTGTGTGTGTGGTGCCGTGTCCGAAAAAGTAGAATGTTGTAGTGTGGCCGTGTGTTCGCGTATTTCGGTTGTAGCTCTGCGTCATCGTCGCTTCTCTTTTTTATGTGTGATATATGTTGCATTTTGATAATTGTGCTATAAAATACATTGCTTTATGGTGTGCTATGTCTGTGTGTGTAAATAAAATGCTTTCTTGTTGAAGTGTTCCCCCGTTTCGCTGCGTCCTTTCCTTTGTGGGTCTCCATCTTGCTTCACGGAAAGGGTTGATGGGCGCGGGACGCCCGATAGTAATCGGAACCGTCGAGGCCGACGATAACACGCGTCGGTATCCCCATAGCACGGAACGGACCGCTTAAGCGGTCCGTGTCCGAAGTCGACCTGCGGCGAGGTGCGATCGCCCGGTTTACCATCCGCGGGTCCAAGTAGTCGAGTTTGGCGAACAACCCACCCATGCGGGTGGCCGATTGGCACGATCGTGGTCTGAGCCGAAAAGTCCACCCGTGACTAGATCCCGGCGTTAGTCCGGGAGGGTCACGACGGAATTGTCCGTCCGGTGGGCGAGGCGGTCGCGATTCGAGTCACGTGGCCGATCGCACGCCGGCGGGCGTGGAATTCGCAACAATATTTAAGCTCCACCAACGAATGATGGCAAATGGGAAGAATCCTGACCACTTTTAGATATAATTTGCAACAGCAAAAAAAAAGAAGACAAATTATAAGGGCACTCTTCACGTCACAACGTTGCCAGATATTGAGCGCCCGCCCACATTATTACATCATAACACATACTTGTCCCAAATATTGATGTTAAATTCCTGAACCCAGATTCAAAATATTAAAAATTCTGGCTGCCAATCATGCATCCAATCAGGTTGAAATGACAAACATTTTTCTCAGGAAGAAGATTTTTGAAGGCTTTTATATAATAAAATGTCCGCTGAACCACATGACCAATGCCATCAGAAGTATCATGGAAACATTCTGCATGAGGATTCCACTTATGGTGAAAATTTCGGGTCAATCGGATTAAGTGTTGAAGAGAAAACAGAGAGAATTAGACATGGACGTCCGGACGGACGGGAGAACCCCGATAAACATCATGCCTCGATCGGACGAACTTCGTCAGTGGAGGCATAAAAAATAATCTGATTGTACAATCTGCATCAGTCATGGTCGTCATGTGTTTGAAGTCAGTTCTTTTTTAAATTTCTTGTCAGATATTGAATCCATTGTATCATCCGCTGGAATTGTGAAAACTGACTTTTCACCCTTTCTCTTCATCGATCTACTCCACCTTGCCAGAGTTGGTGGATAAGTATTCGCCAGTTTACAGCCTTTCAGCAGCAAAGATGCTCAGAGTTTTTGGACTGTCTTCTCAACTGCCTTCACGAAGAGCTGAACTGTGTGTGTGATGACATCTCCATCGACCTTCCAGGCGCTGACGGTCATCCCAACAGAGTGAGTTCAATCACATCAAGACCTCACAGATAGATTTTTCTCCTTTACCAGTTTTGAACATTGAGACAAAAACTAATACACCAAAAAATTGTGAAAAAAACTTTTCAAACCGAAAATTGCAATGTATTTCGATAATTTTCAATGACATTCAGTTCAACATATGACAAACACAAAAATACCAATTTTTTTCATACACCTCCTCCCACCCCACAACCCCTTTTATTAACCTTATCTTTGGTGAACCACCTTTTCTTCCTCTTTCCCTGCCCTTTTCATGTCCAAAATTGAGACAGTCCTGACAGCAATGATTCATTAGTACTAGAATTCCAAACATCCATTGGGACCACACTGTGCAGAGCAATGGTGCTGTCTCAGCAAACTCCGAGGCTATTGGACACAATCCTGAGGGTCGCCACTCCGACACAATATACCAGCATGTTGGCACTCATTTTGCTGACCAAGAAGGATGACAGCAGAGTCAACCCCACACTGGTAATAATTCAACAGCTGAAAGGATTGAACTCAGCATCGTCAGATCCAAGCCCCACCCCTAACCATTAAGCCAACACCAGACAATAATTGGTTCACGAAAAATATTTTCACGAAAAATATAAGTGACCACTATATTCGTTATTGTTGTGTGTCTGTCGTCTGTCTGTCTGTCTGTCTGTCTGTCTGTCCCGAGCATAGCCCCGTAGTTTTGATCCGATCCTGATGAAATTTTGCTGTGGGAGGTTTATATCATGATCTAGTTGTGTTTTTCCTGAAAATGGGCGTGGTCCGCCCATTATGGGCGAGCCACGCCAAAAAACCCGTGTTTTTAGGGAGTAGCCGATTTCAATTTGCGTCTTCTCCTGGGGTTTTGTCGAATCTGACAGTGTTTCGGTATATTGTTTAGCCCAATGGCACGTGCATAGCCCCATGGAGCTCGATTTTTCATTTTCGTCCCCAAGGTCAAGTCACAAGGTCACAAACTTAGAAAAATTGCGAATGTGTTTTTAGGGGTAGCCGATTTCAATTTGCATCTTCCCCTAGGGGGTTTGTCGAATCTGGCAGGGGTTCGGTATTTGGTTAGCCCAATGGCACCTGCATAGCCCCACGGAGCTCGATTTTCATTTTCGTTCCCAAGGTCACAAACTTAGAAAATTGCGATTTTGACATAAAAAATCCATCTTCTCCGAGGGTTTGTCGAATTCTGCAGGGGTTTCGGTATTTGGTTAGCAACAATGGCACCTGCATAGCCCCACAGAGCTCGATTTTTCATTTTATTCCCAAGGTTCAAGGTCACAAGTCATGAACTTAGAAAATTTCGAATTTGGACATAAAAATCAGATGACTGCCCAAACTTTGAGAGCTAGGATGACAATATTTTTTATGCATAATCTTAGGTCATTCCCACCTAAAGTCTTGAAACCATTTTTCTCTATCTCGACACCTTGCCATGGGCCCCCTTCAAGTTTGTTTTTACGCTGATTTCATCAAAGTATTAATAATCCGAGGAGTGTGAAATGCCATATAGCCTATATGACGTTATATTGTTCCTGGAATTTCCAGAGGAAGTTTTTCACCAAAGGTTATAATCCTTGACCTTTGACCTTTAAGTTCACAAAGGTCAAATTTTCAAAGTTGTGGGAATCGAACCGGGTTTTCGACCTTCTTCGACGAACTAACTCCATTAAGCTATTGCACGTATCCTGTTTCCTTATTTTAATGTCCAAAACATGGTTTTGTGAACCTTTACAGGTTATGCAAAGGTCAAATTTTTAAAGTTTAAACGAAACCGGGTTTTCAACATTTTGCAGCTAATAACCTTTCACTCGTACCACATCATGTTGATCATTTTTATAACTTGGTCAAACATTTATCACATTGTTCTATCCTTGACTTCTGAAACAATCTACATCGTCAAATACCGCTCGTGAACCATCGTCGTCTTCAGACTTGTTTGTTTTTAGATTTGTAGTCAAACATCACACACTTTGTCTGCACATTGAAGAGGACATCTCCAACACTAATGCATGTGTTTAGTTCTTCTATCCGGAGATCGTGGAGGAGAGCTGTTAATACACAAGCAGAAAGAGGACTCCATCATTAATGACATATTCCAGGGGCCAGTTGGTATCGAAGATTACCTGCACAGAATGTTGGGAAGGTATGCGAGAAACTCCTTTGTCTTTGTCCATTTCTGCTGTTATATTTTCACAACTTCAATAATAATGATTATATTTCTCTGGCCAAAGTTAATTTTAACATTCACACCAAATAACAAATGAGAAAAGGACGTGATCAAATCGGAACTGAAATATTAGAGGAAGAGGTGAATCAAGAGTAAAAGAGTGCAGAGAAGTATTTGAGCGAGACACCATGATATCGAAAAGCCACAATGTGGAAGCCTTGGAAGCATAATGTGATTAGATCGGCCATCGGTGGGGAAAACCAGGGACAAAAAATGGAGCTCAGCAAAGAGTTTGAATGTTGCACATATGTTACTGAAATATAGAATACAATGGATGGACAATCGATACTTCGCACCATCAGGTGCATAACGCTGCCGGGGTAGTTTCATTGGCTGGGGTGCACAACCCTGGATGTGTCACCACTTTGACGCAGGACACTCCATTGCTCCCTTTTCGGTGCAAGTTGGTACTCATGTTGCCGACCTCAAAAGAATACCGGCTGAGTCAACCCTCAAGTGTTATTGCCCCCGTTGGACTTAGTCCGAAATGGGGCTTCTGATTTGGGTCATTTTCATGTCCCTGCATGTGTGTGTGTGTCCGCAACCATATCTCGACATGTATCGAACAGTTTAATCGTACTTGGCAGAAAGACAACACATGATGTTTTGCATAGCACATGATTTGTAATGTGATGTGATCAAAGATGGGACTGGCGGCCATTTTAGTTGTAAAACCCGATGTTGAACACATCCTCAACCATTTCTCGGACATGCATTTACCGATGTTGTTCAAACCTGCAAGCAGCAAACGAATGACGGCTTGTATATGCACATCATTTTTTTTTGAGATAATATTCAAGATGCCACTGGCCGTTCCTTAAGGCCCTGTCACACCTTGACGATTTAGCCAGCGTTATGCCGATTTATGAAAAAATTTGTCTAAAACGCTGGTACACGTCGAATACGTTATGGGTTACGTTTTGTATACGTTAAGAGCACACTGAAAAAACACTGCCATACGTCGTAGTACGCTGGCTTTAAACGTTGTACTTTTGGGTTTTCCTCAAATTTTTTCATGCGTGAAATTTTATGACGTATGCCGGCGTATGACTCACACGTCCGCTACGCTGGCCATAAGCTGTAGGCACATTACGCGATCGTGACACACGTCGACACACTTACTTGTAAGTTACTCAGAAGTCGAAACACAGGTAATGTTTAGCGTACCCGAAACTAATTTCTAACCTATGAGTAACGTTTTGTAAGCACGCTACACGAATCGTTGTTCAACTTTGCAAACACGTTACTTGAAAGTACTACTACTACTATACCACTACTACTACTACCAAACATCGACATCACTAAATTCTCTCGAAACTACTACTACTAACTACTAACTACTAACTACTACTACCAACATCGACATCACTAAATTCTCTCGAACTACTACTACTACTACTGCTACTACTACTACTACTAACATCGACATCACTAAATTCTCTGAACTACTACTACTACTACTACTAAATCGACATCACTAAATTCTCAAGAAATACTACTACTACTACTACTACTAACATCACTAAATCTCTCGAACTACTACTACTACTAACATCGACATCACTAAATTCTCTCGAATGTACTGCTACTACTACTACTACCACCAACATCGACATCACTAAATTCTCTCGAACTACTACTACCACCAACATCACTAAATTCTCTCGAACTACTACTACTGCTACTACTACTGCTACTACTACTAATACTACTACTACTACTAACATCGACATCACTAAATTCTCTCGAAACTACTACTACTACTACTACTAATAACATCAAACATCACTAAATTCTCTCGAACTACTACTACTACTACTACTGCTACTGCTACTGACATTGACATCTACTCATCATGGAGTCTGGAACACTGACGGGTTCCTCTTGTGAAGCCCATTTGTATATACCAATTCCCCTAACGCTGCCAATACGCCATTATACGGTAGCTGTAAGTTAAAACACGTTCAGTAACTTCTGTGGTCGTCCGGAAGACGTCAATCAAATTCGTATACATACGCCAATGTGCGTTGAGATACGTTACACATAGGTTCAAAGCACGCTACACATAGGTTCAAAGCACGCTACTAATAGGTTCAAAGCACGCTACTAATAGGTTCAAAGCACGTTACTCGTAGGTTAAAATTAAGTTTCGCGGTATGCTAAACATTACCTCGACGTGTTTCGACTTATGAGTAACTTACAAGTAACGTGTGTCCGACGTGTGTAAACGATCGCGGAGCGTGCCGAGAACTTATTGCCAGCGTATGCGAAACTTGTGAGCCATACGTCGAGTACGTCGTAAAATTTTCAGCATGCTTGAAATTTCACGACGTACTAGACGTACCACGTAATATGCCAGCGTACTTCATTGTTTTTCAGCGTGCTCCTAACGTATTACACAACTTACCCATACCGTATTCGAGACGTGTCCCAGCGTTTTAGACACATTTTTCATAGGTCGCATACGCTGGCTAAATCGTCAAGGTGTGACTGTGATGTTGACACTTCCAATTTTCAGGCGGTTATGATTAAATCGGCGTGGCGCAGGTTTTTAACAGAGAACGCCACGAGTTCTCGGCGATACGTGCAGCGCGCTATGACTTAAGTTAAAACTATCGTTGGGCATAGGTTGGAACGCCGACAACAGGCTAAGCATTCGTTGGTATAAGTTATCTTTAACACAACGAAACGTTCTGTGCCCGTTACTAATACGTTATGCATTACGACCCACACGTTATGAATACGACCAAAAACTTTAAAAAAAACTCAAAACTTCATCGTACGCCAACGTTTTACATACATTTTTATACGTTGCCATTGCTGGCTAAAACGTCAAGGTGTGACAGGGCCCTTAAATGTGTCCCCAACCATTTCTCAGACAATGCATGGTCCAATTGTTAAACTTGGCACAAGCACAGCACATGATGGCATACACACGCACCTCATTTTATTTTGTGATGTGGTCAAAGATGGCTGACTGATGGACTGGTGCCCATTTTAGTTGAAAAAAAGAACCTGGTATCAAACACATCCTCAACCATTTCTACAACATGCATTTACCGGTATTGTTCAAACTTAGCAAGCAGATAACGAATGGTGGCTTTCATATGCATGTTCAATTTTTTCCCGCAGATTCAGATCCAAAGATGACGACTGGTGGCCATTTTAGTTGTAAATAAATATGGGCTAGCCATTTAATTCCACACAGTGAAATTACGGAAACAACAGCAGCTGTCACATGATATTTTATCATGACATGGGCTTGAACTCAGGACCTTAAAGTCTTAAGCCAAAGCCAAACAACTTAACTTCTTAGCCAACCACCAAGCTTGCAGAATAAAATTCCTTTCACCAATTCCCAAACTGTAATTAAGCATAGCCCTCACTGTGATTTCACCTTTCATCAAGTTTGTGAGAAAAGCTGACATAGGTGCAGGTGGTTGTCCAGCAGATGATAACGTCATGGATGATGATTGAGCTGAAAAGCTTGAGCCTGAACATCTTCCAGTGGTTTACCATGGAAATAGGTGTGTTTAGTTGACGAGTTTTCCAGAGTGACAGGGTGAATGTTTGAGATTTGAATGGATTGAAAGGGATATTTTGAGAGTGAGACCAGCATCTGATCCTTTCAAGATCAGAAGAAAGGAGGAGGAGGAAGATGGGAACCGTACTCCTTGCAGTAGCGTTGGTGGCTGCTTAAGCAGTCTCCTTGGCTATTGGGCACAATCCTGGACGGGTCACCACTCCGACACAGTATACCAGCATCCTGGCACTCATTTTGCCGACCTTGGAAGGATGACAGGTCGCGTTAACCCCACCTGGTATTAATTCAACAGCTGAGCGGGATTTGAACTCAGGACCCTCGGATCCA
>CM068956.1:69506254-69516642 GCA_035128595.1 Eptatretus atami
TCAATCACCATAGCAGTTGGTCGGATGGTCTTTTCGTGTCTGTCTACCGTCTCTCTGGCTCAGCCTTGCCCCCGCTACTCTCTCTGCCATTTGTCCCCACACATTTGCACAGGCGCCAGTCGCGCCATACAACCCCCTTCTGGTAAAACTACCAAATCACAGTAACCACTGCTCACTTCACTCCTTCATTCCTCTTTTTTCTCCTGCCTTTGAATAAACTCCCCTCTACCTCTGAGTTCTTTCCATTCTTCCCTCGTCTAGTGCTTTGCTTTTCAATACAGCTGTTCACTCACCAACCTCTTATCATCCCCACCAAATCCCTCGATTCTTTTCTACCCCGTATAATCCACAAGCCCCTTCCTTCAATTGCCCCTCTGCTTTCCTTCCCTGATAAGTTCCTGTAAGTGTCCATCTTTCTCTTCCCTTATGTTCCCGTCCATCTCCCATTCCCTCTCCCTTCCCACAGATCACCTAATGTGTTGGTCTGTTCCCGCACTGTTTTGTCCTCCTACTCCGCCGCCTCTTGTCTATGCCCCCCCGTTGCTGTGCGTTGTGTGTTACTCTCATACGTAGCCTGCGTATGGTATATCAAATAAAAAAAAATAAAAAAAATTGAAGTCCCTGGATATGGGTTCGCCAGCTTGCTGTTTCGAACAGTAACATCCACATGTTTGGCACTCATGTTTGCTGACCTCAAGAAGGATGACAGGCAAGAATTTTCAACCTCCACCTTGGTAATAAATTCCAGATAGCTGATAATTGGATTTGAACATCAAGCTATTCCTCAGAATCCGCAAGTCCCACCCTATAACCATGTAAGCCACACCAGAACAAATTAATTTTTTTTAGAATTTTGTTAGTCAGACAAGTCTACACACTTTGTCTGCACATTGAAGAGGACATTCTCTAAACACTAAATTTTGCATGTGTTTAGTTTCCGCATCAGGATATCGTTGGAGGATGAGCTTGGTTAATTCACTAGGCAGAAAAAGAACTCCATGTCAGTTTGATTGACATATTCCAGGGCCAGTTGGTATCGAAGATTACCTGCAACAGTAATTGTGGAAGGTAAGGCGAGTAAACTCTTGTCTTTGTCCATTTCTGCTGTGTATATTTTTCAACGAACTTTTCAAATAATTTAATGTTAAATAATTTCTCTGGTAGCAAAGTTAATTTAACCATTCATTTTACTCAATATAACGTAAACTAAGATACGGCACTCAGTAGAGCGTCTATACTCCGCCACTGCTACATTTTGCCGCTCATCCCCCCCCCAGAAACGGTTGACTTGTGAGTGTGATTTTTAATATGTCCCATTTACACATCTTGCCTATCTATATGGTTTATGAATGGCTTATAAAAACATTAAATTTGTCCTGTGCATATCGTATATCACTAGAGATTGGGCATTGGGATTCGACACATGTTTGTGCATTTGGTTCATTGCTTGAGCCTTTTCATGACCTCGACCTTTGACCGTGTTGTACTCTTAAATTTTGTAATTGGTATTAGAGTGTGGGGATACAGAACATCCAATATTTTGGTGTTGTTCTATGCAAATCGGATAAGATTGACCGTGTATGACTAAAACCGCACATTTTTGCAATGTCTGACCTCTCCCGACCTTTGACTCCCAACCGCTAATAAGTGGTTAATTACGTCATTTTGTGTCATGTCACATGTATCACAAAAGTTAATGGGATTGAATTTCTGAACATTTTGGCATTATGGCCATGCGATAATTGGATAGCAAATTGACCGCGCTATGGTAAAGAACGATGTTGACCTTTTTCATGACGCTTGACCTTGGACGCTTTGACCCGTATCGCTCTCAAAATCTAAATCAAATGGTCGCTATCGGATTAATAACCAATCATCCACCTAATTTGCTGGATTTCAGTTCAATACTATTGTGGAGTTATGCCGAATAACAACAACAGACAAACAAAACACACATATTCACAGATAAATAAATAAATACAACAGCGATCAAAACAACCTTGCACAAAGTTTGCGAAGGTAATGAGAATGACTGTGACAATCGAACTGAAAAGTACGAAGATGAGAGAAGAGGTAATCGAGATAAAGAGTGCAGAGAAGTATTTGACGAGACCCATGTATGTCATAAAGGCCCACAATGTGTGAAGCCTTGGAATTCATAATGTGATTAGATCGGCCATCGGGTGGGGAACGCAGGGCACAAAGAATGGAGAGCTCATGCGAAAGAGTTTGAATGTTCACATATGTACTGATAATATAGATCATGGGAGGACAATCGATATCTCCTCGCACTCATCAGGTGCATAAGGCTGCCGAGGTAATTTCATTGGCTGGGGTGGCACAACCCTGGATGTGTCACCTGACTTTGTACGCAGGACACTCCATTGGCTCGCTTTTCGGTGCATAGGTTGTATCTCATCTTGCCCTGACCTCAAAAGATGCGCGTGCTTGATCAACCGTTCGTTATTCGCCCCTTGGACTTAAGTCTAATGTGGGGCTTGCTGGATTTGGGTCAATTTTCAAATGTCCCTGCATGTGTGTGTGTCCGCAACCATATCTCGGACATGTATCCGTATACGATTTATTCGTACTTTGGTGCAGAAGACCAACCACATGTATGTTTTGCATTTGAGCAACATGAATTTTGTAGTGTATGCGAGTCAAATGATGGAGAAGTACTGCGTCCATTTTAGTGTGTAAACCCGATGTTTCAACACGGTCCTCAAACCATTTCTTGGACATGCATTTACCTGCTGTTGTTAAACTCTGGCAAGCAGTAAAGAATGACGGCTTTTATATGCCAACAGTCATTTTTTTTTGAGGAATAATATTAAGATGGCCGACTGGCGTTTGTTCCTCTTATAATGTGTCCACTCAACCATTTTCAGACAGGTGCATGGTCCAATTTTTTGTTAAAACTTGGCACAAGCAGCTAGCACATGATTGGCATACAAACTTCCGCATCTCATTTTATTTTGTGATGTGGTAAGTGGCCGACATGATGGACTGGTGGCCATTTTAGTTGATAAAAATACATACCTGTGTATCAAACACATCCTCAACCATTTCTCCAAAACATGCAT
Source organism: Eptatretus atami (assembly GCA_035128595.1). NCBI lineage: Eukaryota > Metazoa > Chordata > Myxini > Myxiniformes > Myxinidae > Eptatretus > Eptatretus atami. The sequence goes on from CM068956.1 coordinate 69,509,338, forward strand.
TTACCTTTGATCTTTTTTAAAAATAAATTGCAGCAGTATTACGAATGGTGGGCTTTCATATGGCATGTGCATATCTTTTTTTCCGAGATCAACTATCCAAGATGACACGACTGGTGGCCATTTTAGTGTAATAATATGATGGGCGAGCCCATTTCATATCCACACAGTGAAATTTTACTGAAACAACAGGGTTATCATCATGATTTTGTCATGACAAAATATTCTTGTTTCATGTGCTTTGACTCAAGGACGCCTTTTAAAATCTTCCAGTCAAAGCCAACCAACTTAGCTTCTTAGCCACCTACGCAACTTGCAGTTAATAAAATTCCTTTCAATCACGCAATTCCCAGGACTGTAATTAAGTGCAGTGAGCCCTCACTTGATTCACCTTTCATCAAGGTTTTTGAAAGCTGAATCGTTGAGGTGGGTCCGTCCAGGAGATGATAACGTCATTGATTATGATTTGAAGCTGAAAATAAGCCTCGAAGCCTGAACAATCTTCCAGTGGTTACGACATGGAGAATTAGGTGTATTCAGTTTTGACGAGTCTTCCAGAGTGACAGGTTGTTGAAAGTGTGAGATGTTTGAACGGATTGAAAGGGATATTTTGAGTGGTGTAACCATAGCATCTGACTCTTTCAGTAATCAGAAGAAAGGAGGAGGAAGGAGGGTGGAGAAGATTGGACCATATCATCTTGTGCGAGCCGTTGTCTGTTCAGAGTCTCCTTGTTGCTATTGGGTGGGCACAATCCTGGATGGGTCACGCACTCCGACACTATACCTACATGACTGTGCACTCATTTTGGCGAGATCCTTGGAAGGAATGACACAGGTCGAGTTACCTGCAACTTGTATTATTCCAAAAAGCGATGCGATGAAATTGAACTCAGGACCCTCAGCAATCCAAAGCCCCTGCCACACACCATGATGCCAACCCAGGCAGAGAAGAAGGGAAGTTACTACTATCATCCGCATTGGTGTTGTTGGAATTGCAACACAGAATTTTTAGAGTCTACAGTCAAGAATACAGGAAACAGGGTTTTTTAACCTAGAAAATAGAGGTCCATTTATATATTAGAGGACAGGAACGTGGGTCCCAAGAATTCTGTTTTTGGTGCAGTCCATTCCCACTGGAATGAAAGGAATGTGTTTCGGTTCTAAAGTTGTGTGCTGGATGGGTGTGAGTGAAGAAATTTTAGATAAGCCAGGTAACGTTGGCCTTTTGTATGTCGAATCGAAGGGTTGCGGCAAAGCTTATCAATAATTCTGATGTTAAACTTTTTGTGATATGTTCAGACACAGGTTTGTTTGACTCTTGCTTGAGTCAGGGAAAACACCGTCCAACGTTTTTGATGAAATCAGCAGTAAATCCAAACGGTCAAAGTGGTAGGAATGAAATTCAAACTGATGATCACAGACACGCTGGCTTGACAATAGAAAGGACATTACCTCACCAGGAAGTGGGAGTACTCCACCGAGAGAACAGACTTAACAGGATACCACTTGAGCTGTGCAAAAAGTAGATCAGGTTTGGATACAATTTCTGAACCCTTCAGGGTTTCCCAGGTGGACATAATTCTGGCTTGCCAAAGATTGGCCAGCATTCTTCGTTGTGAGAACTTGGCAAAATGACCTCAAGTTGTCCCTCTTCCGAAGTTAGGTTTTTGAAGATAAAATTAATATAACAATAAGGACGAAGTGTGTCGCAAGAGCCGCGGCAGAAAAGGTTTTTGTCTTCTACCAGAAGAAGAAGAAACAAGAAGAGTAAGAAGAAGAAGAACGCGGAGTCTCTCTTGGAGCAGTCGTTCGCAACGCGACGGCAGCTGAAAAATTTTAAAAAATAAAAAATACAATTTTATTAAAATTAAAAAAATTTCTCCCATTTTTAGCTCACCTGGAACGGAGTTAGGGAATCTTATGGGATGGCGCATCATCCGTCCATCTAATCAACACGTACAACTTGCTCTGAAACTGACACAGCATGATTTTGATGAAACTTCACCAAAACTTCATCACCCGATAATGACCAAAATTTGTTCACTAGCATTAAAAAGAGCTAAGACATCCTTGGGGAAAGACAGAGTCTTCGATATTCCCCGCCATAGTAAATGAGGATCAGTATGCAAGAAGGCCACCAGTTCAATTTTATTCTTGGATGTGTGCATCCAAAACATTTTCATAAAGAAATATTTAATTTAGTTTTTGTCAACTCTGCTCTTGGAATACAAAGGTTAAACCTCATTATTTTCCAAGATACTCTTCATCTTTGTTTCCATGGAAAGTGACAGAATATTTTTTGGGGGAAATCTCTAAATATTAAAAGGCAGCCAGTTCACCACTGTGCTTTGATGTGTGTAGGTACCAAATTTCGTAAATATATCTTGGGGAGATTTGTAGTTATTATGCTCCGGAAACGAAATGTGGACGGACGGACCGGACGTAAGGAAGTCTATTATCCCCGCCAACTTCCGTTGGTTGTGCGGGGGGATAAGTAATTCGCATAAAAAATCAGGCCAGAAGGTGGTCTACGGGGGTTGTTACCCCAAAAGTAGGTATTTTTTTTTTCAGAAACTCGAACATGCAATGCCGTAAACTCGAACTACGCTTCATCACCGTGATGTACCAAGATTGTTCATTTTTTGGCAGAATATAAAAAAATAACCATTTTGGGTTGAAAGGGGTCAACAGAAAGACCTAGGGTTTGGGTGGGTGGGGATTGTCTCCGCTAGAAATAGGATTTGAAACACTTCTGTTTTTTTTTCAATTTTGCTATATTTCCGTCCCATGTTGACTTTCTTCTCTTCATTTATCATTATTCAACCGTGAGACCCAGGGGTTATTGCCCAATATATTTTTTTTTGTATTTGTAGCAAGCGCACTTGGATAATCGGCTGGATTGTTGCCAAATTGCCCCCACCCCCTTCCCCCCCTCCCATCTCACAACTCCTTCTCTCATTCCCCCCCAAATTAAATTAACCTCGTTTTGATGGGATAGTATTGGTGTGGTGTTTGCATGTGTTGCAGGCATGATGGCCTGATATGGTCTCTCTTCCTGCCAACAGTTTCCTTTATTAATCCTTGATATGGTGGCTGGGATTTGAACCAGGGTTTTCATTTACCCCCAGTTTATTGAGCCAAGTATTTACGTTGGCGTACATCAAAAATAGGGCAAGCCCCTCCTTTTATCTTTCTCTTTCATCGACCTATTGTCTACTCCTCAATCATCTTTAATCCGACAGCCTTTTGTTGCATCAGTGAATCTCATTTTGTGAATGCGATATATGTTCGAAGGTGTCAGATTGATCTGGCGAACCTTCAAGTACCTGCATTGGCAGTGCCGATTGACCCCAACACCAGTCACCGACTATCGGAATGTCTTTTAATGTCACCGCACCAGAGGAGAGCTCGTATGAAATCATGTGGTAAGGCAGGAAAAGAACAAACTCTCTGGTCAAATGTTTAATTAGCTCACAATGATCATCTTATTTCTCTCTAGTGGTTGAGTTTAACACAGCATCAGTAATGCACGTGAAATAATCATGTTCTGTTTTTACCTTCTTCCCGCTTGTTTTGATTTTTTGTGAATTCTTCGTTTTGTGAACTCTTCACATCCTATCCGAGCCGACCGGTTTTTGCATCACGAGTGTCAAGATGAATAATGATGGCGTTTATGCAAGTCTCGATCAGCCTCTACCCGAAGTGCTGCATCATTCAGTTTTAAACGGTTTCCTGAATGATGGAACGAAACTGTGAAAATCATGTGGACTTTCCATTAAGGTGAGCACCTCATCTCCCAGGTGGCAAGGATAGCCTACAGGCACTACATTCTGCCTCTGAGTGTTCTTGCCTGGTTCGAATCTGGACCAAGTATAAAATTGTCATCGTGTTGTTTCACAACAGGCACAGCGATTTATGCAGTCGTGTGTGTCGTCCCTTCGGACAGAAGTTAAACGTCGGTGTCCCGTCTCCTGGGCATTTGTTGGTGAGATGTTAAAATCCCATGGTGTCCTTACGTGGAAGAGTAAGTGAGCTATTTCCAGCAGAAGCCGAGCGTATCGGGTGTGCAATGCCTGCAATTTGTAATGGGGTCCACGGTGGTGGGTCTCCACTTACCCACAAAACATGTCAACTTGTGTGTGGTTAATAAAAGTGCGAAGAATGCCCCATCAGTCCATCTCAACGAAAGAAAGGCAGTGTGCACATCATTGAATCGATAAAAAAAATTTTCCCTGATGTTTCATTAGAAATAGAATGATGGACTAAAATTGGGGGATAGGGTTCGTAGTATCGAGAGAAGGCAGGTTATGGATTATTAAAAACGGAAAAACGCGTTAAGTTTACAAATGCAACAATAACCACAATAAAATTTGGTGTAATTCTAAATATTACACAATGTCTCTTAAAAACTAAATATGTGAACGGGTTGGAATTTGCTAGGCAACAGGCAGTTTTGAGAGAGATCTTATAGTGGTTCCGCCACACAGTGTTCACACATGTCTTTGAATGATGCAGCAGTGCCGGAGTGAGCATGTGGGAAGGTTCAGCCTTTTACGATAGGTTGGAATGAGTCATCCCAGGATTGAAAATATCCCAACTCTGCTTCGGCAAGTCAGTTGGTCTTTCCTGTTCTTCTTACCGTCTCCTCTCCGGTTCTCCGCCCCCCCCCCCTTCCCCGCTTGGTGCTGCGATTTGTCCCACCATATTTCCACATAGGATGCTCAACGTCTGCCAGCAACCGCCATTCTGGCATTCAAAACAGCTGGTTCGACCACCCACCTTCTTATCTCCCCCCATCCAAAACCGACGATCTTTTCTAATCCCCCGTTTCACCAAAACCACCTCCTTGCAAATTCCCATGCTTTCCTTCCTGAAAAGTCTCCTGATGATTATCCAAGTGTCCTGCCCATCCCTTCTCGATCTCTAAGTTCCTTCCCACTGTTTTGTCCTCCTCTCCTCCCGCCCTCTCTGTTCCCATGCCCCTTGACTGGGCCGTTGTGTGTTAAGCTCCCATTCGGCCTCGAACAAAGGTATACAACAACAGACAAACAAAAAAATTAATACATGTTCCATAATTGTTGAGCAAAATCCACCACGACAATTTACTGTACGATCACAAAACCACCCCTCATGAGTAAATGGGCTACAGTGAAGCATGACCATGAATGTTGGTTTGTTAAAAATCAGAGCAGCTGTCCAAGGATGAAAACAAAACATCACAGCAGGTTGCTGCAAAGCGAAAAAATAGCTCAACAGAAGGTGAAAAGGGAACAAATCACCCAAATTTAACTGTTTTACAATCACATCAATTCCGACAGAACTGAGAGAAGGGGTTCTCGGTGAAGCACGATGTGCTAGGTGTGTTTCAGTTACCAATCAGGCTTGCTAGAGAACTCCAGCAGCACTCCAATAAAAGAAGCGTGAGATAATACGGTCTGGCGCAGGCAAGCTGATTGGTCATGGAACTCCCATCGATCGGCTTTTGCGTGAGTTGTGTTTATGGCTGCCGGTGAGATGAGGGTTACAGTTGTTATAACCACAAAAAATAGAGAAATATATTTACAGTGAGCAAGCTTTGAGGGACCCAATTATCCTTTTTTATTGACTGACAATTATTGCACTATTTGTTGTGTTATCTTACATCGTGAAATAATTGAGGCTTCTTGAAACGGCCCTCATAATACCCTCTCCACCATCAATTGGAAACATGCACGACATGGGTACACATTTACAAAGATAATTTGCATCGCCCAACTCCTGGTGGCGGGGGCACATGAAGTTTGTTTACAACCTTTCTTTTGACCCGTCGTCCACTTGGCGAAGTTTTAATTGGTTAGATTACAGAAGTAACGAGGAATAAATCAACGTCAAACAGACGGATGCTAAAATGCATATTTTTAATGTGTGACAGATTGAACAGGTCCTCACCGGGACCTCACTGGGTCATTATTGGCGTTTGCATGGGCGCCTCCGAAAGGATGAACGCTGACCCTCATTGCAGCACCCCAAACCATCTGTGACACAATCTGTTCTCAGCATACAGGGGGCACGGCATCAGGGAGTGCTGACCCCTGCGAGAACTGATAACACAAGAAACATGCCACATCCAACCATCGAAATACCTCATCAACCAACACTGTGCAATTTGAGCTATTGCTAATTTTGAAACTACTCTCATCACAAATACTGTTTTTCATTGCAAATCTCTCTCAACTTACCATCGCCTATTAATTGTCCTTTTGGCAAAATATGCATAAATTCTTGTTTCAGGCTTTCAATATTTTAGGATTTAAATTACATGCAATTAGAAATTAACATCACCCATCCACTCCCACTCCCTTTCCCCCCAACCTCCCGAAGTGACCTTTGACCTCAACAGCAAATGTCTGGATAGTCAACAGAAGCAGGCACGGACACTGACCATGATCTGATATGCTGTTATAAATCATCATGATCCTCTCCCTGCCAAACCATTATACGAGTATGGCGCAGCACCACAAAGAAGCACCAAACAAAGGGAACCACACCGGTCTGTCAGGAAGGCCCAAATTGGTGTATTCATTTATTTGAGTGTGTCCGTTGTGCTCATTAAATTTGCTACTCTTACTCCGTCCCCAAACTCACTTCCCATTTGTTCACTGCTCGATTATTTTGCTGTGAACATAAGCTTTTCAAACTATCTTACTCAACTCATTCCACTACACCCTCCAACTCCCAACACGCACCTCCTTCCAAATTTTTCCAATTTCTCTCTTAGAAGGTGTGCTCTGTATCCATCTTGTCCACTGCCCGTGCAATCCTCCCCACCCCTCATTCCTCCTCACATCCCTCATCTGCCAAAGTCTCCCTCTACTTTATCATCATTCAACCACTGAACACCACTCTATTGCTGAAACGTCGAATTCGCTGAAGCCTTAACATGTTTGTGTGTTGACAGCGATGGAGGATGTTTGAAAGCGACCACAACCACAAAGTGAAGGAGATCAATGAAAATGACGTTTGCACAAATGAGGCGTACGTGCTGTTCTACCAATAATGCCAAACATCTGCTGCCCAGCCATAAGACAGCAAGGCAGGTACAGGTAAAGGGACCTCATGGAATATCTCTGACACAAAAGTTAAGTTTTTTCTACATTGTCTCAGCCTCATGGTGAATATTGTACAGATGTTGCATTTCGGATAAAGCCAATCAATCGTAGATAAGAGACAAAACAGCACAGGATGAGGTGTTTGAATCTGGGATTCAAGGCTCGATGAACCAGATTCAGGTGCTGAACATGAGAAAGGCATTTTGTGTGAAAATATGTT
>CM068956.1:69521781-69534123 GCA_035128595.1 Eptatretus atami
TGACCATGTTGTGGAACGTCAGTCGAGGCCCTCACTTCTTTTTTCTTCCGCCCTCACCTTTTCAACTCCATTTGCTTTTAAATTTGTTTTCTCCACAATCACTTGAGTGAATCGCACAAATCTTTCAAGATCGGAGCGCCTGCCCGTGCATCATTTTTCTTTTCACCAAAGTTACGTGATGATTGGATGGAAAATGTGGCCGGCGTTCCAAGAATCGTGTTTTCTGCAGGCAGAGGTTGCAGGGTGTTTCAAAGATCAGGAAAAAACTGCCTCTACCTCGCTTTGCTCGGCCTCACCAAAATTATTCAATGCTGGATGTTTATAGTGGAGATGGTAGTGCATATAAATATAAAATTGAAGGTGGTGTGAGGGTATTACGTCTTCCCGTCTTCCTCTCTGGTCTCCGTCTCCCTCTCCCTCTCCCTTCCGTCTTCCTGCTCCCTCATCCCTACCCCTCTCCCTCTCCTCTCCGATCTCCTCCTCCCCTCCATGCTCCCTCTCCGTCTACCGTCTCCCTCGCCACCCTCACCTCTGCGGTCTCCCTCTCCGTCTCCGTCTCCCTCTCCTTTTCCACGCTTCTCCCTCTCCCTCTCCCTCTCCGTTCTCCTCACCCGTCTCCGTCTCCCTCTCTCCCCTCTCTCCTCTCACCCTCTCCCTCTCACACCCCTTCCCCGCTTCCCTCCTTACTCTCCCCTCTCCCTCCTCCCCTCCTCCCCTTTCCCTTTCCCCACTTCCTTTCCCTCCCCTTCTCCCTGTGCTCCCTTGTGTGAGTGTGCGTGGAGAGTGGCATCATTGGCGCTCTGTCGAGTGTCCGCTGGTGAGATACTGTGTCGTTGTTTTGGTGTTTTTCCTCTCCGCCTTTCGCTTCTCCCCTTGTATCCTTGATGTGTTCGTGGAAGTTTCCCTGTGTTTTCCTTCTTTTGTTGAGACAGGAGGAAGAAAGAGAGCTGTGCACAGTAGAGTTTTCTCAGGCCTGTTCAGCGACTTCTGGTTTTATGGGCCTGTTTTTATCCCCCGCCGCGTGGCGGAAGGGGATATTGTTGTTCACCCGGGTCGTCCCGTCCGTCGTCCGTCCGGGTGGCTGGCGTCATACATGTATAGCTGTGAGTGCGATAACTCATAAACTTGTTCGCCATATCGATTGAAATTTGGGTCAACACATGTACCCACCTGAAAAAGGAAGAACCCTATTGATTTTGGGCGTGGCCGGATCAAGATGGCGATGGGCGGCCATCTTGAAAAAAAGTTTCAATGTCGGGGAATTCCCCATCTCTGACTGGGTATATTGTTACCTTGCTGTGTTTTCTTCCATTTTGCTTCTTTCATCAGCGAAATACTTCGTTCATATTATCTTTTTTCCCCAACTTGCCTAGTTTTCTTGTGGTTTCTTGATTCCTTCAACTACTTTGTATTGTTTTACACGATAACGAACGTACGTTGCATCATCGTGTGTCTGAGGGAACTCACTCCAAAGAACCGGGGTGCATATTTGTCCACCCGACGGAGTGAGTGTTGATGATGTCGTAATGGGATTTCCGAGAGCTCATTGGGCTCGAAAACTTCTCGCAGCGTCGACGATAATCAACGTTGTTGGTGATATTTTGTCCGAAGAGCGGCGATACGTTTCTTGTGCGAACCGGCTTGTCTCCATCCCGCCGAATCTTTTTGTTTCTGTAAGTCCTTTGGACAACCTGCTGTTAAAATTAATATTTGTTACGGCTGTGGAAATTCGCAATACACCAGAAAGGGGTCCTTTAGATCGATAAATACGCTAAGTTTATGTTGCAGATAGTTGCCCCACCGTTTTTAAATGGTGGGAATTCGTGTGATTCACCGGGCTGCGACTCTTTGAGAAGCCTGTTTTTCTTTTCTATCGTTATTTTTGAACAACCTCCACGCAAGCAACAAGCCGCGTTGGAACCGCTTCGAACGAAAAGGGAATCAAAAAAGTTCCGATGGCGCTCTGCGGATTTTTCCGCCTATTTTTTCCCTGCGCTTGGTGTGAAGAAAAGGGGGAGGGCACTCGCCTCCGATTGCGTGGGGTGAAACAGCGTGAGCGGTCGGGGTGAGGGAAACGCCCCTTTTTGGGAAAACCTTCTCGAAGGGAGGTGGAGGCCGGAAACGGAGAGGGAGTCGAAGGCGGAGCCCCTGCGCCTTATATTAAGGCCGGCCGCATGCGCCCGGGCTCGCTCTCTCTCTGTCGGGGTCGAGTGTCCTCTCTCTTGGTGGCCAGGGAGTTCTCTCTCTGTCCCGGGCGAGTGCTCCTCTCTATTGTGGCCAGGGTTGAGGCTCGCTCTCTCTCTCTGTCGGGTGCGACGAGGCTCCTCTCTCTGGGTGGCAGGGTCGAGCTCGCTCATCTCTCTCTCTCTTGGTTGGCCAGGTCGAGCCGGCTCTCTTCTCTCTCTCTCTCTGTATCTGGCGTCCGTCGACGTCACTCTCTCTCTCTCTCTCTGGCCATGAGCTCTCTGTCTGGCGTCGTCACGTCATTCTTCTCTCGTGAAGCCCCTTCTGCCCTTCAGTCTTCCGTGTTTGGTCGTGGGTCGTGAAAGCACCAGCAGCAACGCCGAGAGAGCTCGCTGGACCACACCAGGGGCCCCGAGGTCCAGGCCGTAGAAGGCCGTGGGGACGGTCGACGTCGCGACCTGCCCACCGGTCGCGCCAAGAGGCGCGGGTAAGACCCTTCGGCTCACGGACCCTTCGTCCGCAGGTCCGTGCCAATAAAGGTTTCACGAACCCCGTCTACCTCCTCTGCCTTATGGGGAGGGTTTTTTTGCTTTTGCTTTTTGTATGACTCGTGGCGGCCGATGTCCCTATAAGTAGACTGTGTAAGTACTGTACATTTGCTCGTATTCGGGTGGATAACGCTTTCTATCTGTTTGTTGCTACATTTGCGATGACTGCCTTGCTTCTGAATACGTGTGATTTATAATAATGTCCTTGTGTGCAAATTGGTTATCCGTTCGTCGTGCTTTTTTGGCGCTTGTGAAAGTTTGCCATCTCGTGAATCGCGAAAAAATCTTAGTATGGGTGGTTGAACGGCCGGTTAACAGAATCACATCCATCTGAGGTCGGGCATAACACCGCGTCGGTTACTCACTGTAGCACGGAACGGACCGCTTAAACGGTCGTGCCTAGGCCGACTGCGGCGAGTACGATTCGCGCCTGGGCCGACTACTCGCGCAGTACTTAGGTAGGTCGAATTTGAGCGGAGCAACCCTATCCTGCGCGGGTGGGCAATTGGCACGATCTGTGGTCGAGGTTAAAACCCCCACCGATGACTAGCTCCTGGTGGTAGTTCCAAGGAGGGTCACGATTGAATTGATCTGTCCGGTGGGCGATGCGGCTGCCCATAGAGGTACGCAGCCGCTCGCACGGCCGGGCGGGCCAGAATTCGTCTGTAACAATATCAAATATTCACCTTTCCTATTAAAAGCGAGAAATTATCTCCTTGCTTTAAGTAATATTTGGACGGTTCTGTATCACAGCATTTCCATGATCCCATTTTGGTTTGCGTTCTTTGGCGTGTTCGGTTCGACACATTAGTTTGTTCCCGACGCCACTGTCTAATGGTTTTGAAGAATGGTGTCATCGGTCACTTAGTACTGCTGTGACTCATTTAAATAAAAGATCGTTAGCTACCGATTTATGATTGCCAATGAAGTGATTGACAGTGCCTTTTATTTGTGCGTGAGCATGGACATTTAAAGAATGCGTGTCCGACATACCATATACGATCTGCCTCGTGGTGTCGTTGCAACCTGCTGGAACGTGAATGAGACTCTCAATGCCAGGAGCCCAGAAAAGCACTTAATCGATGCACCACTGAGAGGGCGTGCAGAACCCATAGCAAGCCTGAGGCTGGCTAATCATCTAGGGTGGTGGAAGAACGTGCAGGACACGTTCCCATAATCAAAGCCCTGGAAAAAGCAAGTGCAGAAGTTAGAAGAACCTCAAGTAGGACGAGGGTTTTGTCACCGTCACTCCCGAAGAAAGAAGCGTCCTAACAATCAATGGTCATAATGTGAATGGTGGGCGTTTTAGAAAGGCTAGCGCCATCGAGCAAACACTACACACGCCTCATGTAAATACAGCCTAGCCTTCGCTCTCTGCTTTGGAAATCGGAAAAACAGAATTTGCAGCTTCTCGCTCGGGTGGATGCTTGACGGTGCTCCTGATCATGTACAGGAAGAGCTTGAGCAGAACAAGAGGGTGAAGTTGTCCTCGCAACAGGTAAGATGTGACCACTTCATCTGGTTGCTGATGTCATCGACATTGAAGCTGAGCCTATTTGGTACCCGTCTCGTCTACCAAAGAGGATCCCAGCGTGGCTGTGAAACAATCGCCATTCCAGCAACTCCGGACATTAAGATGTGGAGCGTGTGTGTTCTGCTTCGGTCACGCTCTCCCTCCCAGCATAAATGGAAATGCCCTGCTCCACCTATGGTGCATGGTAAATATGCAGTCATCAATCAGACTATGATTCTGACGGGGCTCTCGATCGATTGCCTCTGTGATAGTACCGAAGTCCCATGGAACGACTCCATGGCTTATCTCAGGAACCAGAGGGTGTTCCGACGTGCCCCCCCAGGGAGATCATTAAATTTTTTTACAGCACACCTTCCGTAAGAGAACACGTCTCAAATTCAAAGTTCCTTTCCAGACGGATGCACAGTTTTTATTACCTATGCAAAGTGTGCTTCCTTCAGTACTGAGCAAGTTGGCATGACTGAGCCACAAAGATGTTTCGTCTGAGAAGTGGGTTTTTGAAGCAAGGAAACTGCTTCATCCATAAGCCGGCAATTGACTGATGTCTTTTCAAAATTCCCCACGATGGCTTCTCGATTGCTACTTTAAACATTAATGGAGGACGCGCGAACTTACGCAAAGATGAAGTTATGGAGCTTGTATTGAAGAACGCACATTGAATTTTACTCTTCAGGGAAACCAGATGTAGCTCCTCCTGTTGATGAGCAAATGGGAGAGAATGATGAAAGGAAGAATGGTCTTCAGCAGCTGTAGAGTGTCCCAGAGCTGGGGGTAGCCATCTATTTAACAATCCTCTCTCTGGAATCTATTGTTGATCTTTTAATGAATTTTAAAGGATATTTAATCTCACTCACCTTTCGCTTAATGGTTTTAACACACTTATCATGTCTGATGCGTCCCATAATCAGTGTGATACGGATCGAACATACGGATCGAACTGTTCTTACGCAGTTTAGAAACATCCCTCACACACTTAGATTTAACGCGATTTTTGATTAGTGCAGGGGATTCGTTAACTTCACGATGGATTCTACCTGATCGCAATGGAAAGAGCCTCACCAGCGAGTATTATGCCCCTGGGCTTAGGACTCTTGACAACCTCTCCCTTATTGACATTTGGGGACTTGTATCAATCACAAACGGCAATATAAGGTGTGTCTGGTGTTTAGATGGCATATCTGGCCCTCGCAAGTTAGACCGTCTGTTAATTAATCTACATGATTTTTTGTTAAATCATCTGTGACCCACCACTGCCTATGACGGCCACCATTGTTGTTTCTCAGCTAGCCAGGCATGCGACTCTGCATGATTAGCTTCGGCACTCTGCTTCATCTCGGACCAATTGGTAACCGAGAGGGCGGCCGAACTGGACTCTTCTAATGGTGTTAACCTCCCTCGAGGTCATTGTTCCTTGATGGTCCGTTCGTTGGTTTTTTGGTTTTGAGAATGCTTTTACTGTGCCGAACTCGGCTTAATAATCCTCCTCTTATCCGCTCATCTGTGAATTTTCGTCCATAATGGACGGAACTGCCAACCAGCACCATGATCAAGAGCCATTCTGCCAGCATATACGGAGTCACATTTATCAAACTCGACATGACTGCCCTTCACGATATCCGTTTTCTCGGTTCGCTAGCTGAGAGATCAATATTATTCTTTGCAATTCCAACCTTTCTTGCTCAGTTCCTGTCAAGCTTAGCTGGTAAAGGATCATACGTTGTGATGTCTGCTGCTGGCTCACGAAGACACACAAAGCACCTTTCTTGCTGGACTTGCTGTTACGAACCAGCAGTCTCTATGCGGAGCTCTGGCGATCTCTGTCTGACCTTGAATGGCATAAATTCCTCATGTCTATCAATTTGCGCCTCCTCGTTCACTAAGCGCTTCTTCCAAGTTCTGATCTTTCGTGCACTGGGATGTAGAGTTGCGAGGATACAAGAAAAAACAAGTCAGCATGAAGTAGCTCTCTCATCGATAACACAGAGTAATAAGTAAGAATATATGACTCGCTACTGCTCAAATCAGACATGCCGTGCTTTGTCCACTGCTAAGGTATTTTGAGTTTCTCCTGTGAAATCTTATCGAAGCTCGCAAGCAGCCACTTCGATTAATGGTAGATTGGTGTGGTGAATCCCCTTGACTCTCCTTTCCCGTGTACCTATATCCTTTGTTAGAAGCTTAAAATCTAGCATGTACTTCTCTGACATTTATTGAATGCTGCATATCTCTGATACCAAGGCTGGCTGTTTAAATGACTCGGGGCCCTCTCGCTGCTGTCTCTTGGCGCTGACGCTCTTCTACCTCGTCATCCTTCTCGAGCGTCGTCGTCTCAAAGATGAAGTGACCGCATGCTCCGGTGGGTATACTGGTCCAGAAGGTGGCGGACTCCTTTCCAGGTTGATTTGTGCACATATATAGTTACATAGCAGGATAGTGTTAGCCGCCCAACGCTCTGCACTAGGCTACTTGGTGCCCAATTCTCGTGCGTCATCCTCCCTAAGTTTAGTTAAACATTATGAATAGTGTTCTTCTTTTGTTGTCCGCTCCTGCGTGCGAGTGGTCGCTTGGGCGTCCCCTCATTGTCCCGCATCTATCCTTGAGGACGCTATCCATTAGTTCTCGTGGTCTTGCTAAATATGAGTACATCATCTGCTACGTCTGTTTGAACAATCGCATCAGGCTGAGATGGCATGTCGAGAAGATGGGATTTGAGGAGGTGTTCGATTACCAGCTATTTTGTTGAATACACTACTTATGAACATGGCCACCAGCATTGGTACCAGTCTTGGCCATCTGTTGATCCCTGCGATCCATCATAATATATAAACTAACGGTTTGCTGCGCTTTGCCATCAGTAACTCCTTTCTGTGGTACCTTGTCGATCGTGTGTCGAAGTTTGAAGTTAACAATTCTAATTGTGCGCGCTTGTATAGCACTCATGCATGTCGCGTGATAGATATCATGGTAAGGACACATTGAATAATAAAAATGGCTGCCCAGACTGCCACTTGGAGTCTGATCTCGAAAAGAAATGATACACTGTGTCTGACGTAGTGCTACAGCGTCGATCATGTCTTCTCAAGTCTGTGTAGGATCTCTGTCGTGCGTTGGAGCTGCTGCCTGCTGGCTCGTCTTCTGTGTCTTCCAGTTGTCTACATTAGTTTGAGTACCACCTACAGTTAGTTTCGGATCGTCTTCTATGATCTGATCTGCAACGCATTGAGCTTTAGGTCTCTACCTGACTGATATTGGTCTGCCTGCCCGTCCGGGGTCGCGCCGTCGATCTCGCACTGACCATCACGAGACACAATGTATACACTCTGACGTTAGACCATAATCCTCTCCCAATACAGTGCCGTGCTTACTTCTGTCTCGTGGTTCCTGTTCGCGGCTATCAACATACACTCCGTACTAGCGAGGTAATGTGGTCATATGATCAGATCTTCGTGCTTGACACGTGCTATCTGGTTCGTTTGGCGCCTTAATCTTCATCGATCGACGATAACTAAGTTATCTGGGAATTCGCGATATACTATTGTATATATAAAGTATGTTTTTCTCCCCTCATACTGCTTGCCTACATACCAGTCGTTGTCTTCCCTTAAATACTGTTCTGCTGCTGTATATCAGGGTTCAATCGAAGTTGACTGTGAACAATGTTTTGGTTTTGGGTTTGGGAATGCACATTCAGACCAATATGTATGGCCATGGGAATGCTTATCTGAGACGTGGCTATTGCTTCCACGTTCGCTTCCTTCGAGTTGCAGCCTGATTCGTTGACATACACTGGGATATGCCAGTTGATCGTTAGGCAGCATCTTTGATCCTTCATTTAGTTAATCCACATTAACAGCATTGACAGGTCCAGACCTTATGGAATTCTCTGCCACTGCACTGTCCTTGCAATCCATTGAGTAACTACCTTGAGATTTCCGGGAAATTCTGTCTTGAACATTTTCTTTCTGTTACGACTTTTGCTGCATGTACCATTGAGACGAGCATCTTACCGAAGTTACTTGACATTAAAATCCTTTTGATAGGTTTTGAAGGCACCTTCATTAAGACTAGAAAAGGACTTTCCAACATCGGACTGTTCCTGGCAATATCTGTGGCAACGCATCAGAAGATTGTTTTCTTGAGTCTTGTCTTGTTTTCTGATACCCAAATGCAGCAAGGCGAATTTCATACTCTTTGTGCAAAGTCGCGGCTTAATCGGAATTATGTAAACACATCTCCTTCCACACTGCTTTTAAAGGAGGATACCATTTCAGCATATGGGTCCCCGGATTCTGTCATTGTCTGATCGGGTTCATCTGGAAGGTGCTGAGCTGACGTTCTTTGGCATATTTCTTAACAAGTGTATGTAACACATCTATGCAATGCTCATAGTGGAAGCGTTTTGCTCGATGGGCAACCAAATCCCCACCTGCTTATTGTGGTACCCGACAATCAAACAATCCTGCAATTTCCTTTGGCCTGTTCTTTCTGAGCGCTGAGTGTGGTTCTCATTCACTACAATTAGAAGTACCCCTCTGGTTTCTTGCAGAAACTGCACACATTTCCACACTTTACTCCTTCGGAGTGTTGTGCGTTTTGATTTTTTCTTTGTCCGAGTATTACCACCACACTGTCCATTGTCCTCTTTCTTGGCTATGTTTCCTCTTGATTATTTTAGCTTTGAGAGCTAATTTAAGCTACACTGGAGGATGGCTGCCACCGTTACCTATCGTTGGCGAGCTATCCGATCTAAAATATACAGCACGTATAACATATTTTCAACGAATACATAACTCGCTCGCATATATTATATACTCGATCCTGCTTTTCAGTATAACTGGATGGACACTATATTCACGACTCCCTCACATACTCAGGCTTAGCGTACCATATCTCACGCAAGACATCGAGTCGACCTAACACCACTACAGCTACTCGACTACTCTCTACAGTCTCACCACACACAACACCATATCTGAGAAAGATTATAGCTACGATAAGACTCTCACGTGACATCACTGGTTTCTGAATGCGGCATTAATTACGCTCGGTCTGTATATTGCGGATAGTGATCGGCTTACCTGATGTACGTATACGCGTCCAGTGGCGCAGTTATCTTTTCATCGCAAGAATATGATAACGATAGTCCTAACAACAATAGCCCATCTTATGACTGTCTAGCCTGACCCTTATGGGCTCTCAGATTGATGGTGATATCTCTCCTGTGTCGGTCTTTCACTTGATGTACCTTTTGCGTTTCCGCATATACAGGGTCTTCTTCACTTTATGATAACGCGCCTGGTCGTGCTGTCTGGGTCACGTATGTTCGTTGGCCTCTACATGTATGTATCCATACTACTGATTCATGGGGTATTATTGTGTCTATCGCTGTCGATGTGTAATGAGATTCTAGTCTTAACGCTCTTCGCTGGCTGCGTGCACAGAGAGAATGAAACAAACACACACTCATACCCTGGCAATTTGGAATCCGTGTCGGTTGGCTATGACCCTTGCTCTGGTTTTTTGCTCCGGTGTTTGGGTTTTTGTCATGGGGAATGATGCATGCGGGGAGATAAAGCATCGTCGGAGACATGAAAGGACCGAAATATCAGAAATTGGTGTATAGTTTCCTGCCACTGATTTTAATAAAGCATATCTCCACGCATCATCAAAAAATAATTTTATTCGTGATTTTACTTTATTTGATCGCTGATCCCGAATCCAGCCGAAGTAGTAACCGAAATTGCGTTACAGTTCTCCTCTCTCATAGGTAAATCAAGAAGCGAATTAAGAAGAATTTTACGTTCGCTTCAGTATAATTTTTTTTAGATGAGACTGTTCGTAGGCGTTGTAGTTGTCGTTGTGAAGGTAATGTTGAGGTAATAATGTTGAGGTTAATATTATTTATTTTTCAAGATGAGACTCCTGTTTCTAGCGTGTAGTTGTCTGCGTTGTAAGGTAATGTTGAGGTAAATAAAGATATCTATCTCCCTCATCAAAAATAACTTTTTTAATTCATGATTTACATTATTGATTGCTTGATCCGGAATCCAGGCCGAAGTAACCGGAAATTGCAGCATCGAATGTAAGAATAACGTCTACGTTTGCTTCTCGGCTTTTGGCCTATTACCATATTATGTTTAAAACAACTTTAAACCGTAATTAAACTTGTTGTTTTTGTGGTGGTAGGTTGGGGGGGGGGCGGGGCTCAATGTTCAAATAAGGAGAGAGTGTGCCTCCAAACAAGGGTATATATCTGTTCATTAAATATGCACAAAGGGAGTGTGTGGAGGTGGTGCTCGATCCTGTGGTGTAGTGGGTGCAAAACCTTATTTTAGTTCACAGGATTGTGAACAGTTCAGCATGTCTGAGACTACTGGCAATAGAAGCTTGAGTACCATGATTAAAATCATTTATTTACACAATAAATAGAACACAGGAACATATTTCAAGATCTGGTTGGTGATTTGTGGATCCCAATTGGTGAAGTTCCTGAACGCTTTTTGAAGATCGTCCTCAGGATCGCGGTTTCTCTGCGTCATTCTCATTCAGAGATCTGGAAAAGGTGAGATCACAAATCTAACGCAATTTCATTACTCTCACCGATAACTTACCAGTGTTAAAAAAGGAACTGCAGTTTTGCTTCCATTTATTTGAAAACCGATATTCCGGGCAATAAATGCTCTTTTGGTGCTCCCATCTGAGCCTGTGCGCTGATTGATGCTTGAGGATCCCAGATTCAAAAATCCCGTCTACTATATTGATTGGTCATTTCTTACTCCGTATCTCTCAATTGCTTGATAATATAACGTAATTAATGACGAAATGCGGTTTGTGTACATGATGTTCACCATAGGCTGAGACTCTTGAAATGAAATTTGAGTGTCCAAATGTTCCCAGATACACCAACACCTGTACCTGTCTCACGTTGCTTATGGCGTGATATGAATGAATGTATGCCACTGGTCATTTCACAAAGGTTCATATTCCTTGTTATCTCTTGTCACTCTCTTGACATCAAATCTCCTTCATACGCCTCATGCACACAACTGTTTTCAGGCTCACAAGTCAAATTTTTCAGCCACACAGAGCTTCCCTTATTGGAGAACATTCACTTTTGCCTTGAGAATGTGGATAAGGGTGCTCGTATGTCAAACAAACCAACTTTCGTGTTATTGTTACTAGAGGAAACTGACAATCAAACTAACTGACAACACTCAATCGGCCATCCTGACATCACCTGTGCAGTTGCCTCTTTCGCTGTTGTTTCTTTTTTGAAAGCTGCACAATGCTGCATATCAGGTTCCAAATAGAGAGTTCATGTGATTGATACAGCACAGACGGATAGGGGCACGCGCCTCTTGGCGAAAGGTTAAGAACATTATGGGAGGGCTTGGGAGTAATGAGGGTAAAGACTACTGGGGCGGATTTGCTTCTTTCCTCCGTTTGTCTCGGAGCTCGTCAACTCGAAAAATGACAAGGACACATTTACTTTTTATGTTGCCAGTATATGATGTGTGCATCATATCTGGGAATGAATCATGAAATGAAGTTTGGGATCGAATCTATTTAGAAATTTTAGGCAATTTAAATATTTAGGGGGAAAAAAAAAAAGTACCTGGTTGTGTATGCTTCTCGGTGAAACATTGAGTTTTTTCACTTTACCATCGCCCAATAGCAACATTTATAGGATGTCAAGAGAATGACAGCTTGCTCTCGAGGTGTTTATCCTGGGTTGAATCTTGGCTCAGCAAATGAACTTTGTCATCCGGTGTTTTAGCAAGCAGTGGTGATTTCAAGATGTCTTGCCGTTCTTTGGCATGGATGTTAAACTGGGGGTTGTCGGCATTCTGCTGGATTACTTGGTGAAGTTAAAGATGGCCCTAGGGTGTCCATTGGCAAGAGTCAGCATGAGCGATTGCCGGCTACCTATGACAATTACAACATTCGCCGTGACTTCGCGTTTCGGGTTGAATAGCCCATTCGCAGGATTGTAACCCATGGCCAAAGAAACGCTTCGCGCTACTAGTAGCCGAGCTCTGTGAGAGTGAAGGCAAGGTTCATGAATACGTCGGAATC
>CM068956.1:69568727-69595939 GCA_035128595.1 Eptatretus atami
ACTTCTAAAGTTAGAAGAAGTTACTAAAACAACAGCATCATTGGGAGCCTCCTGGAAGGGGATTCCCGAGGGATGCCCCTAGGAATCCCGGGAATTCCAGGGGAAATCCCACTGGCTCAAAAACCTCATGGTGCTCTCCAGAGAAGACTTATAAAGAAAAAATAAGGTAAGATTTTGGCTTGATTTACTTTTATAGCTATTCAATGTATAATTTTAGTATTGTAGAAAGGCAGTAAATCATAGGTTCCGATATATGTAGTATTTTTACAGCGCGTGCGCTGTATACAATTGCACGAGTTTGAAATGTCCCCGGTGTCTAACACGTCTCCGGTGTCCCCCCCCCCCCATGTGCCTCAAGACAGCCAATGACGGCCGTCCGGTAGATGGCAGTGCGTAAGTCGTGTAGAGACCTGGAAGATTTCTTTAGCCATGAGAACCATTCCTACCCCCCATCTCCTTTCAGAATTTGGAAAATTAAGGAAAGGTACTAAATCAGAAATCATGGAGTGCCTAAAAGAATGTGGATCGCCAGAGTATGCTGAGCCAGATTATACAGCTGTACTCATTGATGGACCAGCTGTTGTTCACATGGCAACACCTGGAAAGGCAGTTAATTTTCACTATACAGCAAAGATGTCTTTAAACCAGCAATTATGAGCAATTCCAGGAAGGCATCAAGAATAGATGTGGTATTTGACCAATACTTCCCAAACAGCTTAAAGGAATCTTGCAGAGAGAGTGGAATTGGGAAAAAGGTCAAGGTGACCCCCTCAACAAGAATTCCTAAGAATTGGAGCAACTTCCTCAAAGTGGACGATAACAAAGAGGAATTATTCAAACTTCTTGCAGAGGATTTGATAAAGGACCAGGATGAAACCAAAACAGTTGTGGTGACACGTTTGACAACGTGAAGTCATCATCTAGTATGTTTGAGGCAGAGGAGTTGTCTCCTTGTGGACATGAGGAAGCAGACTCGCGTCTACTTCTGTATGCCAAACATGCTGTTAGAGAAGGACACAGCAAAAATACTCATAAGGACTGTAGATTCTGATGTGTTGTTATCATAAGCCATCTTGGCCTATCATCAAATTAGTGTTGAAGAATTATGGATAGCATTTGGAGTGGGCAGAAATAAATGCTACATCCTATCCATAGTATGCCAGAAGTTTGGGACCACAGATGTGTTCAGCTCTGCCTTACTGGCATGCCTATACCGGCTGTGATACAGTTTCAGCATTTGCAGGGCATGGCAAGAAATCTGCCTGGAAGGTGTGGAAGGCATTCCCTGAAATCACTGACACATTCGTCAGTCTCTCCATGAATCCTTCTGAAATAACAGAGAGTCAAATGGCACATCTGGAGAGGTACACAGTCCTCTTGTATGACAGGACAAGTTCATGTACTGACATCAATCAATGCCGACAAATGCTTTTCACCAAGAGAAGTCGGCAAATCGAAAATATCCCTCCCACAAAAGCAGCATTAGAAGAACACTGCAAAAGGGCAGCTTTGCAAGCAGGACACATTTGGGGGCAGTGTCTGATCAGGATGCCAGAGGTACCAGATGCATGTCAGTGGGGCTGCAAGAAGACTGACCAAGGAATGGTACCCCACTGACAAATCTGTCCGAAGCCTCTGTTCATTGTCAAAGCTCCTTCACTGTAACTGCCAAAAACGATGCAGTGAGAGATGCAAGTGTATTAAAGCTTCCCTCCCATGTACAAATCTGTGTGCTTGTGATGGACAGTGCTCTCGGGATTCAGGAACATAGCATTGCTGGACAGAATTTCTTCTGCATCTGGTGTGTCAATAAGCTAATGAGCCCTTGAAAATATTATTTGCAATATTTACATTGTCTAGCTACCTTCTATGATGCCTCTCTGGGGTATATAAACACAGACAAAAGGTAGACTGAGTAAAAGATTTAACATCTGTAAATAATCAATTCAAATGTGTTAATCAAAATAGTGGGAATTAAACTAATTAAAATACCATTATTAATTATTTAATTTTTTTTTTTAGATGTAAACTCAATTTCTTTGAATCATGTATGAAATGTGGTGATATTAAAGCATATGCAAGTAATATCTAACATAATTTGATGGAAATGGTTGTTTTCTATTGATTATTAGTGTTTGTGGCCATCTTGGATTTTGCTTAATTACACCCAAATCTGAATTTGGCCAGTTTGGGTCTCGTTAAATATTAATCTATATATAAAAACTCCCTTTGTGCCAAATGGCATGTTGGTATCCACTTTTGCAAGATCATTTCACCAATTTACCCCACTAGAGTACCAGTGAAGCAGCCAAAAGGCTGCACACGAAAGGGAAGGGGTATCGACGGATTGATTAAATCTGGTATTGGTGTGGCGCAGGCATGATACGCCGAATGGCCTCTGTGCCTTAATTCCTTGTAAATCCTTTTAATGAAAATGGATGGTTACAAGTTAGTTTAAAGTAATAAGTTTAAAACAAACATTGAGTGATTATTGTGGTGGAATGT
Organism: Eptatretus atami; assembly: GCA_035128595.1. Lineage (NCBI taxonomy): Eukaryota > Metazoa > Chordata > Myxini > Myxiniformes > Myxinidae > Eptatretus > Eptatretus atami. The sequence goes on from CM068956.1 coordinate 69,571,233, forward strand.
TTGTGTTGTATTAACCCACGCACGCAAAGTGAAAAGCTGGGTTGAGCAATTGGTTCAAGTCTGTCCATCCATCCATCTTATCAGTTTATGATCGAGGAACAACTTATTTAAATCGAATGTTTTATTTTGAACATGAATAGGAAGACAAGTTTGCCGTTTTAACATCCCTTGAATTTGTCCTATTTGTGCGTGCACAGAGAGGAGTGAGATAATATTTTTTACTATGCCTACAGGGCAGTCAAACAAAATTGAAAATGATTCCAAACTTACTGTTTTTAAGGATGTCACAATGGACACATACAATAAGCACGAAGAACAAATGTAACGTGTTAAACAGGGTGATGTCATAGACACTGGATAAAACAGCAGGGAAACCCGGAATTCATTTATTGAAACGCCTTTAAACGTCCTTAAATCTCTATTTACATTGAATCATATATTTGAACACTGTGTAACACAAATCGCCTTCATAATAGTTCCAAGAACGATGATTTAAAAAAAATTGACTCCTCCCATGCTCTTCTTGACAAAGAAGCTGCATAAAGCAACCATGAAAGGCTACCAAAGGTACGCCCTTTGCTGTTTAAAGCCCTTCCTCGACAGCTGTAAAGAGGTTCTCAAATAGTACACACATGAGAATCCCAATGCTATACATCTCCTCAGCTGCCGGACCAGTTTCATCATTTGTGGGCGAATCATCAGCGACAGTGCAGACAGTACTGCATACCAAGGAAGCACCCAAGCATATACCATGTGTAAACGTCAAAAGCAGTCAACATAAAAATGAAAAACAAAGACCCACCGACATCTCTCACCTGTGAATGGAGGGAAAGACCAATTAACTATCACCTAGTCAATTAAATGCAGGTGGCTAGGATTATATAAAAAGTCAATTTATTTATATAATCTTAGCCAACTGGGTTTAATTGTTCAGGTGAGAGCTAATTGGTTATTCACTCCATTTGTAGGTGAGAGGTTGGTACAATCCTGGACAGGTCATCACTCTGACACAGGATACCAGAAAGCTGCCACTCATTTTGTTGACCTCAGAAAGAAGACATGCAGAATCAACCCCACCTGGTATTAATTCAACATCCAAGGGGATTTGAACTCCTCAGGATCTTAGGATCCTCGGATCCCAAGCACACCACCCTAACCATGAAGCCAACATCATATATATATATATATATATATATATATATATATATATATATATTATTATATATATATATATGTATATATATATATATATATATTATATATATATATGAAGACCACAAGGGGAAAACCAGAGATGTCAGGATAAGTCAATTTTGAAGAAACTGAAAAACAAAGTTTCAAGACTTTGGTGGACTGTTTAATAACTGTCATATAGATTTCTTTTCCAGTAAAAGGAAGAGTGATCATTGGCCGATCAAATTAAGCATGTAGCATTTGCCAAGCTTCTGTGTTATTTAATTTAAGAGCAAAGAACGAATCAATGTTGCAAACTGACATCACTGGTTATTCCCTTGTTTAATAATTGCCATGCAATTTTAACCCAGGATGTGTAGCAAATTCATGCTTGTTGGTTATTAGCATACATTACATGACTTTGGTGATCACAGATTATTTTTTTCAACATTAAACGGTCATTGTTTTTTGTTTGATTGGTGTTCAACACCATACTCAAGGGTATTTCGCTTATATGACGACGGATTCTCCATTTCTTACTCCGTACACTTAATATGATGGAAAACCGGGAGGAAACCAAGGATAAACCACCCCCGCGATAGCCGAAGTCACCTCATGTGACTCCCTCATATACCTAAGCAGGTTGATTGGGCGGTGGGTACATCGAATGAGGATGGGTACTCAGACGCGCTAACCAATAAGCCACGGCGTGGGTCCCATAAAAGTCACAATAAAGGTTTGACCAGGCTTGAACCACGATATGCACCAACTACGGAGCCCATGATATAACCAAATAGGCTATTGTAGTGCTCAGAGTTTATGCTGTGAAAGTTTTACAACCTTTCATTTTTTAGTTTCTCAACTCTGAATATTATGGTGGAACAATTAACATGAATGAAAGGGAGATAACCAGGAGTAAAGTACTGACAACTCTGGGTTTCTACTTGTTCAGCTTTGACAATACTTGTTTTTCATTGCACGGCTAAACTTTATACCATATAAATTATGTGACACCCCTGGTTATTTGTTAAAGTAATATTGTGAGAGAAACCTTATGTTGCCAACTATTGGCAGGTGCAATAACCCTGAAATTTATAAAACGTGACATCTCTGGTTTTCCCCTTGTGGTCTTCATATATATATATATCTACAACATCTAACAATTTTTGTTTAAAACACAAAAAAATGCTTTTCCATTTTTGTTTAAAAAATTAACATAGATACATTTCACATTTTAAATTTACCACCCTTGGGATATCCCTGGACATACCACGTTGTCTCATACACATTCCTACCCTCGTTCCCCAATGCATTGTGGCGTTTTGACGGTTAGAATTGGTCGGGTGTTGATGTGGTGCAGGTATTATTGGCCAAAATGCTTCCTCCTGCATCTCGTTTCCTTGTGTATCCTTGAATAACTCTGCGCAGGGTATCATGTTCTATGATCTCTCCAGTTGAGTGTGCAGTACTTACGACAGAGGTTACCATCACAGGTGGAGGAACATTCACTGCAGGATTGACCTTTTTTGTACGGCTGGCTTCCTTTAACGTTCCACTGGTGGTGCAGGCAAGGGGAAAAGGTGCAGACACACATATACACACGTTCATGCATGCACACATGCAAGTACTTGAGTTATCAGTCTTGACGTTTCACAGCCCGACCTTTACCTGCCATTTTATGGAATGATATTGCACCAGGTACTTTCTACACTATACAGAGCAGCCAATCACACATGGGTAGGACTATATGGTCATTGTAGTTTGTAGTGGGTTAACAGCAGATCTTGCAGGGTCACGGCAATGCCGTTGATGCAGTGTCCCGTGTAGTGACAGTAAGAATGAGGAATTTGGCCAGGGTGCCGATGATATGCTCACCTACCCTTCACGAAGGACACCATGGATCTTTAACGTCCACCAACTCGTACCGGCAGAGGGGACGTCGAGTTTAATATCCATCCAATGGACGACACTCACATTTATGAATCACCCTGCCTGTGAAACACCTCAATGATTGTTTATAGCTGAGCCGGGATTCAAACCCAGGCTAGATGGCTGAGTGGAGTCTGGAGTTTGTGTTACTCTCGGCCATCCTGCCAGCCCCACAATCAATTCCTACCACTTAATTTATTTGTTTCACAATTTATATGTACTCATCCCACCATAACGATGAAAAGCGTCCCATTTAAATAATCTGGCAAAACATCCAGATCCCTTTGCCATTTGTGGCAGAGATCTGGGCAAAACTACCAGCACACAATGAGGAACTCCTTTCAAAAGATATATTTTACACGTACTGTCTATGGCATGCTCCGAGACTCAGCACTCCCTTGTGGAACTGCACCAAAGACAATTAGTTATAATCATTCCACCCAATAACAAATCCACGAGCAGACAGAAAAGAGGCAAGCATGCCACCAACTGAGCTGTCCTGCTGCCCGTCATTGTGTAAGAGCATGAGCTGAAGAGAGTTAGAAGGGAGAAACTTCCACAGGGAATTGCCATGAAGCACTAAACAACAGGGCAATGTGCATTAGTAATATATCTCCCAAAAAGTTAAAACATACAACAGTTGCTGGCTGTATCATGTCATCCATAAATTAAACTGAAATCCTAAATTATGTCCCAATCCTTTAACGCTGAGTGTCAATGAGCCCACATGATCCCAAAACAACCTTACCCTGGCCCATAGTTGCAGACTATGACAGTTCCGGAAGGGACAAAGTTATTGATGCCATTTGGACAATAGTTTCTGGCACAGCCTACTCTGTAGGTTTTTGCCCACACAACCTGTATAATGGAAGGAAGAAAAAAAAAATTAAATCAGTTGAGAACAAATAGGCGAATAATTTACACATCAATTTGTTGTGTAACCAGTCGACGATCGTGCAGGAGCTAGAAACAGAGCAAACGGATGTAACATAATGAAATAAACAGTAGAAAGAGGATTGGGGTGGGGGGGGGGGACACACAAAAGTCGTGATGAGGGACAAAATAGAGGGAGACATGGAGGATGAGGACATGAGGAAGAATGAGACCATGCAGACACAGGGGGTGAATGATGGATGCAGCCACAAACTCGATCACAGAAGTGGAAGGGAAAACTGGAAACCCGGAAAAAGGTACGTTTTGGGAGGGGTAATAAGATTAAAAAAAGATCACGGCTGTGGATGAGGTTGGTGATCTGAAATAGTGCTGAACAGCTGTCTTGAGTCCTGGGGGAGAATGAGACTCAAGAGACTGAGGAAGTTCCTTCCATAGGTGGGAAAAAAGATGAGGTAGGTGTGAGACAGAGGAGCCAGCCGAGAGAGGAGAGCAGTACCATGGATGAAGGCCTTGTGAGTAGATAAAAAGTCTTTCCTTGTGAGTAGGAAAGACTTTGCACAATGAAGGATGCCCAGTTGGTGGCTGGCTTTGGAGGCCGACTTAAATATGTGGTTTTCCCAAGAAAGATCACGGCTGGTGGTGAGGCTCAAAAGCTTTAGTGACTGAACATCTTCAAGATGATTGTAAAGGAAGTAGATGGGAGGGTTCACCACATGGTCTTTTCAGAGAGACAGAGTGAGAATGTGACAATTGCCATGACTGAACAACATATTCCAAGTGTAGGACCAGCTTTTCATTCTATCAAGGTCTGCATAAAGGAAAGAGGCTGCTGCCTACCTGTCTGAAGGATTAGGGGTACTGTGGCAGAGGGTGGAATCATTAGCAAAGAGATAAAGAGGATTTTACAGAGTCAGAAAGATCACTAATGAAGATTATGAAGAGGACTGAGCCCAAGACACTGCCTTGAGACCAGAGATAGATTAAGATTTTTTGAAGCCATGGGCACAAAAAATATTTCAGCCCAAAACACCCCAAAAAAGAGGACTCTGTGTTATTGCAATTGTTTGCATTAATTTTTTTGTTGAAAAGTACAATAGTTTAACTTGTCACTGATACTACATGTAAGCATACATAACGTAGGCTACCTTGGCTGGTCTGGAGTTAAACTTACAAGTGAAGTATGTTTCATATGGCACCTTGACCACCAGATTTCTTGGCTTGATTATTGGCCTTCCTCCTGACTTCACTGACATCACAGAAGTGTTTGCTACACTCGTAATGGTCGCCTATATTGTCATTTGTCAGCTGCACACTGATGCACGATTGCATATGGTCAACATCTAAACCAAGATCAACTCCGGTTTCCATGAAAACTTTTGTTTCTTTGCACTCGTACTTCTTCCAATCAGTCGCAAAACAGACGAACTGAAGCCAGGATTCATTGGTGAATGGAATAAAATTACTATTTGATGAAGCAACAACGTGCATAATGCAAATTTATTTTGACAACTTGGTAGTCTTCCTATCCGAGTCAGCAGACGTGGGCACCGCCATCTTGCCTTCATCGGTGGTCATGCCAGATAGAACGTCACTTGTGATTGGTGAGTCATGCTAATTTGCTGCAGTTGTCCCGGGATGTTCTGTATTGCTTTTTCTGATTCGCCAAATTTGTCAAGTGAGTTCACTAACATTTGAATATTCTTAGCCACGATTCTATCCTTGTTTTTTTTTTAAGATTAAAGTGCAATATTTTGCCATGGGGACAAAGATATTTGAAAAAAAGTGTCATGTTTTATAATGATTGTGAAAAAATGAAGTTATGCACAGCTCTGTAGTTAGGTCCCTAGCCTATTACTGACAAAAGTAGGCTTGAAGGTACTGGAGACACATTTCAAACAGCACAAGTGTGAAGTGAAGGTAGGAAATGAAAAATTAAGATCAGAATAATAAATAAATCATGAATCTTTGAAAAGGATCAGAATTACTGAAATAATTGAGTGTAGTCTTGATGGCAAATTACTTTACCTGATTGAAAAATAATCTTGGTGTGTGTCGATATAACAAGATTCTGACCTGGGTGTAATGGCTGCACACCTTCCCAGGATCGCAGGAGTCACTGTTATAATTGTAATGCTTTTGTTCATTGAACCACACATTCACGGCAGTTGGGAAGTTGTAAGTACTCTTGCCTCCTGCGAAGATATTCTCCCCAACATACTTAAACACAGGATGGACACTTCGACCATCATTGTGGAGAATGGTGCATTTTTTTGACCAGGCCTTTGCAATTTTTTCAAGGTCACAGTCCCAATTCTGAAGGTAAAAAGGATGACATTTGAGTTTCCATACAAGTGCTGTGGCTTGAGCTAGTCTTGTGTTTACCTTTCCACCTACCCTGCTTACCATGTACATCATGTCAGTTGCATTTGGAGACACGCTGGATCGCAGTTCATTGTGCGAATTGATTATCGACTCAATTTCTTGTGAGGTCAGGGCTTTCGCAGCAGCAGCCAAGGTAAGAACTACACAGAGGCACTTCAGCAAGAAATCCATGTTATCCAGGACTGTAGAATATGAGAAACAGTGCAACACTATTGTGAAGCAAACAACACTTTCTATTCCACAAATACACCGACTGCACTACGTCGGCAAAATAGTGGGATTTTTGACTTCCCCTTTGGTTCCTTCTCTTCCTTCCCCATTGCAATCTCCTTTCAAACATACCCTCTCTTTGCTCTCCCCCACTGACTCATCTCCCTCAGTTCCATTTTCTGAGCTATGACTTCCCCCCTTTTATCACAGTGACAAAGGCTGAAGGAAAGGTTTGTACACACGACATGCAGAACAAGGACATTAAGAGACATGAATGTACTTTGACATGAATACCGAGATCCCACCGGTACGAGATTTATTTTTGGATCCAGTGTAGGCTCAAAGAAGAATGAGGTGACAGAGGGTAGAAAGCTAAGCATTGAAAATGAGTACGATAACACAATGTCTTTCCCATTAGCAAAGAGTTTCTTACAGGATAAGTATGACACATTGTTTGCACATGAACTGTCAAGTCTTATCCTGTTAAGATAAACATATAGGCCATCAGCCATGGCTCAGAAAGTGCCTGAAAATCAAGTTTCGTTCCACTCATCGGGTGGGGGGGGGGGGTAGACAAAACCTTGATAATATGATAGTATATATCCAAATACATACGTATCCAAAAGTTCTCCACTCAAATAGCTGCAGTTATTGTGTATTTTCATCTTGAAAATCGATGCATTCCCGCGCTCTCTCATTTGAATTTTCTCCACTCGGATCACGTGTGGGCCACGTGACGCCTCGACAGCCAATAGATCGGCTGACATCGTATGGAAATTACGTCAGTCTGTCATGTGACCAGCTAAGTTGTCCAAGATGGCAGCTTCTGCAGGGAGGAAATCACCGGCAGCTGATCGGCGATTTTTGATGAATATGGCGTGAGGACGCTCCCCAGTGTATTATTCACCAGGACAATGTAGCAAACGAAGAAGTCAAACGTTTTACGTCTGTAAGATGGGATAAACGGAGAGAAAGTGTTAACAAATGGCTCGTCTTAGACGGTCACGAACGACGTTTAGCCGAGAGTGCCGGCACGGGAGGACTAACTTCGATCATGGGCCTATTGTACCCGGAGTGCCGGTGTAAAGATTTCAAGCTACCCCCTTCAAAACTGGTGATGTGGCAAAGGAGATTGACCATGTGCTCATTGATGGTCGCTGAAGGATGTTCCATAACTGCAGGGTCTACCGGAGTGCACAGTTCCTCAATACCGACCACAGGATTGTTGCAGCAACTCTGAAGTTGCAGGTCAAATCTGGGAGAATGGTACCATTCCAGCCGAAGCTGGATGTTGGCAAGCTCAAGGATGAGAGGGGAGCTGAGGAGTTTGCGAACAGGCTGAGTGGGGATTTGGGTGCTCTGAGTATATTGGGGAATCCTGAAGAGTTGTGGAGTGCCTTCAGGATGACCATTCTTGATGTTGCCAGTGGTTTCCTTGGAACCCACCATCAGGCAAAGAAGAACTTTGTCTCCCAAGGGACACTGGGTACCCTTAACCAGAGATTCAGGACCAGGCTTGGGGACAGAGCTGAACTGTTCGGGCAGCTGAGGTGTAAAACAAAGGCCGCATTTGCAACAAACTCCCACACTCTCTTCAATCCTGGCACTCTTCCCTCCAGGTCTTCAAAACAGCTGTTCACCACCATCTATCTTCTCCCATTCAAAACCACGACCTTTTCTACCCCCGTTAATCCACCCAAAACCCACCTCCTTCAAATTCCCTGCTTTCCTTCCTGAAAGTCCCCGTCATGCAAGGACCTGAAAGTCCCTGTAGTGTCCAATTTGTTTTCCCTGTGTGCACTGCCCCATCCCTCTCCCTTCCATGTCTCTGTTCTCCTCATGTCTCTGTTCCCCACACCTTTTTCCTTCCCTCTCCCACCCCTCTTGTCTCCTGCTCTCCTTGTTGTACATTGTGTGTTAGCTCTCATACGAGCCTTGACATTGTATACAAAAAAAAAAAAAAACTACTGAGGAGTGACGCTGCTCTCATTGCCGGACAAGGTCTTTGCTCGGATAATTAATTATTGATAGGGTTCGCCACCATCTGCTTGAGCACCGGTGCTCAGAGCAGTCAAGCTTTACACCAAAGCGGTCAACAATTGACTGTATCCTTGCTCTTCGGGTCCTCACCGAACGCAGGCGAGAGTTTCGGCAGGGACTGCTTGCAGCCTATGTTGATCTCCGCAAAGCGTTCGATTCAGTGAATTGGGATGTCCTCTGGAGGAGTCTCGGTCTTCATGGGGTGCCACCAAAACTGATCAATCTGATGTCTGAACTACACTCTGGCACTGAGAGTGCTGTTAGTTGTGGTGGTTCCATCTCTGACTTATTTACAGTTGTTAATGGAGTTTGTCAGGGGTGTGTAGTGTGTACTGGCTACAGGAAAATGAAATAGCAACAAATACAGCCCCAACGATTGCAAAAAAAGACAAAAAAGACATAAAAAGAAATATCAACAAATATACACCAACAACTGGGAGAAATGACAAAAGAGCAAAAAAATACAAAAAAGATTTGGACCAAGTTGGGATAGACAAAGAAGGCTCATTGGAATGGTGAAGACGAGGTCAGCTCAACTGGGACACAGAATAAATAATAATAAAGATCAAGGACACAACACCAATGGATAGTGCGACTGAGCCAGACGGACAAATGTAGATTCTGCAAGACAAAAACAGAAAGTACTCGTCACCTGCTTTTGGGATGTAAAAAACTTGTTGACAAGGTATGTCGAGTAATCCACTGGTACATCTGCAAAGATCTCAATATTCCAGTTCCAGAAAACTATTGGAAACATGAACTAAAAGCAGTAATTGAAAACAAGGTAGGAATGCTCACGACCTAATGATCCCATCGAGCGTGAAGACAGAAAACAAAGCATTGCGACCAGATATAGTACTGATGTACAAAAACAGAAAAGAAGGCATTGCTAATTGAGGTTTCAGTAACCGGCGATGTTGGCCTAAACAATGCAAAAATCAAGAAAATGACCAAATCCCAAGACCTTAAAAATAAAGTGAAAAGATCCTGGAAGCTGAAGAGTGCCGAATTGTACCAGTGATAATGGAGCAACGGGAATGATGAAGAACAACCTTACAGAGATCTTAAAAACCATCCCTGGGAATATTACGACAAACGAACTGCAGTTGCGGAAGCTGTCTAGGGATGTCTGCAGCTGTCTAGGGATCGGTGACGATCCTCAATTTAAGAGTCCTCGGAACAAAACTTTGAGAACAAGAAAACTTCACAAATTGGTCCATGAATCATGATCCCTTACTGAAACGGAGGTGGAAACTTTGAGACCTGGGAGGACTCCGTTCCACGTACTGAAACCCACATGTGGAGGTAACAACCAACGAAACACACACTATAATTTTTTTCTGCCATTGTACAATAAATACTGTATAAACATTTAAAATCAATCCACTGTAGAGTCACTGACCTCATCAGGCTTAGAAATACCAATACTTCGCTTTTCATTGAAATTCCTGAACCCGTTACTTCTGCCCAAGAGGAAATGAAATGCATCTACTTACCGGCACAATGAACTGGAGCCTTGCTGCTCTCAGGGTGCAAAGTATATAAAGCAGAAATGTGGTTCATTATAATAATTATCAATATCGAGCACACAAGCAGGAAGTTTGACCTGCTGGTCAAGTTTCAAAACAACCAAGGCAATGTCTTCTTGTTTTCAAAAACACGATCAAATTTTTTCTGATGTCAGTGTGACAATCTGAGTTCACGAGCGTAAAGTATGTTTCATGATATGTCTCATGAGCATAGTATCGGGGTGCGTGATAAAATCAACTAGTGGTTCTAGTTCAAATGAAACCATCGTGTCGTGCAAACCAAAACTCTGGGAACATTTTGTGCGTTTCACAGGCAGGGCGTTACATCACGCAAAGTGAAAAGAAGACAAAAACGGAATTCAAGTTATTCAAGATAAACCACAATGAGAAACCTTCCTGAGTTAACAGATTTGATGGATAGGACATGTATGAGGCAAACATCACGTGACAGGTTGGCCAGTAAGCAGATAGCCGAGACAATGTACAGGAAAAGGTGACAGACTGATATAACATTTGATAAGAAACAGCGTTGTCGTCATCATCATTCGTGTGCAGCACATCCACGAATGAGAGCCATTTGACAGAACACCCAGTTCAACGTCCATCCAAGGGACAGCACACACATTGATAAATAACTCTGCCTGTGAAACACGCAGATGACAGATTGGAACTGAGTGGTGATTCAAACCAAAGTTAGACAGCTCACAGATGAGTGTGCATACCTCTAGGCCATTTAGACAGTACCATATGAGACACCAATTGAAATCGTCATGCACACCTGGAGGAAAAGCTGAACAGTGCAGACCACAGATTGAAGAAAGATGTTCTATGAGTGGAATAAAAGGAGAACAAATCACATGCGAAAATCTGTAAGATTGCACTGATAATAGTGGGTGAAATGGACGTTCAGAAGAGAAGGCGGTTCATAGATTGAAGATTTCCACAAAGCCCTGTCTACCTCCAATAATAGTGGCTGGAGTTTAAAGGTGTAGTGTTTCTCTAAGATAAGCCCTCAAACTTCACTCAACACCTCGCCAGAAGGGAAACTATCACTGACGTCATGTGGCAAGAAAACAAAGTTGTGAACAAATTCTTCCTGCAAAAAAAAGTGTGCCCTCCTACCCACTTACCCCCACTCCTTCCCACCCCAATCCACAAAACCTCTCTGAATGGTAGGTTTTTTTTTCTCGAGAAATCACATCTCTGAATTCTGGGAGAAGCAGCATTGTAGGCAAGCAGGAGAAATGCTGTTTTCCAAGGGAAGTTTCAGGAATCTTGCATTGCTTGCCAAGCTCTCTGCCTGTAGAATACAAGACCTTCATAAAAAAAATAGACCGAGGGAACTCAGGGTGCGGCATAAAGGTGGTTGGGAGATGCAAATGATCTATGTAAATGTATACCGTATTCTGCCACCTGGTGGAAGCTTGTATTTATCACAAGCCATAAACTCGAATGCCACTTGGTAGAGCGCATACCTCCACCAGGATGAAGTTTACGTTTTGTAGCCCACTGTTGGCCAGATCTGCAGACCTGAACCAAAATCTAATTGGCTTGTTCTCGTCACCTAACTAACTCCTCCACCAAGTTTCATCCAAATCCGTTCTCAACTATTTGAGATATCATGCAGTATAGTTTTTAGCCCCATCTCTCAATGGTGAAGAATCAGTGAAAAACTAAATAATTTTCTTATCCAGATCTGAATTCGGATCTTCACCAAAATTGAATCACTTCTTCCAAGTGGCTCTCTCAACCCGTCCACCAAGTTTTGTGTGAATTCATCCATAACCTTTTCAGATATCATGCTACATATCATTTTTTGGCCCTATCTCTCAATGGTGAAGAATTACTTTTAAAATTCTCAGATCCAGATCTGGATTTGGATCTTCACCAAAATTTAGTGTTGCTGTTCTTGGCCAGTCACCTATACACTCAAAAACATTTCAAAACGATTGCCTGAAAGCTGTGGCCAAAAATCGTGTGAAAAACAGACAAACAAACTTGTCAAACAATTTTTTCGCCAATAACAAACAGAAGCGATCAATATACTTGTCAAAAAAATGTGTTTTTGCCAAAATAATATAAGGATGTCGTGAATAGAAAGCAAGATACATGCGAAATACAAATAAACAATATTTGCCATGGAAACATCAATTTAGTAATTTCGAAAATTTGACCGATCAAGTGTTTTACATGATTGAATGCTACCTTGCATCACCCCCCACCCCCTCCCCCCTTACAGTCATACACACAAAATTACATTTTTAATGTGAGTAAACTTTCACATGCAATTCGACAACTCCTCAACAAAAAAGCCTCAGCCTCCCTCTCTCAACTCTGTCCCACCATTGCTCCCCTCCCCCATATCCTCAAGTCCTCACTCTCCCCACCCCCCCCCCCCCCCATATCTCCAAGTCCTCACCCTTACCCTCCCAACTCAAAGGCATCAACCCCCTCCTCACACTCAAGCCTCCAAATCCTCCACCCCAACCACTCCTTCGAAAGCCTCAACATCTCCCTTCCATGATGGTCCCATCTTTACTCTCACCCTCCTCCCACTCATAAAAGCAAACGTGCATTCCCACGTCGAAACAGCGGAACATTGAATGATTTCTGCTCCTCTATTATGCTATCACCGACTGCACAGAAAACCGTCAGTCGCCTACTTGTTCAACTTACAATTTTAAAAGAAAATATTCGGATATAATAGCAAATCTGTGTAACCTCTGCAGTAAAAGCACTGCTTGAGAGAAATGGTTCGAATGGGCAAATTTTGAGTTCTAAAGGGTAAATTCTAGGGGGTTCTAAAGGGTTCTAAAGAGTAAATTCTAAACACATAAAGAGTTCTAAAGGATAAATTCTAAAGGGTTCTGAAGGGTAAATTCTAGAGGGTTCTAAAGGGTTCTAAAGAGTAAATTCTAAAGACATAAAGAGTTCTAAAGGATAAATTCTAGAGGGTTCTAAAGGGTAAATTCCAGAGGGTTCTAAAGGGTTCGAAGAGTAAATTCGAAAGGGTTCTAAAAGGAAAATGCTAGAGGGTTCGAATGGGTTCTAAAGAGTAAATTCTAAATGGGAAATTCTGAAGTTCTAAAGGGTTCCTAAATTGGTGACCATAGTACAGAAATTGTGGGTGCAGTCGGGCGAACTGTCCAACAAATGGGTGGAACTCGAACGCACGTAAGCATGGCTTCTTTTATGTGTAGAGATGCATAACAAATTTGGTTGATATATTTTCTAATTGCGGCCTAATAGGTGTTTTACATGTTTTGAATGGCCTTGACATTAACCTTAGACAAAATTTCACCAAATGTTCCCCACATATACTACACATATGTACAAATAAGGTGTGTAAGTTTCAATTTGATATCTTGAAAAATTACTGAGGTATGGCTATAATAAATTCACACAGAGGCTCATTTGATTATAACGGGGTGAAATTGTTGTCATAGAGTCAAAAAGGCGAAAATGATTGTTCTGATTTTTGGTGAACCGGGTCTGTGACCCAATATGCAAATCTCGTTCAAATTTCAAGTTAATGGGATGAAAATTGACGATTTTATGTGAACTTGGGCTTTGATCCTTTGAACTTTTGACCTCAAAAACAATATGCTTCCAGGTTTTGATTAGTGAACCAATTCAGTGATCCAATATGCAATTTCTGTTCAACCCTGCAGAGTACCCACCCTCCGACTAGGTGGAGATTGGGCATGACTTTCTGAAAAAAAAGTATAGTCTGTATATTGTAAGAAGACTCTACAGAGCCCTGTTCTTCATTGCATGGCTCGCGAGCTACTGGTGGTCCCTGGTGGCCTAAAGTGCGGCCCGTGACATGTGGCCGATAATACACAAATGTGAAAACACGCTGTTGTAATCTGCCACAAATGCTATCAAATTGACATAATGGTAGCCTGGTGTTGGCTTACGGGTTCGGGTAGCTGGCTTGGGAACCTAGGGTGCTGCGTTCGAACCCTGTTGCCTGCCGAATTAACACCAGGTGGGGTTGATTCAGCCTGTCATCCTTCCGAAGTTGGTGAAATAAGTACCATTGTACTGGTAGAGGGGCACAGCATCAGTGGCACAGCCGCGCTCCAAGAAATGACAACTACCCGGCAGCCAAGCTGCCATACACAAGAACAGAGAGACCTAATGGTTTCAAATGATTGTTACAACACCAAGCATTAAAGTAACATAACTACATCAGGATATGGTTGCAGTATACAAACAATTCTGCTTTCAGCCCAGTTAACCACAACGAAGAAGAGTATGTGGAGGTGGGGCTGAATAGCAGCCATTATGGAGTCCTGCAGGTGGTGTGACGGCTCTCTGATGTCTTATTGGCAAAGTGGCCCCCCCCTCTAAAAATGGCGAAGATCACTGGCCTAAAGGGTCTATAGGGGGTCTATAATGGTCAATGAGGGTCTACAGGCATCTAAAGATCGAAAGTGTGTTTTCCAATCATAGTTAGAGTCTAAAGGTCTAAAAGGTCTACGAATCAAGGGGTCTAACAGGTGTAAATGTCTTCAGGAATCGAAGGGGTATAAAGGATCTTTGAAGCTATTGTTACGAATTCGCGCCCGCCGGCGTGCGATCGGCCGCGTACCTCTAATCGCAACCGCGTCGCCCACCGGACGGACAATTCAGTCGTGACCTTCCGGAGCTAACGCCGGAACCCTGTCACGGATGGGTCTTCAACCCCACCACGGCCGTGCCAGTTGTCTACCCGCGCAAAGATAGGGTCACTCGCCGAACTCGATATACCGAAGTACCTGCGCGGGGAGCCGACCGGGCGACCGTACCTCGACGAAGGTCGGCTTGGAACACGAACCGCTTAAGCGGTCCGTTCCGTTCTGTAGTGATAACCGAGCGGGTATTATCGCCCGACCTCGCCGGATCCGATTCTATTTAACGGGTGTTTGAAACCCCCACTATTTATTCCGCGATGCAAGATGGCATTTTCATTAGGGGAAAGAGGACGCTACGAACGGGATACATTCAAACAAAGCGCGTTTATTTTACACGTACACAGTCAATCATGCAGGCAAACAAAAGCAATCACGTGACGTATGCAAAGGAAAAGCACTACGACCGAATATAATTAATAAATGTACAGTCGCTTGGGCAGTTTTTACTTGTCAGGACGGGGCGCCACAAGATTCACTCAAAAGGAAGGAAAGGGCCACTCTCATAGACGAGAGTGGCAGACAGGGTCCGTGACCCTTTTGCTTCCGGTTTTTGTCATGGGAATGATGCATGCCGGGAGACCATGACCGGAAGTGTTATTTATTTATTCAATTATTTTTTCCCAAAGTTAATTTATAACTTCCGAAAGTGATTTTTCTCATGACAGGAAGTGTTTAATTAGTATTTAACATTACCGGGAGTGATTTTGAAACTCTTTCCGAACTTTTAATTTTTTTTATTCTTGACCAGAAGTGATTGTTTATTATTTATTTATTCAATTATTGTTTCCCAAAGTTAATTACAAAAGAATCTCCCGCATCATCAAAAAATAATTTTTAATCGTGATTTACATTATTTGATCTGATCCCAATCCAGGCCGAAGTAACCGGAAATTGCGTCAAAATCATCAGCTGTGCGCGGCGCTTACACGTACCACGGTATAGTTGGCAAGTATACAGTTGTGAACACGTTATAGGTAAAGTCAGAAGCGAATGTAAAAGATTCTACATTCGCTTCTCGGCTTGCGCTATTCCATATTACTTGATTGTCGAAAATCTGGAGAAAAACTGATATTTTTATAGGGTTTATGCCGAGTGCCGTGTCTCAGCGAGGCAATTCGATCGAGCACGTAAGAAGTTGCAGGTTGCAGATTCGTCCGAGTGACCGTGACGCCGCGGGTTTTTGTAGGCAAAAAAAGGAACCTGAGAATTGTCCCGTCGAGGGACTGCTTATCGTGAGGGTCTACGAGATGAATGATAACACTTTAGAAAGTTTGAGGACGTCCTTCACAGGTTTCTGTAAATTCGATGAAAAAAATGAACATTTTGAGGTTTTAGGGACGCGATCACAGGCGAGTCGATGAGACGCAATGCTCGTGAGTGTGCGTGTTGACGTAATCGCGCATCGCTCAGCGCCCTTTCATTGTTAATCTCCGTTTAACGGTAAATTGTTAGGTAATCCTTCCTTTCCCTCTGTCATATTGCAAATTCTCATCCAAACTTATAATGAAACGAATCCGAAATATGCTTTTAATGAGGGAAATGTACCGTGTGTTTGATAGCAATGTGGTGTCGGGGAAATTATGCGTTCTGTGTGAGCCATGGTGGTGTGTGATGCCAACCTGTGGTTCTTGCCTGTCTTAGCATTTTTCCCCCCCCCGGATGTTCCACGGATGTGGAGAGAACTGCCTGTTGCTTGGTGTTTGTGGCGCGAGGGTCTGCGAGCTACACTGTACGGGCCAACCCTTCTCAAACTCTGAGTCGTTTGGGTGGGGTCCATTTGGGAAGCAAGTGTTGAAGTTTTATTTAAAAGCCATAGGATTTTTGGATAAATTGAAATAAACAATTGTGAATGTGGGATATATTCGGAAGGTGAAGTCCAAAGCGAGGTGAGCTCTCACTGGCATTGTGAGGATTTGTAATTACTCAACCCGGCAGGTTTGAGTGCTGAGCAAGCTGTTAGGACGTGTCAGAAATGTTTGGAAGATTTTTGATCTGAGTTGTAACCATTGTACTTAAAAGATTGTGATCTAAATGTAGAAACGTGATTGAATGATTTTTTAAATGATTTGATGATGTTTAGCACGTGGGGCGATTCACAGATAATAGATGATGCCCTCGATGGACGTTGAACTAGGCATACTGTTTTATTAGTCTGAGAATATTAAAGTTGATAGATGAATGAATTCATGTTACCTTATATAATGATTGATCTGTTAACGAAGTGCATCAGGTAGTGGAAAAATTGGGTTAAAATACAGGACAAAGAAATGTAACAAGTTCCACACTTAGCAAAATATTAAAGTCTTTTGATCTGCAAGCTTGTCTGCCAAGGTCAGCTGTCGGCACGAATGGCAGAAAGCAAAACATCTCTGGTGGCTGTGTATGTGCTCTTGAGCACCGCTGGGGTATTATTGATTCGTGGATTCATTCATGAAATATTTAATTTGATTAGAATTTCGTTTATTGACAAATGATTTGACAATTTTTTATGCAACTGTTTAAAAAAAAACCCCCAAAAACAGAGGTTTAAACTGTATTTATTTGTTTTGATAAATGAGAATGGATTCGTAATTGAGAAGGTCAGAGGAAGTGATAGATCGCTCGTGTATGTGAACCTGGTTATATTGCAGCACGTGTGCTGTTTTGGTGAGAGAGAAGTGACAAGATGGACAATGTCAGAGATTTAAAATGTCGATGGAATTCAGAGTGGTGATGATAGAGATTGGTTAAACATTATTTTCAAATATTTCATTGGTTAAACAAAGAAATGGATGCTCATCAGGTTAATGAAATAATGTTAGCATTTGGTATTGATTAAACTGTTTGCATGTGATATTAATATTGAAAAAAAAAAAAATGAACTTTTTTGTTTGAGATTACAATTTGAGAATCCTTTACTGAAGGACCTTGTTAATCTGTTAATTGAGGATAGGGAAAAGTTACTGAGAATTGAATCAAGATAAATAATGGCAGTTGCTCTGGAACTACTTGTGAATGAAACTGTAAATTGTTTAGCAGATGTGAATGTTAAATGGTAACTGTGCAAAATGGATCACTTTGGATTCGGTACTTGAAAGAAGTAGCTTACTTTTATTTTTGTATAGATGATGGAATATTTTTGGTGAAAAGAATTATTGATTGCAAATTGGAACCCTGATAAAGACTGTTGCTTTTTCTACATGGAAATAGCAAATGAAATGAATGATTTGAGTATACATACAACTGAGATTTCTGTATATTTAGTTGTTCATTTAGGGAAATAATAAGGAAAGAGATAAAATATTGATAATGCAAGTGAATGCTTCTGCAAGAACCTTTGAAGTCTTGTTGAGATACATGAGCCCATGACGTTTACTGATGGCATGTTTAATCGATGTTACCTTGCTTTTGTTTGTTTCGGAGTGTTGAGAGCAGTTGAACCATGCAATGTACGATTTCGTCTAGTGAAGCTTTGGAAAGAACTTCCACCGAAAGATTGGACGATGGGAGAACCAGATTTGGGTGATGGGCATTCAACACGTGATCATGAAACTACCCCTTCCTGAGGAGATAAGATGAGCAATGTGAAAAAAAGAAAAGAAAAAACCACTGAGAGAAGGTTGAGCAAAGTCTTAACGTCGCGTTGTGTGGTGCTTGCCTGGAAGAATGTCCTCAGCCCACTCTCCATTGCTGCTCTGCAAATACATCGTGAACTTGCTGTGGTTGCTCAATGCACGACGAAGGCTGGAGGTCCACACGGCGAGTCCTCTGCAACATGTGTTCAATGGTGCGGTGGGGGCTCGTGCTGCCACCGCGACTGCATCTAACGTGCACAGCTCATTTGGTGAATCAAACCTGTTGCAAAAACTGCTGCTGCGGGGCCCCGGGCTGTGCTGGAGCTGGATCTCTGCTCACCTCTCGAGTCCTTTTCATCTCCTTCAACCCAGCGTCGGGCCCAAGCTCGTACTTGCCAACATCTACCTTCTCTTCAGCTCAAGGAGTGCTTCGACTGTGTTCCCTTGGGTGTGCCATCTACACCCTGACCTGTTTATCTTCTGACTTCGGGTAGCATGTCTTTTCAATGTGTGACACATGCTGATGAACAGGCCATAAATTAAATGGAAACGCACTCACTCACCTGGCTGGGATACTATTGAAATGGTCGTTATCCAGCATCTTCTGATATGAGCACTCGCTGCCATTGTTGATTGAACTGTGTAATGAATATCTTTCTCCTTCAGGAACGGGATATGGTAATCATGTGTAATATAATTATTCAAACTTTCCTTATGGGGAATTGTGGAAGAAATAATATTATTAATGTACTCTAAATTGTAATTGTGCTGGTGTTTATTAAATTTAATTTTTATGCTACAAGTCGAATTGGCCGTCAGTGTTCCTTCCCTTTAGCCAAGAGCTCTTTTTCCCTAAATGTTGATTGTCTTGCTCTGGAACAAAGTGACCTTTCTGATAACACCAAGGTTGTTATGATTACAAAGTTGCTTTTCACCTAGAAGACATGTATTGCATTTTGGAGTTCTTTGTTTAAGGCTTAACACCCCCACCACTCTCCATGAAAGCATATAAATACCAGAAATTGTAATCTTGTTTTCGTGCAATCATTGTGGATGTATAGCATCTCAGTGCGTTGTACTCCTTGGTACTGACTAAGTACCGAGTAATAATAAACTCTCTGATGTAATGTACTTTCACGTTGTGGAAAGTGAATTATCGGGTCGTTAAACGGTTAACTAAAAAGTAAGAATAAATAAAATAGAACCAAATAAAGTTCCACAACAAATGGGGGCTCTCAAGTTCATTGTGAGAGAGACTTGAGATAAACTGGTGGATGCCGACATCTGAGTTTTAGAACTCACAAGCAGAGAATAAAATTAAACCTGAAGAGAGTGCTCTTGTTGTGGTTCAGTCATTTAACTCGGCGTGTCTTTCACTTTGAGTAACGAGATTAAAACCGAGTCGGTCAACGTTAAAACCCTGCAAGTTAAATAAGACCATCACAACAACTGAAGAATTCTACAACCATCACAACGAGTTAAGGAAATAATTCATCACTTGTGTATCCTTGAGTAACTCTGTGCAGTATCATGTTCTATGATCTCTCCAGTTGAGTGTGCAGTACTTACGACAGAGGTTACCATCACAGGTGGAGAACATTCACTGCAGGATTGACCTTTTTTGTACGGCTGGCTTCCTTCAATGTTTCCACTGGTGGTGCAGGCAAGGGGAAAAGGTGCAGAGACACACATATACACACGTTCATGCATGCCACACAAGTCTTGAGTTATCAGTCTCGACGTTTCACAGCCCAACCTTTACCTGCCATTTTACGGAATGATATTTACCAGTACTTTCTACACTATACAGAGCAGCCAATCACACATGGGTAGGACTATATGGTCCTTGTAGTTTGTAGTGGGTTAGCAGAAGATCTTGCAGGGTCACGGCAATGCCGTTGATGCAGTGCCCGTGTAGGTGACAGTAGGAATGAGGAATTTGGCCAGGGTGCCGATGATATGCTCACCTACCCTTCACGAAGGACACCATGGGATCTTTAACGTCCACCAACTCGTTCCGGCAGAGGGGACGTCGAGTTTAATATCCATCCAATGGACGACACACACATTTATGAATCACCCTGCCTGTGAAACACCTCAATGATTGTTTATAGCTGAGCCGGGATTCAAACCCAGACTAGATGGCTGAGTGGAGTCTGGAGTGTGTGTACCTCTCGGCCATCCTGCCAGCCCCACAATCAATTCCTACCACTTAATTTATTGTTTTCACAATTTGATATGTACTAATCCACCATAACTATGAAAAGCGTCCCATTTAAATAATCTGGCAAAACATCCAGATCCCTTTGCCATTTGTGGCAGAGATCTGGGCAAAACTACCAGCACACAATGAGGAACTCCTTTCAAAAGATATATTTTACACGTACTGTCTATGGCATGCTCCGAGACTCAGCACTCCCTTGTGGAACTGCACCAAGAAGACAATTAGTTATAATCATTCCACCCAATAACAAATCCACGAGCAAACAGAAAAGAGGCAAGCATGCCACCAACTGAGCTGTCCTGCTGCCCGTCATTGTGTAAGAGCATGAGCTGAAGAGAGTTAGAAGTGAGAACCTCCACAGGGAATTGCCATGAAGCACCAACCAAAAGGGCAATGTGCATTAGTAATATAGCTCCCCAAAAGTTAAAAACATACAACAGTTGCTGACTGTATCATGTAATCCATAAATAAAACTGAAATCCTAAATTATGTCCCAATCCTTATAACGCTGAGTGTCAATGAGCCCACATGATCCCACAAACAACCTAAGAGACAGAGAGACAGAGTGAGAATGTGACAATGGTGGATTCTAAAATCCTCAATTTTCATCCAATTAATTTGAAATTATTTGAAGAGGATTTATATTCACGGTCACTGAATTCAACCACCAATTATTTTTGAGGTCAACATAGACCAAAAGGTCAATATAGGCCAAAGGTCAACAACTTAGGTGAGATTTCTAAAATCCTCAATTTTCATCCCATTGACTTGAAATTGGAAGAGGTTTGCATATCAGGTCACTGAATTCAACGAAGTATTTTTAAGGTCAACACCAGCCAAAAAGTCGACATCGTCCAGATTTCTAAAATTGTCTATTTTCATCCGATTGACTTGAAATTTGAAGAGGATTTGCACATTTTATCATTGACTTCAACCACAAATTATTTTAAAGCTCAAATTTGTTTTATGGATTTTGCAAGTATTGTGCTGTGCATGACATCTTTCTTGTTTGGATGTTTGGCTGTGAGTGTGATAACTCCCAAACGCTTTCAGTTATCTTCCTCAAACTTTACCCGAGGATTCTCAAGGAGAAAAGTGTGGCTGTCAATGTTTTTTGACTGTATATGTCAAAGTGACGGTGGCGTCATTTGCATAAAACAAATTTGACCAAAAGTGTCTCTGTTACGTGATGTCAAACTTGACACAAATGAGTCGGAAAACCACCTCCAAATCCCGAGCAGATTTGATTAATCTGATCATTATTAAAACGCAAGATTGAAGGAGCTTGGGGAGAGATGACGCATTTCCAAAATGTCGGGAATCGGTTGATGTATAACGTCGTTTACATGGGAATGATGTCGCCCGTGTTAATCTTACTATCCGGGGTTTTTTGGGGACAAAAAAGATGATAACTCGGAAATGCTTCAAGATACAGGTATCAAATTGCAACCATGTTCAAAGGTCATGTGACAGTGACGTCATTTACATGATTTCGTCAGACTCACCCTGATGCCTTCTTGTTTGTTTGGTTGTCTGTCTGTCAACCACCCTCATGTCAATTTTAAACTGATCTTCACGAAACTTCATCACCTTGGAACACCTGGTAGAGTTCGTAAAAAGCAAGAAGCCTATTGTTTTTGAGATCAAAAGGTGAAAATGTCAACAAAGGCCAAAGGTCAACAACTTTGTTGAATTTCTAAAATCTTCAATTTTCATCTGACTGCCTTGAAATTTGAAGAGGATTTGCATATTTGGTCATTGAATTCAACCATCAATTATTTTAAGGTCAAATTTTTTATGGATTTTGCAAGTATCGTGCTATGCATGATGTCTTTCTTGTTTTGTCTGTCTGTCTCTCTGTCTGTCTGTATGTCAATTGCCCACAGGTCAGATTTTTACTCCGATCTTCAAGAAATTGAACCATCTGGGAGAGCTAGTGACAAGCTAGATACCTATTGTTTTTGTAAAGGTCAATATGGCAAAAGGTCAACGTCACGCAAATCGTCAATTTTCATCGCGTTGGTTTGATATATACTGTATATAAAAGCCAAAAACACGGATGGACGGTGAACCCTCATTGTAGTGAAGCCTTGTTCGACCAATGTGAGTATATCTATTAATTACGTTCTGTTTGAACATGAGTTGGATCTTGACTTTGTTGATAAATTACGAAGTGTTGGACCTTAACGATGAATATTAATGACGTCTGTTAATTACGGACGATTGGAACGTGCCTTGTCGACCTCTTAGATCTTTCGACCCTCTTCGGACACTTTAGAACCCATTAGACCTGTAACTTCTGTTGGAACATATCCTTTAGACCCTCAGAGCCCTCGACATTTTAGATCCCTGTAGAACTTTTAGACCAGCCAGGTCAGGTATGGGAGCAATGCACCGGAGCAGCACGTCCCTGCGTCCATTTTCCGCCGGTACTCCAGGGGCCTCCAACTGGCCATCCCCCAGGCAGATGCCTGGCCATCCCCATCTCCTGGAGATGCAATCAACCTGCTGCAACCATGAGGCACGTGGTCAGCCCATTAGCCTCCTCTACTCATGAGGCTCCCTCACTGAGAGAATCTGGTGAGCAGGATCAGCTTCAGGAAAACGAGTCACAAGTCCATACAGCCGCAGCTGATGCTCATGGACGATGCAGGTAACAAATCTCATTTGAGTCTCTCTCAGCAACACCTCGTTGGACACAAGGTACCAAAGCCAATGATTCTCCGAAGAGAACTGGTACCAAAGGAATTAAGTCTCCATCTCAGATCCCTGGTCAGAGTCCAAATCTCACATCATTTAGACCCCTTAATAGTGTTACGGCTGTGGAAATTCGCAGAACACCATAAAGGTTCCTTAGATCAGTTATCCGCGTAAGTGAGTGTTCAGATAGGTTTCCCCACCGTTGTTTCGAGGGATTTATTCGTGTTCACCGGGCTGTGACCCTTTGAGGTAGGTTTTCTTTTTCTATCGTTATTTTGAACCAACCACATCTCCACCACCATTACAACAACCAACATCGCTCCCCTTAACCACAACACTAACCACAACCACACCTGCCTCTAACAACCACGCCATCCTCACCACTCCGCCAGCAACCGTCAACATCTCCATGCCACAAACATCGCCTCACCTTCGTTCCCGAAACGACGCCATCTTTGCGCCAGCAGCGGCGGGATCCGATCAAACGGCATCGCTGCAGGAGAGGCAAGGGTTCTCTCGCCGTGCAGCGCAAGTCTGGTGATTTATACCACGTCCGCTTTGGTGGAAGCTTCGCCTCGAAAAACGGATCACAGGAGAGAAAGGGGCGAGCCTGTGGGGGTAAGGGTGTTGATTTCTACCACATCCGCTTTGTGTGGAAGCTTCGTCTCGGAGAATCGGATCCAGAGGGCCGGTGATCTCTACCACGTCCGCTTCCGCGCGGGGTCAAGGGTCAGAGAGCAAAGGCCAAATCTCGTCTCACCAGCCCTATAAAAGCCGAGCAGAACGGAGCTTCGAGGCAGTCAAGTCGAGTCTGGTCGGGTCTGGAGGCAGTCTGGAGGGGTCGGAGAGCCGAGTGGAGCCCGAAGTCTGGAGAGAGTCAGTCGGAGAAAGCCAAGGAGCTGCGTGGAGACCACAGCCGGGGAGAGCTTGCCAGCGTCAAGGCAGTCTGAGGTGATCGGACCTCGGCGCGTTCGCGCATCGCTGAGGAACGGACGGGGTCTTGGAGCATTCGACTCTTATAGAGCATCAACTCTGACAGAGCACTAAAAGACCCGTTCGTTCCTCTCAACGCCGTTGCCGGCCGGGCCCGGATCACCTCGCCTTGGCAAGGCCGCAATCAGGCGCGGCTGTCCTGGTGGCCGTGGGAAACGGACGTCACGACCTGCCCATCGTCGCAAGGCCGCAATCAGGCGCGGCTGTCCTAGTGGCTGTGGGAAACGGACGTCACGATCTGCCCATCGTCGCAAGGCGCCAATCAGGCGCGGCTGTCCTGGTGGCCGTGGGGAGCAGACGTCGCGACCTGCCCATCGTCGCACCACGAGGGTGCGGGTAAGCCGCATCGGTCTCTCCGAGCCCATTCGGTCAACCAAGGCTCACGCACTATAAAGGTCCA
>CM068956.1:69607843-69619263 GCA_035128595.1 Eptatretus atami
AAACAATCCTCTTTCTGCCCAAAATGCACAGAGCAATTGTTTTTATACTATTCTGGATTGCAAAAGACGCGGGAGAGCTAAACATCTCGCAAGGGTGAATGGGGGTGGGGGCCAGCAAGCATGAGAAAGGGAACTGCAGACCTGGCCACTTTGTGAGGGAAGGGGTGATAGACACGCTCAGATCATGACACAGCCCGGGAACACGAGGCCGGCTGTGAGAAGGAGAGGGTAACAACAAAGTTGAGACAAAATATGAAGAGGCCGAGTGAATGGAGACACAAGCATATTACTTTGATCATACCTTCCGTTCACCATTGATTTAACCAGTTTCTCCAATACGACATCCATTTTTTATGCTGTTATATAATCGTTCCTTTGACAACAAGGCGTCCATTGCAATCGCCTTTCGGGAGTTATTTAATTACCATCAGACAATTGGTAAGCGTCCTTCTCTTATGGTGGGAGAGGGTTGGCGAGGGCAAAGCGTCCTTCTCTTGAGCAGCAGAGCAGTTTCATTTAAACATTGCAAATACTGTACTAATTTGGATATATGACAGGCTGGGATGACAGGATGACAGGCTGAGTCAACCCCCATGATGTTAATTCAGTGGCCAGCAGAGCTTGAACTCAGGACCCCGAGGATCCCAAGCCACCACCCTAACAACTAAAGCAACACCAGGCTCTGGGAATACATGAATATAATTAATTTTATTTCTGCCACATCGTGGTCGAAGGCGCAGGAGAGGCAGGCACATTTTCCACGTGTGGAGTGTGGAAGGCTCCCGTCTGATTCGGAGTGGCAGACGAGAAGGTGGAGCAGCAGGCGAATGCAGAGATCGATCCCATGCCAGACAGAGGAAGAACAGGTGCACGGATGGCTTCGCAACTCGTCCGTTTTCGGCCCTGCGGTGCAGGATGGGGCGCCACCCCGAAGCGATGTCGTCACCCGAGTCGGGCGCTCTGTTTTGGCCCCAGCCACCACATGGCCCGGCCGTGATGGCCGGAAACAGCCTCATTGTACATCCGGCGAGAGTGAAATTGTCTCGCTCCGAACCCCGTAATATGAATCGCCTTGCACCGAACTCCCGGGCCATGCCCCGGCGACCGGCCGAGTGGCGCGTCGGCCCCGCATACCCGCCTGGGCACCCCCGGTGACCCGCGGTTAGCGCTGGTCAATGCACTTGTTCCGTGGTACGCCATGCGATCCGAGCGATCCGGACCGTACAGCATGCCTCTGCTTGGTGGCGACTGCATCGAGACCGACGTGCAGAAGGATGTCTGCTGTCCGTGGGAGACATTAGTGGCCGCGGCGGCATGCGAAAATCGACGGTAAGACGCCGTTGTGAACCAACGCGCAGACCCGAACAAAGATGTGTGCCATGTATGCCCCGTACTGTGCGATGGTAAGATGCCATTTAATCAGCACGTAGACCCGAATGAAGAGGTGCGCTATTTTCCCGTCCTGTGCATTGGATTGAAGGAAAGGATTGGATATAAATCAGGGTTAAAAAGAGGATAGATATAATTACTGGATGGAGATTTGGATGAAAGGGCGCACCACGTGCATCCCGTACGATCCTGTGGTGGGAGGTTGTTGAGGTTGTTTTTTTTCCATCATTTCATTAGTTGGTTGTTCCTTTTGCGTCTGCGAGAACATTCATTCTGTGGATGATGTTGCTGTGGTTTTCAGAAGCGGCCGTCTGGGTCATTGGTGCCCTGCCATGATTATTCAGGATAAGAGAAAAGCTATTCGAATGAAGATTGAGATGTAATCAGACCTAACTAGAACGGGCACTCAGTAGAGCGCCATACCTTCGCCAACGCTACATTTCGCCCCCCCCCCAGAAACCGTTGATTGTGAGGGGTATTTAATCCCATACCACATCTGCCATCTCATATGTTTATATGGCTTAAAACATTAAATTCCTGTGTCATATCGTATATCACAAGATTGGGCATTGATTCACAACATTTTGGCATGGTTGCATGCAAATTGGATAAAAATCGACCGCACTATGCAAAATGACTGATTTGACCTTTTCATGACCTCGACTTTGACCTTTGTACTCTTAATTTGTAATTGGTATTAGAGTGTGGGGAACAGAACAGTCAACTTTTGGTGTCGGTTTCATGCAAATCGGATAAGAATTGACCGTGTTATGACTAAAACGCACATTTTGCAATGTCGTGACCCCCCCCTGACCTTTGCTCCCAACCGCTAATAAGGGTTATTACGTCATTGTGTCTGTCACATATCACAAGATGGGCATTGAATTCTGAACATTTTGACATTAGTTGCATGCAAATTGGATACAAATTGACCGTGCTATGGTAAAAAGACGATTTTGACCTTTTCATGACTTGACCTTGACCTTGACCCGATCGCTCCCAAAATCTAATCAAATGGTCCTCGCGGATAATAACCAATCATCCCACCAAATTGCTGAGATTCAGTTCAATACTTTTGGAGTTATGCGAATAACAAACAAACAAACACACAATTCACAAATAAATAAATACACAGCGATCAAAACATAACCTTCGCAACAAAGTTTGCGAAAGGTAACGATGAGATCCACACAACGCATTTCGTCCTGTTTGACGCATATAGACATGAGGAAAGTCTAACTGCACATATATAATGAAATAACTGTCTGGGGATCACTGGTATGATGGATGCCATCCTTTAGAGGCATGCGGTTTTTAGAACCACAACAATTGTTTTTATGTATATACTAGCAGGGATACCAGTGCTCCGCACAGGAATCCCCTGGATGACGGCGGGGTCTGAAGGAGTATATGTCACAGTTAATTGTAAAATTGTAGAGGCTGCCACCATTATTTTTTTTTCATCACCACATAATATTATATTTTCCCGCCATGTTTTATATGCAAAGACTCGAGTATCAAAAATGTTAAGATTTATTGCCGCATGAGATAAAAAACCATAATGCTTTCAACAATGTGAGGCTGGTTTCATGTCATCATTTGCGACTTAATAATTCTCATTCTTTAGCAAATTCCGTTGGTCCATGTCAATCGGCTGAACTTGAAAAATTAACGTTATGCAATCAGGTGAGACGTCATAATTCGGAAACCGGGAAGTCGGAAGTCATTGCTTTCAAATTGACTGTAGCATTATTTTTTCATTCTAGTGCAAATGGCGTTGCCGCATGTCAATCGGCTAACTTGAAAAATTACATTACGCAATCAGTGATGACGTCATAATTCGGAAACCGGGAAGTCGGAAGTCATTGTCTTCAATTGACTGTAGCATTATTTTTTCATTGTATTACAAATGGCGTTGGCCCCATGTCAATCGGCTGGAACTTGAAAAATTAACGTTACGAAATCAGGTGATGACTCATAATTCGGAAACCCAAGTCGGACTACAATTCTTTTACATCGGGACACTCCCGGGTACATGTTCTGTCAGCATGTGAAGTTTGTGAGATCAGTCCAGTACTTTTCGCGTGTGCATAGGTCACAGACAAACACACACACAGACACACAGACAGACACACTTTCAACTTTATATATATAGATGTATTATGTATATGTATCCCTACAGTATGTATGTGTGAATGTTTGTATATCCGCTCTTTACCCATTGGTTGGATAAGTGACCTGACGTCACTCACATTTGTAACCTGAAAGACTTAACCTAAACTACCCAGAGGATTGAAAAGACCCCCCACCAAGGATCCAAAAGACCCAAATGACCCCGAGGATCCAGAAGACCCCAATGACCCAAAAGACTGAAAAGATCCCGAAGACCCAATGGACTCCGAACACCCAAAATACACTGAAGACCCTTCATGACCCCGAAAACTAAGAAGACCCAAAAGACCCCGAAGACTCAAAGGACCAAAAATACCCCGAAGCCCCACAAGACAGAAAAGACGCTGAGGACACAAAAGACCCGAAAAACCCTGAAAAACCCTGAGGAACCAAAACACCCAAAAGAACTCAAGTTCCGAAAATACCCAGAGGAGCAAAAAGACACTCAGGACCCAAAGGACACAAAAGACTCTGAGGACCCTGAACACCCAAAAGATCCAGAGGACTCAAAAGACCTTGATGGACCAAAAGACCCCAAGACCTAACAAAAACACGAGTAACCAAAATACTTAAGAACCCTAAAAGACCCAACGGTATGATCTCGCCTCATGGAATTTCTGCATGATGTAAAATGTGGTCCCGAAACACCCCCTCCCCCCACACACAATCCCAATCCATCCCCAAGTCCTCAACCCCCCGCCCCCTTCCCAACGTCTCAATCTCCCTCCCAAACTCCATGCATCCTCACCCCAACTCTCTGTCCTCCCTCCCATTGTTACTGTTCTAAACAACGTCACACAAAGATACATAGGGAACTTTGGTGTATGAGAAGGCCATTCAGCCTCTCATGTCTGTGTTGTTCCTGTCCCCGTTTGTTTCAAACAATGTCAAATGTAAATAAAGATGGAACCTGAATTTCACAATCACTTCCCCTTTCTTCCCTCATCCTTCCGATAATTCACGGACCGGTGTTTGTCGCGCAGCTCGGCCCATGGTTTTGGGCCAATTACATCCAGACTTGGATCAGCATGACCCCAATTAATGTATGGGGGTGATTTTATCACATTCCGGCTGGTCTTGAAGGTGGGGGGGGGGGGGGGGGTGAAGACGCCAAATTCTCCGAATGGAGATGTGAATCGAACGGTCGTGCCAGCCCTCCATCTGGGGGGGGTATCACAATTCCTCCATGGATATGTGAAATGACGGTTCGTGCCGCCTCCATCTGGGGAGGGTATTGTGCTGTATTGGGCAGCGGAGCCTGGCGAGCGGGCAAAGTGGTGGTAGTGGTTCACGTGTGTCGCGGGCATAGGTGGGCAGAATCGTGGATCTCGTTCCCCTTGAGGCGTAGTTAAGTCCGGCCATGGTAGCCGCTTCGGGATCACGCAAATAAACAGAGTAAGTTACGGCAGCCTCAACGACTCTGCGAGTCTCACTGCTCTCCCTAGCCCAACCCGAAGACATAACAGTTGGCGACGAGGACTGTTCGGATCGACGCGTGCAGTGTGCAGCGTGCAGAGTGGCCCGTTTCACGCGCATTGACTTTGAGTGGTGTCGGATCAACGCGTACTTATTCGGTGGTGGTGGGTCGTTAACGGAAGCAATTAGATTGCGCGGCAACGAACAGCCGGATATCTCACCGTCGCTGCGAGTTCACGGAGGTGGAACACGGGACGGTTTGAGGGATTCACAGCGGCTCGCGCGGGACGACCTGGGCGAGGAGCCCAGGGGAGCGCATCGCGCCGCACGCACAGTTTGCACGTCCGCGTGGTTCAAGCACGACGAGTGAACAACGCAAACGGCTGCGCCGCGAGTTCGTTTTATTCCCACTTCTCGGAGTTTCGTTTATTTCTGCTTTACAAGCCTCGAGAATGGTTTCTGCAATGCCACGGCTAAAGACGAGGACATTGATTCAGCTCAGACACGGCAAAGGCTGTCGCACGCACGCTGGGGATGTCCGGAGCCTCGGGGGCCAGTGCGCGGCGGGGCTCCGAGGGTCGGCACGGCCGCAACGCACGAACTTCGTTGCGGGTCGTGACCAGAAGTTACAACGCGGTCAGTCAGACGGCAGCCTGAACGCTCGGGGACATCGACGGTGTGTGTGCCGAGTGTATTGGCCATCTTAACGGTCTTGGATGGCGAACGTACGGGACGGACCCCCCGGCGACCTGGAGTGCGGTCGGCAATCTGGGCATAGCGATCCCGGCGGCCCGAGCAAGGAGTGCAGTCAATGTTAAACCCTGTTTTCAGTTGGTCCTCAGGTGACGAGACCAATGGCAGTGGAGGTGGAGGTGAACGGGACACCGTCGTGTTCCAAATTGAACCGGGCCCGCGGTGTCACTCATGGGCGAACGGACCGCTCGTGACCTCCGTGGTTTTTCAACCTGGTCGAGGCGACCTTTTCGCTGTACGTGTACACTGGCGAAGCGATTGACCACTTGCTGTGACGGACGTCTCGGTGGTCTACCAAGGTCAGAGCGCCCTGCTCTCGTTTTGTGGTGCGAGGGGAGGGGCCCGCCCTGTTGGGCCGAGACTGGCTGGCTCGCCTCACGCTAGACTGGATGGCGTCAGCCAGTGGCCTTGAGCGTCTCGGGCCGGCCAGCTCGTGCAACGGCTTGAAGGAGGGGGTGCCGTGTCAGAGTTCGTACCTCCGGCTGCACCGTGCCTCCTTCGGATCCATGCCTCCGTTTGGCCCGGACCTCCCTCGAGAGCCGAGGGTGAGGTTCCTGCGGCAGGGGCGCGACGGTGCCACACATGGTTTGCATTCATGGCTTCCTGCGTCTATGAGATGCCTTCGTCTAAGTCAACAACCGGGTCCAGGATGGGCTGGTGGAGTCGGCTCATGAGGCCGTGAACGCCCGTGTCGTTCACTCCAGCGGTTTCGGGGGAATTGGAGCAATCCGGTTCGCGTTCAAGAAGTTCGGGGAGCGCGACCGTCGATGGTAATTGTTTCGGCGTGCAGGTGGAGATCGGCCAGCGGTTCGTTTCCGACGTCGTGACGGTCAAAGAGCTGGGACACTGCGTAATTCATGAATTGTTATTGTTTTGTGTTCTATTCTCGCAGCACGAGTGTTTCAACTTGGTTTTGATAGATCAATGCAGTCGTGCGCGGTGGGTGCATAATGTGTTTGATTGGGATCAATCGCATGAATGATCAATATATTCGGTGTGATGGTCGGGATGATGAATGATCGCGATGGTCGTTTTGATGTTAGGTACTCGTGGGCATTCGTGAAAATAAAGAGGTCTGTCAAACCTCCGTGACTGGGGCAGCTCGCGGTTCGTGGGTGTTTCATGTGTGGGATTATGAATTGGAAACGCGCTGTACGTGGATGCAAACGATGTTTCTGTTGCCTGATGATGTTTCGATGATGTTACGAATGGGCGATGTCTCTGATCTGGTGCGCGTCTTGGTGGCGAAGTGCCAGGGCTGGTCGCTGTTCAGCGTCTGGCGCCGTGGGGGCGCTACCCTCTAATCTTGCCAAGGTCAGCCACTCTGGCGCTGGGGCTTGCAGACTCAGGGTGTTTACCTGATTCGGTCCTGTCTGAGGGAGGTGTGCCAACTTGTCGACCAGGGGAGCGTTCGTTGGGGGTGTCACCTCGACCTCGCCGATAGCGTTGAGCATAAGCCGCCTGGGGGCGCTCTGCTGCATAGTGATACTGTGCTTCCCAACTGTCTTCTTTATATCTTTAACATGGCCAGGGTTTTTGTGGTCTTCAGCCATCATTGGGTTTGTCGTGCAGCTCGGTACTCGAGCATCTGCCACTGCGTTTTGAATTCAACTCGGACGGATGTATGATGTGCCAGGTTAAAAAAACAACTTCATTATTGTGGCGTGTGTGCGGATGAAGCACGGGGTTTTTTTTGTTTTTGGTATCGTGGTAATGCTTGCTAATTGGACTTATCGTCATGCTTGATGCCATTTTGCTTTTCCTTTTTGGCGCGAATTGCTTTCTGTATAGTAGTGCCCGATGCTGTTGATTATTATCATTTTATAATCATGTTTTTAGTGGGGAAGAGTGTGCTGTATGGGCAGCGGAGCCTGGCGAGGCGGGGCAAGTGGTGGTAGTGGTCACGTGGTCCGCGGGGCATAAAGGTGGGCACGCCGCTTGAGGCGTAGTAGTCCGGCCATGGTAGCGCGCTTCGGGATACGCAATAAACAGAGTTACGGCAGCCTCACGACTTGCGAGTCTCACTGCTCTCCCGAGCCAAACCCGAGTACATAACAGGTATCACAATTCTCCATGGAGATGTGAATGAGGTTCGTGCCGCCTCCATCTGGGGGAGGGTATCAACAATTCTGCCATGGAGATGTGAATGAGGTCGTGCCGCCTCCATCTGGGGGAGGGTATCACAATTCTCCAACATTTCCAGCACAGTATTCCTGTGTCGGTGTTTCCAGTGCAGTGAGGTGTTTTGAATGATAAGGAAAGATAGCCTGGCGTTGGCTTGGCGGTTCGGATGGGGGCTTGGGACCATCGTCCGCTGAAATTAATACCGGAGGGTGACTGAGCCTGTCATCCTTCCGAGGTCGAGAAATGAGCACCAGTGCACTGGGAATCGGGGCACTGCATCAGCGGCGTAGCCACGCCCCTAACCAATCATGTAACCATCCGCCGAAAAAGCCGCACACGATGGGAGGAGGACAGTGCGACAGTTCCAAGTATTCAACACGTTTTTCTGATGTAAACCTTTTTATTTGAGCGGTGTATAGGCAACTGACAGCTACATGTTGGCCAATAAACAAAAACCCATAAAGTTTTGTGAATTCCTTACGACTGTCGCATTGACAGAGAAAAATAAGTCGGTAATCTTCCTCTTTTTTTGGACCTTCCATGATACTTGTTTTGTCTGCAAGGAAAGTTCGTGATCTGACGATGAAATCGATCCGATTGATCCCGACGGAGACAACGTCAACCAAGTTCGTCGCTCCTCAGAACCATCGGGTGGACGAGTCCACTATGACGCTATCGACGGGGGGTGTTAACAATGGCTCTCACATCTCCCATTCCAAGTCCGAGGGGGGGTGTGCACCCCTCACCCCTTGCACCCTCCTCGGATCCGCCCCTTCCGGGGTGCCGACTGTGGTCGTGGTGAGGTAGGGGAAGCGCGATGGTGTTCGTGGTAAGGAAGTTGAAGCGTTGGGAGCGGTTGAAGCGGTTGGAACGTTTGTGGTAAAGTGATTGAAACGTTTGTAGCGATTGTGGTGAAGAGGTCAAGTGTAGGTTATTGTGGGGATTGTTAGGAAGGTGTTTGAGGTTCGTATGAAGGTTTAGGAACTCATATCCACCTACAAGGCTTTCACTGCAGCTTAATGCAGTACTGCTCTCCCCTTTGGGCTGGCACTCCTGCCTCACATCTTGCTCAACTTGACGCCATGGAAACCAAGGCCCTCAAGATTATTGGAATCTCCAGCGATGAAGCTGAGTTTGTGGGCCTTTCATTTCGCCATCACAGACAGGTCGGTGGTCTCTCTGTCTGCTCTTTCTGTGCCTTGTTCCCCTTCCCCCAGGTTTCTGCAGGGTGCACATGTTCCACCATCTACCCCCTTCTGGTGAAACTACCTAAATCTAGGATCACTGCTCACCCCCCAATCATTCATTCCTCTTTTTCACACCTGTGAAATAAACTTCCACATTCTCGTCAATCTCATTCTTCCCACCACGTCTTCAAGACAGCTGTTCACTGCCATCTCAGATCGTACCCAATTCAAACCCATGATCTTTTCTGCCCTCTCCAACCCTCTCCCACCATAAGCTCTTATCCTTCCAAATTTCCAGGTTTTTCTTCCGAAGAGTTTCCTTCTATATCCATCTTGTCCTTTCCTGCCCCCGATTCCTCCGCATACCTATTTTTTGTCCAAGTCTTCCTCCATCTTGGCCTTCAGCTGCCAGTTTTGTTGTTGGTGTGTCTGTGTCTGTCTGTGTGTGTGTGTATGTCTCCTGTTTCTTTTGTCCTGTTGTGTCCTGATCCGTTCAGTGTACTCACTTTTACACGAGCCTCGACAATTTATTTAAAAAACATAAATAAGTTAATAAATAATAAAATGAAACCGAGCAGAGTAAGGTTTTTGCCTTTCGGAATCTGTAATTAATTATTAGATATTACCAGTTGCATTTAAATTATTTACTTTAACATTTATTTGCGAATTACTATACACTAGTGCGTGCCCGTACGTGCATGGCCGTACGTGCAAAAAAAACCCAAAAAACTTTCAAACAAACACAGAGGCCGTTCCTTCGCTCTCGCGTGCCTGTATGTGCGTGGCCGTACATGCAAAAAAAACAAAAAAAAAACTTTCAAACCGCATGCCAGAAACAACAACCACACAGGCCGTTCCTTCGCTCTCGCGTGCCATACGTGCGTGGCCGTACGTGCAAAAAAACCCCAAAAACTTTTCAAACAACCACACAGGCCGTTCCTTCGCTCTCGTAAACGACGACTGGATTGTGCATTGTGTTTATCTATAAATGCGCATAGAAATCGAGAAATTATTATAATACAGTAAGTCATCACTATCTGGAAGTCCGTACGTTGTAACCCGTAATGGGGAACGCGTTCTAACTTGGTAATAACTTGGGACACTTGTCCGATTAATTTCAACCCTTTTGAAAGGCAACAAACAGAGATTGCTGGAATTATAGACAGATAGAAGATAGATACTGTGGGTGCAAAACGCCAAGCAACGTGTCCTGTCATTGGTAACTAAGGCGCCCTTTCCCATCGGACACGCCTACGCAGCAACATGTCCTGTCATTGGTTTGGTAAAAAATGCCCATAACTTGGGAACCACTTGTCCGATTAATATCAAACCTTGAAAAGGCACATACTCAGGTCTCCAGCAATATATGGCAAGTTTCAATTAGATTGGACCAGTGGTTGTCGAGAAACAGCGGTCACAGACACACACACACACAGCCACACACAGACACACACACACACCACACACACACACAACACACACACACTTGCTGGAATTACTATATATACCTACCATTGACGTGAGGACGCTGTTGCTCTCTGCTTCACAAGCATGGGTGTGTTCCATTTCCAACAGCTTACTGTCGCTTGCCAAGCCAGCTGTTCCTTATCGACCCTTACATTGAGTGCCAAGCTACTTGGCGAGCGCTCTACAAGCTGGATTCACACCGGATCTCCGTGAGAGTTAGGACGTTTCGAGAACTGATCTCGATATTAACTGGATAGGGTACGAACGTTCATTGTCGGGCGATCCTGAAGCCATCGGAAGCGTCAATCCGCCATATTTTTTCTCCAACAAACAAAATCCGTTTGCGTCAATGCAAACACTTGCTTCAAGGTGCATATCTCCGACGGAAATTCCCCTTCATACTTGATTTCTCTCTTTCCCACTTGATTTTATTCCATTCCGACTTGAGTTTAGTCCATTCCCACTTGAATTTAGTTCCATTCCCATTGAGTTTAGTCCATTCCCACTTGATTTTATCCATTCCGACTTGGTTTAGTCATTCCCACTTGAGTTTAGTCCATTCCCACTTGAGTTTAGTCCATTCCCACTTGAGTTTAGTCCATTCCGACTTGAGTTTAGTCTATTCCCGGAGTGAAACGGATCCATCGGACGGATCTCGCTGGTGCTGGTGTTCAACGTTTGCTGTTTTTAGTTATCGATTTTTCCCCCTATTTTGGTTATCGATTTTTCCCCTTTTTTAGTTACGACCCCCAGACCTCGTGGTGCGTTCTGCGCATGCGCGAACGACCCCCAGACCTCGTGGTGTGTTCTGCGCATGCGCCAACGACCCTCAGACCTCGTGGTGCGTTCTGCGCATGCGCCAACGACCCTCAGACCTTGTGGTGTGTTCTGCGCATGCGCGAACGACCCCCA
>CM068956.1:69622932-69637630 GCA_035128595.1 Eptatretus atami
CTACTTCACACAACCAGGGATCTGCTGAATCCCAGGAAAAATTGTTCAGTTTTGTGTAATCAATAACAAGGGTGTTCCATTCGGCCTTCAAACGACGAAATAGCTTTACACCCGGATCTTTTGTTTGCTCTGTCACGTGCTCAACTACATGTTTTATGTGCAGTTCAATATTATTGGTCAGTCAAGGTTTATCTGCAAGTAACAAAAGAATAAAATATATATATATATATTTCATTAGATATACACAAAATATATGATTTTCACTGATTTCCAAAATGGCAACCCCTTCTCAAAATGGCGGGACAAGTTTGTGAATAATATTTACGGGTACTTACTATCATAACGGTGCCGACTGAAGTGCATTCGGCCATTTAAACACAGAAATTAAAAAATATATATTCAAAAATCAATATTATTTCCAAAAATATGGATTTTTCCTGAAATTTCAAAATGGCGGCCCGCGGTCAAAAAAGGCGGGAAAATTTTCAAACTTTGGTGGATCACCTAACTTCACTAGTGGAATCGATAGGCATATAGTGCTTCATTCCAGCAACTACTTTTGCAAAAGTGGTACACCCTAACGTTCATGCATGCGAGAGATAGCCGTAAGCCCAACGGAGACTCATTCTACCCCCTTTCCATCGGGACACATTGGCTTGAGCTGGACGATTTATTTACACTTTGGACTTACAGGACATTTGATTAAGCCCACCGCGGGCTTTTCCTAAACGGTTATTCTGATGGTCAAATATGGCTGTGGATCATTTACCTCACCCACCTATCTTTCATTGACGTTCGACACCCACCTCTCTTTCACGGACGTTGACGTCCACTTTCTTCCATTGACGCCCGACACCCCTTTCGGCAGTTCCATGGACTCTGGTTGGTTCCTGCTCATGTCAGGCCGAACGGGGTGGCGATGGTTGCCGTTGACGTATTGTGAGTGTCCACGTTTTCGCTCGGCAATTGCAGCAAATGGCCGCCCTTTGGCACCCGTCCAGCACCCCAAATGTGGCGACGTGGGCCAGGCCTGTGTTGATTGGGAGTTGCGTCTCGCTCTGGTAAGGAAAGGATGATCGCTAGATTGACGGTTGGTCACGTGCAACGATATGCCAATAAGCAAGCTGGATTTGGCTGAAGTCTGCTTGAGGCTCCGCCCAGACTGGTCGCATATAAAAAGGACGGGAGGACCGTTGTCCTGAGAGTTGGTGACTGTTCCTGACAGCTGGTGACGGTTCCTTACAGCTCCTGACCGCTGGTGACAGTTCCTGACATCTGGTGACGGTTCGTTCCAGTTCCTGACAGCTGGTGACGGTTCCTTACAGCTCCTGACCGCTGGTGACAGATGGTGACGGTTGGACCATTCCTGCTTGTTCTGCTTGGTTCCTGATTCTTGGCATCCCTGGTTCCTGGGGGTGACGACTTGACATTGATTAATGTTTGAGCCTGATTGTAGGTGGGTGCACGGAGAGGCAGGGCGCTGGCAGCGGACCAAGGCACACTCACACATTTTGGGACATTTTATTGGACACACGACGACTTCTACCTTGGTAAGCGAGACCGGATTTCTTTCTCCCCTGAATGATCTGCTGGGTACCCTTGTCTCGTGTTTAATTCTTAAGTCAGGCATAGTGATAAGCATCTGCTCTTTCTCTATTTTTCTTTCAATGCCTGTTTAATTCCTCATTTGCTTGAGATTCTTTTGATTGATTTGAATTCATCTATTGACACCACAAGGAAATATAAAGTTCTTCAGTTTATTTATATTTCTTCATAATAAATTCCTTGTTGACATTTCAACCTGTCCGTGCTTGTCCTTTTCTTCCATTGATCCAGCATTGTCCGAACCTAGATGGACTGGGAGGTAATTCCCAAACTAATTAACCTGTCATCGTCAGCATGCACCAGTGGTAAACGCACGGCCGCCCTACTTAAGATCGAATCAAGATAAGATTGGTGCATCACCGAGGGCATCACCGAACCAGGGCCCAGCGAGTCACCACGAAGGTGGCAGGTAACCAGCACGGTCTCTCGGAGTTCTGCGGTCTCCACAGCTCCGTGAATATAAAGGCCCACGAGGTCCAGTTCTACGCCTTTCCTTTCCTGGGGTTTTTCTTTGTATGAATGTCGTGGCGCCGTGTCCATAAGTAGAACTGTTAAGTGCATGTACAGTAATAAATAATAGAAACGGTAGTAGTTCTTTTGTCGTGCTTGTATTACCTGCGTTGCTTTTGTTGACTGCATAATTGCATGCGTGTTTGCCTTGCATAATTGCATACGTGCATGGCTGCATACGTGCTTTGTGAATAATTATGTCCTTGTGTGAATGTTGACCTGTTCGTGCATCCTTTCCCTGAATGAGCTGCCGTATTACATTCGGGATATTAGCGGGCTTTTAAATAGCCGATAAAGTAATCGGATCCGGCGGGGCTTGGCGATATACACCACTCGAAATCGCAAACGGAGCGAGCTGCTTAGCGGCTCGTTTCCAAGCAGGTCCCGTCGAGGTGTAAATCCCCGCGGCATTTCTGTCTGCGCGCATACTTAGGTAAATCGACAATTCGGCGATCGGACCCTGTCGCGCGCGGACAGAATAGTTGGCTGATTTCGGTGTGATTAAAGACACACCGTGCCTGGTATTTCGGCGTTGATCCGAAAGCTGCGACTAGGTTTGCCACGTCCGGTGGCGCGTGGCCGCGATTAGCTAAAAAGCGGTCGCTCGCACCCCGGCGGGGCGGAAAACTACCAACACTGGTGTCAGGAGTGGGATTCAAATCCATCCCGCCTCCAACCAAATTAACGGGAATCGGATCAAGGGTGTGTAGAGCGACCCTCGGTTCCCATCACATTCCGAGCGTGGAATTTTTTATACCAATACGCAAGATGGCAGTTCAAGGCGAACAGGGGCAGGAGGGATTAGATATGGATTTAGAATGATAGAATCCATGGCCCAGGACGAAATAACCATGCAGGGACTCTAATATGCAGGTTGAACACCCCCCCATCACCAAACCCAGAGCTCGAAATGGGCGCGGGGCGGCCGCGGTGTATGACACCCTCCATTCCTCCGTCAAAATACCTCCCCGGTCCCCAGCGAAA
Source organism: Eptatretus atami (assembly GCA_035128595.1). Lineage (NCBI taxonomy): Eukaryota > Metazoa > Chordata > Myxini > Myxiniformes > Myxinidae > Eptatretus > Eptatretus atami. Next base: position 69,626,032 of record CM068956.1, read on the forward strand.
CCGGCGACCAGAATATGGTGGATCGGTCCGGCTAGAGTCATCGGACATCAAACAATTGATACAGATGATGCAAAAAATGGACGCAAACACGCGCGGATATAAATGGCAAAATGGATGGAATGAAAAACGAAATGAAGGAAAATGCACGCGAAGCGAGCAACGAAATGAAAGAAATAGAGGAAGAAATAAAAACAAATGGATGCAAATGCGCAGCAAATGAAAAACGAGATGAAAAACGAAATGAAAGAAATGCGGGGTGAGATGTAGCGCATCGGCGAGGCCTGCAGGCGGGAATAATGTCGATTGCGTGCAACGAAACGCGGACAATGGATTGCAAGATGGCGGCACCAGTGGCAGTACGACCGAACCGACAAGGGGGAGTGTGGATTGTGTCTGGCCCACGATGGAAACGACACGAGGTCAAAGTAATTCGGGAGACGTGTTGGACGAGACTCGTAAGGCAGAGAGAGTGACGGTGACACAGAGGGAAAAATTAAATGGGATAACTGAGACGTGTACAAGACACGTAAGAGACGAAGGAAATAGAATTAACAGACACGAAGGGAGACGCGGGAATTAAAAGAAATAACAGAGACACGGAGATAGAGGGTGATTGGACGGAAGTAAAGACGAACACACACACATAGAGGTAGTGGAGGAACAATGGGGGCGAGCTGGCAGAATGTGTCGTGACCCGGTGCAAGCAAAAAAGGATAGCCTTCTTCAAGAACGAGGGGAGGAATATTTCCCCTTGAAGCGGATCGCGACCAGGTGAGTCCAGTCGTGCCGAGCGAGTTAGGAGGGGCGAGTGCTGTGAATGGGTAACACGGAGCTTGGGGGGTGTGAAGGCCCGGGACCCCTTGTGGTAGCACAAATTCCCAGCGTGGTTTCGAAATGTGTGTTTCACGAGTGTGGCAAAATGTGTGCTGAAACGCATGCATAGTGTTGCGAATTCGCGCCCGCCGGCGTGCCAACGGCCAAGTGACTCGAATCGCGGCACGTCTCGCCCACCGGACGGCACAATTCTGTCGCTGACCCTCTCGGACTAACGCCGGGAGCCAGTCACGGGTGGGCCTTTCGGCCTCACCACGATCGTGCCAACGGCCACCCGCGTGGGATAGGTTGTTCGCCAAACTCGACCTACCTAGTACCCACGCGGATGGTAAACCGGGCGATCGCACCTCGCCGCAGGTCGACTTCGGACACGAACCGCTTAGCGGTCCGTTCCGTGCTATCGGGATAACCGAGCGGTGTGTATCGTCGGCCTCGACGGTTCCAATTAATTATCGGGCGTATCACGCCCACTACAAACCCTTTTACGTGAATTAAGATGGAGTTTCAAAGAAGGAAAGGACGCAGCGAAACGGGGAACAATTCAACACAAAGCACATTTATTTCACACACACGGATAGCACACATATACAGCCATACAGTAATCACAAATGCACATATAGCAGTTAAACAAAAGAAATAGTGACGGAGAGATACTACCGAATACGCGAACACTCAGCAACACTTATACAGTTCTACTTTAGGGACGGCGCCAACACACAGTTACTCAAAAGCAAGAAGCCACCCTCATAGGCAAGGGGGCAGACGGGCCTGTAGGCCAATATTTGCGCGGGACCTGCAGGAGTGGCCAGTCCGCGAGACCGGGGGGTCCTACCCGCGTCCTTTTGACGAGCCGCAAATGTCGCTGCGCGGCGGTGCCCCAACTTCGTGCTCCTTCGCGGTTTCGTTGGCACGCTTGGAGTGGGGTGGAACGGGGCCCCTTTGTGCACTCTCTCAGCGCGGGGGAAAGAGGGGGGGATTGTTGATGCCCTGGGAGGAGAATGGCTTGCTGCTTGGTTCCCGCGACGAGCGATCCCGCGCGGACCTCGTCGCCGACCGCCGTCTTCCCTGCCTCGGACCGAGCTCCTTGGCCTCCTCCACAATTCTCCTCACACACGCCGCCGCTGCACACTCCGCCCGATGACTCGACCAAAACTCTCTGCTTCTGCTCTCCTCTCTTCTCTGCACCCGACTCGACTCCCAAGACTCTCTGCTTCTGCCTTCCTCTCCTCTCTGCACCGACTCGACTGCCAAGACTCTCTGCTTCTGCCTCTCCTCTCCTCTCTGCACCCGACTCGACTGCCATTCACTGCCGTGCGCTCGGCGTTTTATCGGCCGGCAGGAGAACCAATAGCGATTTCCGCGGATCAGGATGAGCTCAGGGGCGGAGCCACGCTCGCCCATTGGCCGGATGTAAAGTGGGCGTGTAGCATTCCTGATCCGAATTCTCTCTCGGAAAGGCCGCTATTTGCACTCGGCGGCTCGGTGCGTATCGCGGAACGAGCCCAAGACAGCCCGATGCTCAGTGTTCACAGGTGGTGCGGGAATGGCCGTAGCAGAGAGAGAGGTGAGGGTGGTGGAGGGTTTTTGGTGGTGGTTTGATGGTTATGGCGGTTGATTCAAATAAAGATAGAACAGAAAAACGCCTAACTCAAAGCGTCGCAGCCCGAATGAATCACATAAATTCCTTTAGACAACGGGTTTGGGCTAACTATACATGTACTTAGAGTTATCTCACCTACGGGACCTGAATGGTGGTTTGCGAATTTCACAGCCGTAAACACTAGCGTGGGTGAAAGGCGGTGTGTGAAAGAGACAGCGTGTGTGAGTGAAATGGCGAGCGTGAGTGAAAAGTGTGTATGAGAGAAGCACCGTGTGTGAGAAAAACTGCGGTGTGTGGGGAAACAGCGTGTGTGAGTGAAAAGGTGTGTGTGAGAGAGCACCGTGTGTGAGAAAAACCGCGTGTGTGAAGGAAACACCGAGTGTGGAAGGAACAGCATGTGTGAGGGAAACAGCGTGTGTGGTTTCGAATGTGTGAGTGAAACGGCAAAGCGTGAGTGAAAGGCCGTGTGTAAGAGAAACTGCGTGTGTGAGGTCGCTGTATGTAAGGGAGATGACGGTTGGCATGCGGGACACGCAGCCGCCTGTCCGAGTGTGAGTGTCATGTTAAGGTGTGTGAGCGTCATGGCACGCAGGAGTGCGTGTGTTGAATGGCGACGAGGACAGTGCCAGACAGGGACAAGGGCCGAGTAGCGGCCGTAGCTGTTTTGGTGACCGCGCCGGGTTTGCACGCAGGCGCGCGGGTCCGTGCTGTGCCTCGCACGAGGCCGCCGCGTGCGCGCCTACGTGAGTGAAATCCGGTCCGTAAATGCACGCGGTGGATGTTAGCCCGATCCACGGACGGACAGAAGGTAGGCTGGGATTGTGAATTTGGACCGGATTGTTTCTCCACGCGAGTGTGTTTGTAAAGCTCCATGAGCAGAGCACATGTGCTCGCGTGGGGAACCCCTCGAAACGCGAGGCTTGCTTGGGATGCGCAGGGTGACGTCGTGGCTGCACGTATGGTTGGAATCCGGCAGGAGGGAATCCCTGCCGGATGGTACCGTCCGAGGAGGGACGAGGGTGCGCGAAGCACGAGCAGCTGCCATGACGTCACGGAGAAAGGAGCGCAGGTGCGAGTTGCCGCGCTGGTGCGCATGGAAAGAGAAAGAAAAGCAAGCCTCGCCACTTCGGGTGAACGGGATTCCCAGCAGGGGGTGGAAGACCCCTTGCTTGGGCACAGGAACGGAACTAGTTAGGGGGAAGGGTTAGTTATAGTTAGACCGTTCATGGGCAGGATAAGTCTCATGGAGCCCGTGGAATGGATTAGTTAGAGGATTTTAGTTGAGATTTAGGATGGAAATGGGAAATGATATTTGGAGACAAGGACAGACTTTGAATGTGTAGAGGGACGTAGCTTAGCTACGTTGAGTTAAAAGGAAGTGCTATGAGTTTAAGGATGATGAGGGGCACGAGTTTTTGAGGGATTTTAGTGAGAAGAATGGCAGAGTTAGCGATGTGAGTTGAGAAATGGAATGGAAAATGTACTTGATGAGTGAGTGAGGGCAGCGGGCCTGAGTGTATGGGCGAATGTGGTATGCATGGTGCGATGATGATTGGGGGGAGGAGTGATTCCCACCAAGGGACCCGGGGTCAGTGTAATGTGAGTTAGTGGGTCAGTCAATTGACAAAATGGGAGTCGTTTTGCTGTTGGTGCGAATGTAGGTTCGAAACCCGTTTGGAGGGGTGCAGGAGCCCTGTTGACGGCTGGGAGCGTGGCTGCGAAGGTGAGTATCGCTTAGTGGGTACCCCGGGCACCGGGCTAGTCGGCGCGGTAGGCCAAGGGCCCAAGAGGGGCCGGGATAGCGTAGGGGCACGGGTGGGCCACATGATGCGGGCCCGGAGCGCCATTGGCCACGTGGCAGTGTCGTGGGCACGGGACCCGGGGAAGGGGCCGTGCGCCAGCTCTGCCACGTGAGCATCGAGGGAGTAGCCAGGGAGGGCACTCCCCAGGTTTTAGGGAGCTGGTAGGCTCAAGAGGCAGTCGCAGGGCCGGGGGTGCCGTAGTTGGAGAATCGGCAGAGGTAGTTCCTGCCAAGGGAGCCACGCGTCCCAGCCATGAGACCGTGCAAGGGCACGGAAGAAAATTGGAGGGCAAGGCCAAAATTTGAAGGGACACCAACACAGGCGACGGGAATCTTGGTTGTAGAACCAACAGCTTAAGCGACAGGCCTTTTGGAAAGCCCCGGGTAGTTAAGGAGTAATAATGTTAGGGTAGATAGGGAAGTGTACCCCTCTGCACATCCATCCCTTCGCTCTCATGTGGGCCCGCTGGACCCACTTTGGGTTAGATCGCTGAGATCTGAGGAGCCATTCTGAGGCTTCATGGGGCCTCGCACAGGATGCTAGCTCTCTTTATTCCCCTCCAGGAAGGGAACGTAGGGGTTGGGAGTAGGCTCGGACAGGATAGGTTAGCCGGACAGAGACTATAAAGGGGTTAGGGAACGAATTATAATTTTAAAAAAATAAAAAATAATAAAACCAAAAAATAAGATGGGGTAAATTGGTGGGTTTGCAAATTAAGGGAGTGGGTATGGACAGAGACAGGCAAGGTGATAGGTTGGGAGGGTGACAGTAGGTAGGTCCGAGCCCGCCTTCAGACCGTCGGCACCACCGCACTCCCTCCACCAACCTCCAGAACGAGACGAGGCCGGCCAGCTTCACCTGCCGGCCTGTGTTTTGCTACAACGGCCTGTGCCGGCCTTGCCATGCCTTGTCTGCCTGCCTCTGCCTGACCCCATGCCTGCTAGCCCTTCTTGTTGTTGCATTTGCCCCATTCCATCCATCACCATGTGCGCCAGGATCATCGCGCGAGCTGCAGGGACTACCCTCTAGGCAGCCGCACCAGGGACTGCATTGGGCAGCCCGTGCACCGTGTTTGTATCCATCCATCTGCCACGGAGACAGTATTGAGCAGCCCGTGCTCCATTCATTTCTTGTGTTGCTTGAGTCAGTGCCCATCCAGTGTTCTGCAGGGACTGCCCTGCAGGCAGCCGCACATGGGACTGCATTGGTGCAGCCCGTGCACCGTTTTGTGTTCACTGTGCTCATTTCAAGGGGGAGGCTAAGACTGCATTGGGCAGCCGGCCACATTCCCTGTACAACACCTGCATTTGTTTCATGAGCCAGAGACTGATTGGGCAGCCTGGCTCCCTGCTTCGAAATGCCTGTGGGATGGCGCATAGCCACTGGTTGGGGTGAGTTGCCTTCAGCAGCTGAAGACATGAAAACGTTTTGTGACAGACAACGGGGCCTTTTTGAACAGCCCGAAGACATCCGACCTTCAGCTGCGAGCACTCACCCTCAAATACCATTGACATTGCTATGTGCTTTTCCCCACAGAGTCCATCAGTCCTGGCCATGGTTAGTGTAAATATATAAGTAGGTTAAGGTAAATTGTAAATTGTTTTTGGCTCCCCCTGCATGTGTGTCTTAGCGCCGCAATTTATTTAAGTTGTCTGCATGAGTGAGTTGTTTAGTTAGTTACTCAGCCCGTAGGTTATCTACTTTGGGACACGGATACACCAAATGTCACACTCAGGGATCCGAAGGTAAATCGTACTAGGGGAGACCTTACACATGAAGGCACACGAAATTTGACGACTCGGGACGAGTCTGTAAAAAGGGGGGGGGGGGGGGTAGTGTTACGGTTGTGGAAATTCACAGAACACATTCAGGTATCCCAGAGATACAGTTATGTCGATAAGTGTGTGTTCAGATTAGATTTCCGCACCGATGTCTAAGGAATTATTCGTGTAACCGGCTGTGATCTTTGAGTCAGCCATTATTCTTTTGCTTCTTTATTTTGGAACACCACAACCACCTTCTCCACAACACCCTCTCCACAACCGCATCTCAACAACCACGCCATCCCCACCACAGCGCCGCCACAACAACCACACCCAACTTCTCCAAAACCGCCGACATCTCCACAGACACCGGCCTCCCCCAACGAATAACATCTCTGCCACCAACACGATGGTTACTTGACGAACAGAAAGGACAACAACAACTCCCGCCCCGATTTCCCTCAGAACTGGAAAACAGAAATGACAGTTGGAACTCAACTCCCGCCCCGAAAGGACGGTTGGGGCATGTCCCCAGAGAAAAGACTGGAGGGAGATAAAAAAACTGCGCGTTCGCTCGAGAAAGAGAGAGGAAAACGGGGACGTCAGGTTCAGGTCGAGTTGGCAGCTTGGAAAGCTACAGGCTGACTGAGACCGAGAACGGTGGAGTCCGCGGAGTGCGGGCAGAGCCACCGAGGGTCGCCGAACCAGGGCCCAGCGAATCACCACGAAGGTGGCAGGTAACCAGCATGGTCTCTCGGAGTTCCTGCGGTCTCCACAGCTCCGTGAACTATAAAGGCCCACGAGGTCCAGTCTACCCTTTCCTTTCCTGGGGTTTTTCTTTGTATGAATGTCGTGGCGCTGTGTCCATAAGTAGAACTGTTAAGTGCATGTACAGTAATAAATATATAGAACGGTAGTAGTTTTTTTTGTCGTGCTTGTATTACCTGCGTTGCTTTTGCTGACTGCATAATGCATGCGTGTTTGCCTTGCATAATTGCATACGTGCATGCCTGCATACGTGCTTTGTGAATAAATGACCTTGTGTGAATGTTTACCTGTTCGTTGCGTCCTTTCCCTTAATTGAGCTGCCGTATTGCATTCGGGATATAGCGGCTTTTAAATAGCCGATAAAGTAATCGGATCCGGCGGGGCTTGGTGATATACACCGCTCGGCAAATCGCAAACGGAGCGAGCTGCTTAGCGGCTCGTTTCCAAGCAGGTCCCGTCGAGGTGTAAATCCCCGGCATTTCTGTCTGTGCGCATACTTAGGTAAAGCGACAATTCAGCGATCGGACCCTGTCCGCGCGCGGACAGAATAGTTGGCTGATTTTCGGTGTGATTAAAGACATACCCGTGGCTGGATTTCGGCATGGATCCGAAAGCTGTGATAGGTTGCCACGTCCGGTGGGTGCGTGGCCGCGATTAGCTAAAAGCGGTCGCTCGCACCCCGGCAGGGCGGAAAACTACAACAATATCAACTATTTGTATAATCCCAGCCACCTGGGTTTAATTGAATAGGTGAGAGCTCATTGGTTATTCCCTCCATTCACAGGTGAGAGATGTGGGTTGGTCTTCGTTTTTCATTCATATGTTGACTGATTTTGACATTTACACATGGTACATGCTTGGGAGTCTCGTTGGTATGCATTTCTGTCTGCGCTGTTGATGATGATTCTCAAACAAGTGATGAAACCAGTCTGGCAGCTGAGGGGTGTGCAGCATTGGGATTCTCATGTGTGTTCTCTTTATGAACGTCTTTACAGCTGTGGAGGAACTGTGGGAACGATTTGAAACAGCAAAGGGCTTTCCTTGGGTAGCCTTTCATGGTTGATTTATGCAACTTCTTCGCTTGGAAGAGCATAGGTGGAGTTAATTTTTATATATCGTCGTTCTTGTAACTACGATGAAGATGAGTTGTGCTTTACAATGTTCAAATATATAACTCAACTCAACTTGAGATTAAATTCAGTTTAAAGGCGTTTCAATAAATTAATTCTGGGTTTTGCCGCCGTTTAACCAAATGTCTATTGTATCACCCTGTTTAACATGTTACATTAGTTCTTTGTGCTTGATGTATGTGTCCATTGTGACATCCTTAAAAACAGTAAGTTTCCTGTTTGGAATCATTTTCAATTTTGTTTGACTGCCAGGTAAGCAGACATCGTAAAAATATTATCTCACTCCTCTCTGTGCATGCACAATTAGGACAAATTCAAGGGTTGTTAAAACGGCAAACTTGTCTTCCTATTCATGTTCAAAATAAAACATTCCATTTAAATAAGTTGTTCCTCGATCATAAACTGATAAGATGGGTGGATGGACAGTCATAAACCAATTGCTTAACCCAGATTTTCGCTTCGCGTGTGCGCGTTCTATGGCACAAACATTCCGTCGCAATGGTCACTCAATGTTTGTTTTAAACTTTTTACTTTAAACTTTTATTTCAGCATATCCCTTTGATTCTGTCATTGTCTGATCGGTTCAGTCTGAAGGTGTTGACTGAGTTCTTTGCATATTTATGTAACAAGTGATAAACACATCTACGCAATGCTCATGGTGTTCTTTGCATATTTCTGAAACAAGTGATAAACACATCTATGCAATGCTCATGGTGGAGCGTTTCGCCTCGATGGCAACCAAATCCCCACCTGCTATTGTGGCCGACAAATCACGATCCTGCATTTCCTTGGCCTGTTCTCTGAGCGCTGTGTGTGGTTCTCATTCACTACAATTATTGAAATACCCCTTCTGGTTCTTGCGAGACAACGCCACACATTTCCCACACTTTGCACCCTCTGGAGTGTTGTGCGTTACGATTTTCTTTTCAGTTACCACCACACGTCCATTGTTCCTCTTTGAGCCATTGTTTTCTTGTATTATGTATCTGTGCCAAAACGAATTTGTTGCAAGATAGATTAGTCAGTCTGTATCTTTTTTGTTTTTTTATTTATTTAAATTTTTGTTGTTTGTCTAACACGTAATAAAAAATCGCAGAGCACGTTTATCTATTGGAAATTTTGTACTCGCATACTCAGACGCGAACCTATAAATGAGCTGCTATACACTGTGAAACCCCGCCTCATGCACTGCTATAGAGGTCCCTACTGATCAGCGACATAAAAATATTTGAAGGTCAAGGTTCAAAGGTCAAGTCACTTTCGTCGGCAAATCAGGGAGGATCGACGAAAATCCCCTTAATTTTTGAGTACATTTTGACGCGATTCGTCTTCAAACTTTCATGGGAATATAGTTCATGTCTGGCGCTCAGCCTGCAGATTTATATTTTTTGGTGGCGATTGGCCTTGACCTTCTATAGTATTTTTTTGTTTTTTCTGTCTATATTTTTTCTTTTATTTTTTTTCTTAAATAACCTTTTTTCTTTTTATGATTTCTTGTTATCTTTTTCTTCTGTCCTCTTTTTTTTCTTTGTCTTCTTCTCCCTTTTTATCCTTTATTCACCTCGTCATCTTTTCTTTGTTTTTTCTCTATAACATTTTTTCTGATACTTTTACTTTTTATTCTAATATTTATCTTTCTTTCTTTTATTTCTCTAAATCTTTTAACTTTTTTTTGCTAAATAATCATCTCCCTTTTTTCATAATCTGCTTAATACACTCTGCAACTTTCATCACTCACACTCTGTTACGTTTATAAATCATTTATTTATTGATTTTTTTGTCTATTTTTTTATTTTCTTTTTTTTGTATCTTAATACTAAATCACTCTCGCAGAGTCAACAGTTAATCTTGAAATTTTTGTAACTTCGCCATATCAGAGGCCTATAGAGGTCCCCTTCACGCATAAAATTCTTAAGTCAAGGTCAAGTCAGTCAAGGTCCACTTTGCTCCGCGCAAAATCAGGGAGTCGACCGAAAACCCTTATTTTTGATGTATTTTAATCGAATCGTATCCGAACATTATGGGAATTCAGTATTATAGTCCTGCGCTCAGCTGATATATTGTTTTGTGCGAATGACTTTGACCTTTCATGGTTAGTGCCTTGAGGATCAAATATTGACCCCAAGGTCAATTTTTCAAGTTTCAAGAACCATATCGTGTAGTACCTCAAATTGAAGCACCTCGATGAGTGCTTTCTAAAGTATGTGCAAGCTTGAGACATTCATGACGTCATTTGGTGACGTTATGAGGAAACACATATTTATCTTGCCAAAACGAAGTTTTTGCAAGATATGTTAGTCAGCTTGTATGTTTTTTTTTTTTTGTTTTTTTTTTTTGTCTGTAATCACATATAAAATTCTGCAGAGCACAGTTATCATTGGAAATTTTTGTAACTTCGCATATCAGAGGCTTATATAGTCCCTTTCAGCACATAAATTTTGAAGGTCAAGGTCCAAAGGTCACAGGTCACTTTCTGTCGCAAATCACGGGAGTCGACGAAACCCTTATTTTTTGAGTAATTTGATCGATCGTCTTCAAACTTCATGAATATAGTTCATGGTCTGGCGCTCAGCTAATTAATTTTGGTGGCGATTGGCCTTGACCTTCATGGTAGCGCCTAAGGTCAAACATATTTGACCCAAGGTCAAAATTTCAAGTTTAGGAACCATATCGTGTAGTACCTCAAATTGAACACACTCGATGAGTGCTTTCTAAGATTGTCAAGCGGAACATTATGACGTCATTTCGGTACGTTATGAGGCAACGCATATTTTTCATGGTTACTCTGTAGAACGATTCTCATCCGGAATCTCTCGTAGGCAGATATCCTCAAGAGTCGCTCCTGGTGGATAGCAGCTCTGTTCACCTCAGTGTGACCTTAAAGAAGTCACACGTGGTCACATTTTGCAAGATACGGGTCACCCTGCGGTGACATTGGGTTTATTTCAGTTTGAGTGAGCTAATAAGCTGACACTTGAGTGCTACTTGCCTTGTTGACATGTCTTAAAAGCAAAAACAACTCAAACGAAAATATATAGGCATCGACACACACCACACACACACACACACACACACACACAATGAGAAAAGGGAAGATAGCAAGTTTAACCGGATATTATGTTTAAAACTTAAAACCGGAATAAACTTCTTGTTTTTTAGTGGGGGGGGAGGGGCTCAATGTTAAAAAATAGTGAGGCTGCTCAAACAAGGGTAATCTATTCATTAAATAATAAATATGCACAAAGGAGAGTGTGTGGAGGTGGGTGCTCGGATGTGTGGATGATGGGTGCCAAAACCTTGTTTAGTTCACAGATTGTGAGCAGTTCACATGTCTGATGGACTCTGGAATAGGAGCTTGAGTACCATGAATTAAACGCATTATTACACAATAAATAGAACACAGGAAATATTTCAAGCTGGTGGTGGTTTGTGAGATCAGCATTGGGTGAAGTTCCTGAACTCCTGAAAAATCGTCTCAAGATCGCGATTTCTCTGCGTCGTCTCATTCACAGATCTGGAAGGAGAGAATCAAAATCTGTTAGCAATTTCATTACTCTCACCAATTACTTTCCAGTTAAAAAAGGAGCTCAGAAAGGTTTTGCTTCCATTTCTTTGAAAACTGATATTCCTCGAATAATGCTCTTTTGGTACTCCCATCTGAGCCTGTGGATGATTGATGCTTGGATCCCAGATTCAAATCCC
>CM068956.1:69640940-69654563 GCA_035128595.1 Eptatretus atami
CCCAATATTTTCCAACAAGGCAATGTTTAGATAGTATTTCTTCCCATCCCCTCCATTGGCACAAGCAATTCGAGACACTCATCCAATGTGAGTTTGAGCAGAGTGTTCTTTATGAACAACAAGGAATTTATTTTTATTTTTTAAAGTTTTTGTCAATCCCAAAAGCACTAGTGTCTGTGCTTTCATATTTCCCAAAAAAATAATACCACCATCACGGTGTCTCGATTAAATTTTAAACTAGGTTCTTCATTTTCTGGGTTTTCTGGGTCTTCAGAGATGGTTGGTCCAGGGAAACTTGAGAGTAAAAAGTGCAGAGAAGTATTTGGAGTGAAACCATTGTATGAAAAGCACATGTGGAAGCCTTGGAAGGCTTAATGTGATTAGATCGCCATCGGTGGGGAAACCAGGGACAAAAAATGAGCTCAGCAAAGAGTTTTGAACGTTGCACATACAGTATGTACTGAAAATACAGAATATAATGGTGACAAGCATACCCTCACACATAGGTGCATAACGCTGCCGGGGTGTTTCATTGGCTGGGCTGCACACCCTGATGTGTCACCATTTGATGCAGGACACTTTCAATGGCTCCCTTTTCGGAGCAAGTGGTATCATTTGTTGCCGACCTCAAGAATGACCGGCTGAGTCAACCCGTCCAAGTGTTATTCGCCCCCGTTGACTTTGTCGAAATGGGGGCTTCTTGGATTTGGTCAATTTTCATGTCCCTGTGTGTGTGTGTCCGAACCATATCTCGACATGTAGTCTAACCCGATTTTATTCGTACTTGCAGTAGACAAACACATGATGTTTTGCAGGAAGCACATGATTTTGAATGTGATTGTGATCAAAGATGGCGACTGGGGCCATTTAGTTGTAAAAACCCGATGTGAACACCGTCCTCAACCATTCTCGCACATGCATTTACGATGTTTTCAAAACCTGGCAAGCAGCAAACGAATGACGGCTTGTATAATGCACATTTCATTTTTTTCGAGATAATATTCATGATGGCCGAACTGGCGTTGTTCCTGAAATTGTGTCCCAACCATTTTCAGACTAATGCATGGTCCAATTTTGTTAAACTTGGCACCAAGCACAGCACATGATGGCATACACACGCACCTCATTTTAATTTGTGATGTGGTTCAAAGATGTTCGACTGATGGACTGGTGCCATTTTGTTGAAAAAAACCAACCTGGTATCCAAACACATCCTCAACCATTTCTCCATACATGGCATTTCGATCTTGTTCAAAACTTGGCGAGATAACGAATGTGCTTCATATGCATGTCAACTTTTTTCAGGATCAGATCCAAAGATGGACCGACTGGTGGCCATTTTAGTTGTAAATAAATTGGGCTAGCCATTAATTCCATGCAATAAAATTACTCAAAACAACAAGAGGTTATCACATGATTTGCCATGACAAAATATCTTGGCATGGGCTTGAACTCAGGACCTTTAAAGTCTTAAGCCAAAGCAACCAACTTAACATCTTAGCCACCACCCAAAGGTTGCAGAATAAAATTCCTTTCACCAATTCCCAAATTGAATTAAGCATGAGCCCTCACTGTGATTTCACCTTTCATTCAAGTTGTGAGAAAAGCTGACATAAGGTGCAGGTGGTTCGTCCAGTGGATGATAACGTCATGGATGAGATGATTGAGCGGAAAGCTCGAGCCTGAACATCTTCCATGGTTTACCATGGAAATAGGTGTTTCAGTGGACGAGTCTCAGGATGACAGGTGAAAGTGTGAGATTTGAATCGATTGAAAGGGACCTATTTTTGAGGGTGAGACCAGCATCTGACCTTTTCAAAGAGATCAGAAAAAAAAGGAGGAGTCGTGGAGAGATCGTGTCGAAGCAAATGGGCTAGCGAGATTGTGAAATAACACGGGGAGTCCTCTTCCGTGATATAATGAGCTTCTGGAAACGGCACTCATTAAATACCCTCTCCCACCATCAATGGGAAACGCACGACATGGTAACATTTACAAAGATAATTTACATCGGCCCACTCCTGGTGAGGGGACGAATTGTTACCAACCCTTTCTTCGTGACCCGTCGTCCACTTGGCAAGTTTAATTGTTTGAGATTGCAGAAGTTAACGAGTGAATAATCAACGTCAGGGGACAGACGGATGCTAAAATGCATATTTTAAAGTCGATGACAGATTGACAGGGCTCACGGGGACCTCACTTGGGTCATTATTGCATTTTGCATGGGGCCCCAAAGGACGAACCGCTGACCCTATTGCAGGCACCCAAAATGTTACAAAAATTCCTGGTTCCCAGCATACAGGGGGCAACTTGCATCAGCAACAGTGCTGCACCGCTGCGAGACTGATAACAACACAGAAACATGCCACATCCGACCACGAATACCTCTCCACCCCAACACTGTGCAATGAGCTGTTGGCTTAAATTGGTAACTCCTCTCATCACAATAACGTTTTCATTGAAATTTCTCTCAAACTTACATCGCTTATAATTTCGTTTTGCAAAATATGCATAAATTCTTGTTTCAGTTTTCAAATTTTAATTTAATTGAAAATGCAATAGAAATTAACATTCACCCCATTCCACTCCCCTTCTATCCCCCAACATCCCGAGATGAACCTTGACCTCACAGCAAATTGTTCTGATAGTCAGCTAGCAGGCACGGACACGACCTATGATCTATATGCTGTTATCAATCATCATGAGTCTCTCCCTTCAAAACCATTATACGAGTATGGCGCACTACCACAAAGAGCACCACAAAGGGAACCACACCGGTATGGTCAGGAAGGCCAATTGGGGTCTTTCATTTAATTGAGTTGTCCGTTGTGCTCATTAAATTTGCTACTACTTACTCCGTCCCCCAAAACTCCTTCCCATTCTTCATGCTCAGGTATTTTGCTGTGAAACATAAGCTTCAAACTATCTTTTACTAACTCATTCACTCCACCTCCAACTCCCAACCACCACCTCCTTCCAAATTTTTCCATTTTCTTCAGCTTGAGAGTGTGTCTGTATTCTATCTGTCCACCCCTGCATCCTCCCCTACCCCTCATTCCTTCCTCACATTCCATTATTGCCAAAGTCTTCTCGACTTTATCCTTCAACCACTGAACACCACTCTATGCTGAAACGTCGAACTTGTGAGCCTTAACATTTTGTGTGTTGGACAGGATGGAGGATGTTTGACGACCACAAAGTGAAGGAGATTCAATGAAAATGACGTTTGCACAAATGAGGCGTACGTGCTGTTCTACCCAATACTGCCAAACATCTGCTGCGCAGCCATAAGACAAGCAAGGCAGGTACAGGTAAAGACCCTCTTAGAATATCTCTGACACAAAAAGTTAAGTTTTTCGACATTGTTCAGCCTCATGGTGAATATTGTACAGATATTGCTGTTCGGAGATAATCTAGATTATCAAGCGTAGATAAGAGGACAAAACCCAGCACAGGACGGGTGTTTGGATCTGGGATCCAAGGGCTCGATGAGCCAGATTGAGTGGTGAAACATGAGAATGCATTTTTCGTGAAAATATGTTTTCAAAATAATGAAGCAAAACTGTTTCTGGGCTCCTTTTATCTGGTATATACTTCATGAGAGTCATGAAGTTACTCACAGATGATTATATTCTCTCCTTCCTTCTTAAGTTAACAGTCCAAAATTTAACACAATCTTCACCATTTTTCAAGGCTTCAAGAAACTATACCCAATTTCTGGTCTCACAAAAAGACCACCCCGCAGCCAAGTCCATTTCCCTAGTTGGTGCAACCATCACCATCTTGTTCCCTCACGGTATGGAGAATCATTCGGTTTAATGACGTATTTCTGGAACCAGTTTGTATCGAGATTTACTCGCGTTGCATGTGGGAAGATCGGTGAGACACTCTTTTTGGCTTTTGTCTATTTCTGCTTTCTGTATTTCTTTCCTTCAGGCACTCCTTTATTTTATCCCAAAAAGTTTTATTTTCATGTTTTTAAAACAAGTCATATAATAAACAATGAACATACAATCAAATAGTTCTGAAAGAAAGGAAGAGAAATGAACAAGACAAGAAAGTTGGACTAAGCTGCAAATTTGAAAGACCTGGAAAGCCCTGTTTTCTGATCGTAATTATATATATATATAGATAACCCACGCTCTGCGCGACATGTTGGGGGGGTGTGTTTGAGAAAGTATGTTCAGTAGTAATTTTACTTTAATGCAAGAAAGTGGAATACGATTTACTGTTTCATAACCATTTTATTTTTTACCTTTTTTTTTACCGTGCCACCTTCATATGGTCTTTGAGATTAAGTAAGCCGAATATTTTCACTTACGCGAGCCAGAACAAAGGTCGAAGAAGCGCACACGAAAACCACAAACTCGGAAATAATATATAAGATATATTATATATATATATAATATATATAATATATATATTATATATATATATACAGTCAAAAGCTCGTTACTATTGCCACCCGGCGGGACCGAGCAAAAGTGGCCATAGTAACAGAGTGGCATATAACGAGATTTTGTAAAAACCGCTTATTTTACTCAAGTTTACCCTCGTTAGTTAATCTACACAAAAATTTATTACCAGCAAGTTAAAAGGACGACTTGTATAAGGGCTAACGCGGACGGAAACAATACACACACTGAACAGAGTTCACACATTAACATATTGGGGACATGGCGAAGAAAATTCACGACACACAAAGCTCTCAAGAATGTCGGCTGGCGCATCTCTTTCGGCGATCCGTGCATCTCGTTGTCTAGCGATCGGCACGCTTGCATCACACCGGGCTTCCCGTTCTCTGCTGCAATTTGAACTTCGGACGGTTGCTACAAGCGCACTGGGCTTCCTCGAACGGAACGATTTCCTCCTCGACAAGTTTACCTCGTCATCTCGCTTATCCACCGGCTCCTGCACTGCACAGAATCTCCTCCGCAATCTCCTCCAGCGTAAATACCCGCCAGTCGCGAGCGCTCGTCGCTTCGAGAAAGTCAGGACAGGCTCGATGTCCTTCGTTCTCGTGCATCTTTTCCTCGCAGCAGAGTTCCCAGATGTCGGGCAGCTCCGCAATCCTGTGGCTCAGTTTGATTCTCCTCTTCGATGAACTTGGGCCTTCGCGAAAACAGTTCTGATCGTCGACTTGCCGACCTGCTCCAAGCACGCCGGCGACGAGGTTAGAGCGTTCGAGCAACGTGAACTTGGAACTCCTTTTCCCTCGTCTATGGCCTCAAGCCGGCGCATAGCAGGAGCTTTGTATGGCGCTTGAGGTTCCTATTGATTCCTGATCCCTTGGTTGCGAATTGGCTTCGTGTTGGGTGGGAAAGAAGCCAGTGGAGGTTGTTCAGCTCGAAGCTCGGGAGGGTGGCCAGAAAGTTATCGAGACAGAACCAGCACTCTGCGTCCCTGCTGGCAGTCGTCCGTCCCACGCACGCAAAACATCTCCTCGAAAAAGCTCGCGTCATCCACGCTTCGAGTTCGCCTTGTACTTGACCGGGATCTCTTTTCTTGAAGGCACGGGGTTTCTTGGAATTGCCAATCACCAGAAAGAGTGGTACTTCTCGGCTGCCGCTCATTGTTTGCCCCAACCAGAAGAGTTGATCCTTTGCTTGCTTTTCTTTCTCCAGTTACACCGCTCTCCCCTGAAAGCCATGTCGTGTTCGGAAGCAGCTGCCAGAGAAGAGTCCAGTTCGTCCAGGTTGAAGACGTCACGTCTGCGGAGAAACTGCCCGAGTAAGGCCGGAGAACGTGTTGTTGCCACTCAAGAAGGATTGCGATCCACCGCTCCAGCTCGCCTGCACTGTCTTTCTTGAACGTGATGCCGTGGCGCTTCTTGGAAAATTGCCCAACCCAACCGTCGCTCGCCATGGAAGTCTGGGATGTGGCATCAGCTCGGCCATTTGTCCATCGCCTTCTTCCTTGATCAGATCGCCGCTGACAGGCCATTTCTGTCCTCTTGATTGCTTCAGCCACATGAGCACTCCCTCATTCAAGCTTGGGTCGTGAGCCTGGTCAACTTCATGCGCTTCGATGGAAATCCAGCTTTGATTGCAGCCTCGATTGCATCCTTCTTGTGAGAATCCCTTCACGGTGGTTCTTTCTTAACTTCGACGCCCCATTTCTTGCTAATCTTCCCTGGCCACTTGGACTGATTGGCTCCTCTTCGCGGCATCGATGATCTCCTTCTTCTGCCTTCAGCGTAAAGTCGGTCGCTTGCGTTTTGAAGCTGACATTATGGGCTGAATTTGAAAAAAAAAATGATGTCACTGTTGTAACGTGTGCCGGTGTCTGTGTGTGTGCTCGCGCTTTTGGTCTCGTTGTGCGTGTTGTGATTGCTTGTTGTGGCTGGTATTCGGGGAGAAGAATCGCGTGTTTTGACACAGTCTGACCCTATGCGCGTACGTATTGGAGTTTATGTTGTGCGCAGTGGACTGTAGTTCGCGCTCGGCCTTTGGACGGAGTGTGAATAATCGAGCACTGCCAATACAGACTTTTCACCGAAACTCGTGCCTTTTAACAGTCACACCCAGTAGTGCATGTAGCGAGAGTAGGCCGTTGGCATATAAATGATTTTGTATTGATTTGTCGGACGAGCAAAATGGATATAGCGAATGCAGTAGAAGCGAGGTGGCATAGTAAACGAGCTTTGACTGTATATAGATATATATATATATAATATATATATATATAATAATTATATATCTATATATATATTGGATTCGGCTATATATGCTAGATATCCCCTTATTGTCTGTTTTTCCGTCTGTTGTTCCGTGTGTTATGTGTGTCTGCAACGCGAGGCTCCACAGCACGAACCGCGAACGATTTCGATGAAACTTTGCCAACGTGTGGAATGTATACTGGGATGTGCGCGTTTGAATTTCGTTCGCCTAGCAACCACCCGTTGCTGTGCCAGCGGCCCCGAAAAACTGCGTACAGTATTTTCAATACTTGTCCTTCAGTTTTGAATGTAGAGGAAACGAGACTTCGGAATTTAAACCACTTCGAGATATTTAGAAAATTATTACTCGAAGCCGATTTTTGATTGAGGTTTTATTTTTTCCAAATGGTAGTCCTTTCAAAAATCGGTTGTCTATTCACCGTCCATTTGTTATGAGGGGCTTAGGAAAGTGGGCGGAGCTTAGGGAAGTGGACATGGTGATGAAAAGTGGGAGTGGGTAGGAAAGTGGGGTGGCTTATGGAAAAGTGGCGTGCTATAAAAATATGTGTGGCTTCAGCGGTGTGGTCAAACAGAGGATTGGAGAAAGTTTATCGGTTTTCCGTGTGTGTGTGTTGTGTGTGTGTGTGTGTGTTTGTGTGTGGGTGTGTGTGGTGTTGTTGTGTCTGCAACGTTGAGGCTCCACAGCACAAACCAGGCAAAACCGATTATTTTTCAAATTGTAGTCTCAAAAATTAGGATGTCTATTTTCGTCATTTTTTTTATGAGGAGTGCAGTTGGCAAAATACGCAATAGGAAAAATATTGCCAGGCAGAGGAACAATTGTATGTTGAACCAATACGTCTTGGCATGAATCTCGTTCGGTGGATCGGTCAGAAGTTTAAAAGCATCGTATCCAGTCGTTCGATCCTAGCGAATCCCTCGTCGCTTTAACCGGCCTTGTTATATAATTATATATATATAATATATATATATATATATATATTAATATTATATTATATATATATACATATATATATATGATATATATATATATACTTATATATATTTATACACACACACACACCACACACACACAATGTGGAGATATTGAACATCTCCCAACACTGAAAACGCCATTCTTGGCAGAATTACTTTTTAAACAGTCGAAAGTAACCTTTTAAAGGCCACAAGCATTCACCTGACTTATCTTTACTGCCCACACAGCTGAACATCTGGCTTTACTGTTGAGCAGAGCAAAGATGGAATGCTGTGATATAATCTTCCTGTCACCCTAGGTTTTCTTACGCCGAACATTGACCAAAAACAGATCTTCCTGCTAATGGAAGACAATACTTTGTCGGCCCAAAAAGAGAAAACAGGCACTAGCTTTTCCACTTCAAGAAATTATCTCTGGAATGAGAAACAGATGTCCACAGGGGGGCAGGGCAATTGTAATATAAGCAAGCAAAATGCCAAGCGAGGAGAGTTTGGATGGAGCTGGACGACTGTGGGGTGTCTATCTTCCTATCTCTCCATGTATACATGTTTGAGTAAATTAAAGCCTTCTCTACCACGATCAGTGTGGACATTGCCTCGATCTCAATCGCCTTGGAACCTGATCTCAACATTTGGCATCATGGACAGATGAGTCGGATCACGGGCAAGGGAGCGAAACTGCCCTTGTGAGACAAAGAAGGAAGAGCTGGCCAGCTTAAGATAAGGTAAGAAAAGAGCTCCCTCCTTTCTCTCACTGGGATATGGTTCGCTACTCTCTCTCTTTGTGATCTGTCCTCATCTTTAAAAGAACAGGGTGAGAAGGATTTTGTACAACATCAAAAAGGGGGTACCCCAGGAAGGTTTAGGTCCATGTGAGTGAGGAAACCAGGAAGGGCAACCCAAAGAACACTCAGGACGGGTCCATTGAGGTGAGGAAATCGGATGGGGACAACCCAAGAACCTAGGACGGGGGAGGGTGTAGAGGTGAGGCCATAGGCGAAGGGCATGAGGCCACACAGCCTGCACACGGTGTACCGCGCAGGCCGAACGGAAGATTTGGGAAGGGAAAGGGTGTGAAACCCCTGACCCAACCCAAGTATTCCGTTGGGAGATTGAGGCACGGAAGGTGTGCCAGGAGTGTGAGGGTCCGGGGAAGGTGTAAAGATGCCCGACCCAGCCAGAGACACCCACAGGCGGGAAATACTGAAACAAGAATACTCTAGAAGATCAGGAAAGTGAGAATAAAGCTGTAACAAAATTATGGACCTTGATCATGTGATCAATTAGAATTTATGGTACGAATGATCATATAAAAGGACCCTATGCATCCTAAGATGAGATCGTTAAGATATGCATATGTAATAAGCCCGAACCAGACTTGAAAGCTTGTAAGAGTGTAAGGAAGAAGCATGACAAATAAATAATGCTGCAAATGTTAAGTAGCAAATAAAGTGTTAAGATTAAAAGAACAAGTTGAGAAAACACAGGGCCCCACCCATGCAAACTTGCAGTGCAGGGGTGGGAGCCAAGAATCCATGCAGCGTGACTCACTTGCATATGTGAATAACACACCAAGGTTGTGTCCGGACCTGGAGCCATGAACTGCTGGCCACAGTTTCTTCCTTCCAGGTCCGAAAGTAACTCCGAGGTAGAAGGAGCGGTAGCTCAAATCGGTATTACGAATCCATCGAAAGAACATGGCTTGAGATTAAAATGTGAACAAGAATTGGTTTTGTAACAACCGCAGACGAAGCCAGGCTGTCTGTGAAAAATGAAAGGTGGGAGGAATGGAGCCCCACTGTGATGTGGAGAATGTGTGCGCTTTGCCTGAAGGTTTAAAGCGTGACAGGTCGGTGTTTTCCAAGCCAACAAAAACTTGCCCCTACCTCTGAAAATTTGTACAAACCGACCCGGAAAACCAGTAACAAGTTAAATTGAGAATATTTTAATTAATCGCGGTTGGAAATAAAAAGTAATTTTATGCGAGGTGTTTATTAGAGTCAAAAAGTTCTGAAAAGTGTCTAAATTCATTTGTATACGTTTTAATGTGTGTGATACGTGTGTGTTCGAGCGCATACGCAGTTTTGTTTGAATGCGTGGCGGTTAATCGTGCTGTGATGTAGTAATACCTGCTATGAAGTTAAAGATTTGCCGGTCTGTCGGACTGTGCGCGATCTTTGCTTGAATTGGCTGCGTGAGATTTGCCTGAAAAGGGGAGACTGGCTTTGTAAGAAATTATATATATATATATATTATATATATATATATATATATATATATATATATTTAAACCGAGTGAAGCACGGAAATTATCAGCATGGTCGGTTGCATCATTATTGTCAGGATCTGGGTTTACAGTCGATCGTGTATGGATTTGTGTTGAATGTACGAAGTAAGCCGTGTGTGGAGCTCTTGGATGTTTGAGGGAGGGCCACCCTGTGGGGGAAGCACGAAGCACGAGTGGAGTTAACATCTGGCTGTGTTGAAATCGGCCGTGTCGAGAGTACTGTGTAAAATTTTGCGAAGCCGTTCATCTGGCCTTACAAATTACAAGTACATTGTGCAAATGATCACGTGTGACGACTTTGCATACATAAATATAGATGCTATACCACCACATTAACTGCTCGTCCCTCGGATGGATGTTAAGTTGGTTGTTCCATCTGCCGAGCACGTAAATGGTGGGGATTGCGCGAAGACCCTTGTGGAGCTATCAGTCTCGGCGATGCAATATCCAAATATCTCCGGGGTCTGACGAGACGCATACACGTTGTTATCTCAGCGCAGATCTAAACTGCCACCCTGGTGTTTCACATGCACGGTGAGGTCTGCTAACATCGTTCGTGGACATTAAAGATCCCACGATGCCTTTCGTGAAGAGTCGGCAAGTTATCGCTGGAACCCTGACAATTCATGATGGGCATAAGTGACTCGATTTCATTGTGTGTAGCACGTGGCGACAGATTAGTATCAATCGTCGCAAAGACGTGGCAGTGCCACTGATGCAGTATCTCCTCTACCATACACTCACTGGAACTGTGCTCATCTCGCCGACCTGGGAAGGATGGCGGGCTGAGTTAACCCCCAACCACTAGACCAACACCAGGCTGTCGGTTGTACTGTACGAGTTTACTTCGGGCTCATGTAATAGATAATTGAGAATTTGGCAGATTAAAAACAATTCCTGATATAACATGTTTGTTGGAGTCTTACAATGAAATATGGGAGAAAATATGTAGAACGGATCAAAACCTCTACGCTGCACGGCGTGCTCTGGCGTTTGAGTAAGGGAATGTGAGTTATGCGGATGGGGTGATTTAGGATCGCGGCTGCGAGGTTTGGATTGGACTGGAGGTGAAGTTTCACAGCGATCTGTTTGATGTCTGTCCACGAATAAACACCGCAGTTACATTAACTGTTGTAAAAGGATACAGAACAAAGGAGTTGGGCCAATGATCACGTAAGTAAAGGGTTTGCCAAGACAATATTCACGTCAGTTAAGGCCAGAAATTTTATCGCATGGAGGAGAATGAAGGGTGCGAAGGGATTGGTACCACATAGTACTGAATGAAGGGTCACCTTGGTCAGTGGCGTCCTAAGGTATAGCAGGTATGGCATATGCCCTGGACACCACTTGAAGTGGGTGCCACTGAACAGGCTCGGTCTCTGTCAAGAATGGAATATTGAAGTTGAAAGACGTCAGAGACGGAAGAAACAAATGGCTGATAGAACTCGAGAGAGCTGGGTTAACAGTGAAGGAGTAATGGCTTGTGGCTATTCTGAATGTTAGAAGTGTTATAATAAAGAGGAATATTTATTTTATTTTTTGGAATGGTTGGAATCGAAAGATGTCCGACACTGGACATAACTGCCAGGGTATGTAGTGTACACTGAAAATAACATCTTGGAAAGTGATACTGTGCTAATTGCGGATATGCAATCTAGCCGAGGTGAAAGCATATTCTGATATGTGTATACTGTACAGGATGACACAATGTAGGGAACTTGGAAATAAGAGGTATTTAATATCAAAAGTGTGCAGTCGAGATGGTAAATCGATAGTAAAATATTGAGCACAAATGAAGCAAGAGATATTGTTGCGAATCTGGCAGCCGTGAGCGCTTACATTCGGGTCCCCGTGGGTCAGTTATTTCGTTAAGTGAATGTGGATAGATGGCTGCCTTTCCCTATGTCTGATGGGAGTTAAGTGTCGTGCGCTGTGAGTTATTTTGTATATTCACAACAACAACGACCTCCTCCCTGGCTTCCTTCCACCATCGGCCTTTTCGACGAGCATACGTGCCGAGGCCTGTGGGGGAGTTATATTGGCAACCAACGCTACCCTCCTACCCAGTGCTTGCAGCGGATCAAGTTGCAGGTTCGAGTCCCGCCGAGCCGGATTGTCAAAGGCCGCACAGGCAGGAAGGTCCAAGCAAGCTTCTTACCTCCAGCTCACCTTCCCCCAAGCGGGGGGGTAAAGACCCGACGAGTCTATTTCCTTTTGAGGTGTGCTCGGTGGAACCGACTCTACTGCTCCCTCTAGCGGTCGTGCTCGCCGCTGATACCCGGCCCCACAACAATATGGTCTCAAGTGAGGGTAAAGTGGTTGCCCAAAAGGTGTTTGCTCGTTAGCTCACAAAGTGAGCCGCACGAGAAAAGGGGATGATGTAGAAGGAGGTGCTGAGAACATGTACACTCAAGGACTGCAGAGGTGGGAGAAAATCGAAAATTTGTGAAATCAAAGTTTTAGTAGAAGCTATGTGTATTATCAAATGTTTGTGGTGTGTGCTGCCTTTTGGCTGTTGGTTGCATCACTGGTTTGGGCATGATTGTGCTGCTGATGCGGTGCCCCTATTACCAGTGTACTGATGTTCATTTTTGCCAGTCTTTAAGGAATGACAGGCTGAGTCAGCCCTCTGGGGTTTTGGGTAATGAAATTTGAGCTCAGGGCTTTAGGATCCCAGGTCACCACTCTAAGTGCTAGGCCAACAGTACATATTAATTATTGGTAAAATGTCTGTAAAAATATGGACATATATACATGAAGATTAACTCTTGTGATGCTAATAAATATTGTGAAAGAGTTTACAGCAGGTTGGAAGGGAGGCTGCGGAGGAACACGCCGACTGGGTGGACAAACAGGGTGTTCGAACGGAGGAACGTCCTGAAAGACGCATTGGACTGGACCCTTTTCAGGTATTATTGGTTACCCAAGGAGCTGTCAAGTGGAAAGGTAAGCCAATCATGGATTTACGCATCCCACTGCAAAAGAGATACACGAAGTCGTAAAAAGAAAGAAAGAAATCTGCAAGTTGAAATGTTACTGGAGGTTTATGACAGATGTGGCAGTGCTTTTGATTAGCATGTGTATAATCTATATCGTGATAATATGGACAATAACAGATAGTGAGGCATTTTGGGAATGTCATAGAGAGCAGAATGTTTGGTAGGTTATAGTAGGGGAAACAAGGAATGGTTGTGACAGGGTACGCAGGAAGAAAAAGGTAAACATTGGAACAATTGCATGAGGAAGGCATATATGGGAAACACTTATAGGCCCTTACATACAATTATGCATCTCGTGTGACACGGGATGAAGGGACAAAGGCACTGTATGCTGAAACAAGGAATATGTTACATGAAGGGGATAACTGGGACAAGGATAGATATAAGGATACGAATATATAATCTTGCGGAATCCCAGACATCATTAAATGGTATATTTCTGTGACCTCGCGGAACACCTAAGGAAGGTAGCTGCAGGTACCATGACTATTTTAGGAAGAAGGGTTCAGATATGGGTAATGGAATGTGTTTGGTGGATGGGACATGGATATTCCACATATTGATCGTTGGCCTTATGATATTCAGTGTTATTGTCATCATGGTGCATAAAAGTAATGATCGGTGTGTGTGTGTGTGTGTGTGTGAGGAAAATTTACCACAGTGACGACAATTGGTGGTGCATG
>CM068956.1:69750315-69761178 GCA_035128595.1 Eptatretus atami
CATGTTTTAGTGTTTTGTTTGTTTTTTACCGTTTTAGACGAATTTTGGGATTTTAGCACACAAATCAACCTTCGTTGAGACGGCCGAGACGGCCGCCATTTTGTAGTTTGATTAGGGGAATCACCGCGTGATTTCGTACAAGTTTTGTTCACACAAAAAAATATTTCACGAAAGAAATTAAGTGAACCACTATATTCGTTATTGTTGTGTGTCTCTGTCTGTCCTGTCTGTCTGTCTGTCTGTCTGCTGCTGCTGTTCTGTCTGCCTCCTGTCTGCGTTCTGTCTGTCCTGTCTGTCGTCGAGCATAGCTCCGTGGTTTGATCGATCCTGACAAAATTTTGGTGGAGGTTTATATCATGATTAGTTGTGTTTTCCTGAAAATGGGCGTGGTGCGCCCATTATGGGCGGAGCCAGCGCCCAACAAACGTGTTTTAGGGGTAGCCAATTTCAATTTGCATCTTCTCCTTGGGGTTTGTCGAATCTGCAGTGGTTTCGGTATTTGGTTAGCCCATGGCACCTTCATAGCCCCACGGAGCTCGATTTTTCATTTTCGTCCCAAGTCAAGGTCAAAGGTCAGTCACGAACTTAGAAATTTTCGAATTTTGACATAAAAATCATCGCGCCACTTTGAGACGAGGATGACAATATTTCATATCTTGAGGTCATTCCCACCTAAACTCTTCAACATTTTTTCTCTATCTCGAACACCTTGCCCGTGGCGCCCCCTTCAAGTTTGTTTTTACGCTGATTTCATCAAGTATGGATAATTTCCTATAGTGCGAAATGCCATATAGCCTATATGACGTTATATTGTTCTGGAATGTTCCAGAGGAAGTTTTGCACCAAAGGTCATAATCCTTGACCTTTGACCTTAAGGTCAAAAAGGTCAAATTTTCAAGTTGTGGGAATCGAACCGGGTTTTCGACTTCTCCGCCGAACTAACTCCAATAAGCTATAGCACGTATCCTGTTCCTTATTTTAATGTCCACAACATTGTTTTGTGACCTTTAAAGGTTATGCAAAGGTCAAATTTGAAAGTTGTTGAACGAAACGGGTTTCCGACATTTTGCACTAATACCTGTCCTCATACCACATCATGTTGATCATTTTTATAACTTGGTCTAACATTATCACATTGTCTCATCCTTGACTTCTGAAACAATCTACTCGTCAATACCACTCGTGAACCATCGTCGTCTTCAGACTTGTAATACTAACTTAGTAGTTTTAAAGTAGTGTCTAGTAAAAAAAATCGACCGAAATTAAGCATGATTCCCATGATTCTCGTCTCAAAATTTTATTTAATTTAAAAAAAAAAAACTTTTTTTTTTCTTTTTTTTTTTTTTCCGGAATGATTCTCGGCGCTACTCGGCGCACATGCTTCGTTGGGTCAGTGGTTGCAGGTGAGTTTTGACACAATCAGTAGTAGTACCTGTAGTAGGACAAGTTTTGTTTGGATGAGAGAGTTTGTTTGGATGAGTGAGTTTGATGGGTGACTTTGGTTGGTTGGATGAGTGAATTGATGGGTGAGATTGGTTGGGAGTGATTTGATGTTGAGATTGTTGGATGTGAGTTTGATGTGTGATTGGTTGGATGAGTGAAGTTGTTGGGTGAGATTGTTTGGATTGAGTGAGTTTGATGTGTGACTGGTTGGATTGAGTGAGTTTGATGTGTGAGATTGGTTGGATGAGTGAGTTTGATGTGTGAGTTGGTTGGATGAGTGAAGTTGTTGGTGAGATTGTTGGATGAGTGAGTTTGACTGGCATGAGTTGGTCAATCCTGGTCACAACCACCCCATCCCCCTACCATCTATCTAAAGGCACAACGACCACACACACACCACACCACACACACACAACACACCACACACACACAACACACACACACAACATCACCACACCATCCTCACATCCACACCCTCCCCTGTGTGTATTCAATCTCACACGTAAACTCATCATCCAACATCTGAACATCCAACTCACTCAATCAACAACATCACCCATCAAATCACACTCCACCTTAAATCTACTTATTATTATATTGCTAAAAAAACTTTTGAATAAATATGTGGCTAGTTTTCTCCTGTGGCAATCTTATTAAACTGCGATTAGGCCTAAGTGGCTAATTCCTTTTGAAAGCCAGAGCACACCCGAAACACGGACCCAAGCGGATCACATGCTGACGAACACAATCAGACGAGAGGATGTCCGAATCGACACCCATTGCCAAAATGAAATCTCTTTCGTCAAAATGTTGAAGAACTTTCTTTCCGCTCCCCAGGCCTAGGTAGTTCCCTCATCGGTGGTCCGGCATCTTGTGATGTTACCCTATTTCACTTGCGTATTTAAACCGGTATTTCACTGGCTGCGACAAGGCTCGCGACTAGTTGGAGACACAAAATTGGCGATAAACGAGCAATAATTTTTCAACTTGGTAATCGCACGTTTATAACTAAAACATTTTGCGTAGGTATGTCCACGAATAATCGCACGGTTGTCGCGGACAACTCCCCGCGAAATTTGGATTGAACTTCCCTGAAGTTCGTTATACCATGTCGGCACGCATTGCGGCGACGTTCAGGTGACAAAATGAGATTTTTTCTTTGGACATGCAACTGTCGCGCGCGCGGATCGTGCAACCCATCCCGCGCAAATGTCGTGCACTCACACGCAGCTGTGCGTGACAAATTGACGAATCGTGGACCAACATTATTATCATATGATATAGCCTCTTCCCTTCCAGCAATCATTTTGTCATCAGAGTCAGCGAGATGGACCGCAGAAGAAGTGCAGAACCTGCGGATGAGGACTCAACTGATTGGGACGGGCCGACATGCCTGAAGGCCTGCAGATGTTCCCTTGTCTGCGCGGTCAAGAGGCCAAGTGCCACAGCCAGGAAAGGAGGGCCGAGAGAAAGAAGAATGAAGATGGTTTAGGTGAGAGAAATGCTCTTGAAGAGACACAAGTATCGCATGTTGAAAGCTCATGAGCACACCTTAGAGAGCGATGTCAATGTCCTCAGGAACTTGTCGATATGACCAAGAGCTGTCACCACTATGGTGGAAGAATCTCACGCCTGGCTTGAGAAGAAAGCACCAACTTTTAGAAAAGCCTTGTCCCCTGGACTCAAGCAGGCATCACTGTAAAGGTATCTTTAAAAACAAAGCCCCCGCCCCCCATGGGATTCTTACAAAGTCGCTGGCGCACTATGGGTTGGTTGCCCCACACCCTCGTATTGTTGTGCCGAGGTGTGCCATGGGGAGCCATTACGACCACTACCAGAGACCAGCGCTTCAAGTGTCCCACAACAGAAGAGGAGTGGAAGGAGGTGGCTTCAGGGCTTCTAAGACACCAGTGGAACTTCCACATCAAGAACTGCTGTGGCTGCATAGAATGGCAAGCATGTGAGGATACAAGCTCCACCTCATCTGGCAGTCTGTTAACTAACAACTACAAAGGCTTTCTCTCCATCCCATTTGCTGGCGCCTGGTGGTGCCAACTACCGTTTATTGTATGTGGATGTGGGTGCCTATGGTGCTGACTCTGATGCTGGAATTCTTCAGCAGAGGTGTGGACTGTATCATGCTCTGGGAGCAGGCCAAAGCTGGGTCCTGCCAGCAAGTTCAACCCCTACAAATGGTTGTTCCACTTGGGCAACACTGTATATAAATAATACAAAATTAAAAATCAAAATTAATAAATGGGAAAAAAATTCAATTCTTGCCGCACACACTGAGGGAGAAATTACTTGCCTTACATAGTACACATATTTGATTTTTTGCCGAGATGAATTTCAAAACTAAAAACTCTCTATAATGATGGAACAATTTTACTCAACCAGTTGCGGGGGCTGTGGATCTTCTCCAATCCTCACGGTTTGGTGATAAATCCTTCATAAGTTGTACTTCATTTCTTTGGTTTTTGTAATGATGTTGTGTCTTGTCATATGAAGGATTGGGTGATTGAGCAAAATCGCCATTGTATCTTGGTTGTCCCTCCTTGCAGGGGTATCCCCATCAGCTGCAGCTGTCTTTCTTTTTTCTTCTTTCCCCTGACCTGGGGCAGGCTGGGAGGAGCTCAGAGTCCTCTCATCAGACAATAGGCTCCATCTTCCTCTGTAGGGACCGTTCGGCGAGGCACAAGCCCTTACCCCTGGCCTTCCTTTTTTGTAGCCCTTGGGTGGCATGTGAAGACTGTCAGGTGTTGTGTTCAGCGTAGAGGTTCCAGAAAATTTGCCGCGAATTAGCGAGAAGCTTTATATATGGCCGGAAATTACGTCAATTGAGAACAAATTGCCGATATAATTACGAAACTGCGAAACTAAATTGCGATATTCGCGACGACATTCGCACGAGCATTCGGAAGACATCCGCGCGATATTTTGTCGCAATTTAGTCAACAAATGCTCGGGGTTATGTTCGCAATTTCTTCCAGAAAATATTCTCTCCTATTGAATCGGCAGTTTTTTGTCGTGCTCTCAGGGTCTAAGGAACAGATTATCATTTTTTTTTCTCCAATCAGGTCACAATTTAGTTTCCATAGGTCCCAATCCCTCACAAGTTGTCTCACAAATTGTCGCACCTTCTGACTCCGGAAACTAAATGAGTAAGGGTTCGAGACCGGTTTTTGAGGACAACCACGACGACTTTCTGTGACCTATTTTGAGAGAAAATTTGTTCGCACAAATTTTTTTGAAAGCGCATGTCAAAATTCAAGCGACCCAGCGCGAGTCCTGCGACTCACGCGAGGCAAATTGAAGGAACACACCGCGAACGTTTCCAGACATTTTGCAGAATCCCGTTCGCATTTTGTGCGAGTCTGTCGCAGCCCCAGTGAGAATACCGGCTTAACTTGCAGAGGTTCAAGGCACAAACAAAGACATGCTTTTTTTTCGATGATGACCAAGTTTATGTACCCAGTCTAGAAGGCAAATAATCCGAAGATATGATGCCCATCGCTCCATGTCAGACAGTTTATTTTTTGAGGCAGGTGTGTAAACCTGTGGAGCCTCTCCGTGGTGGCTCGACAACGGGTGAAACTCAATCTTCTAATCGAAATGTGGTAATGGGAGCAAAACATGTGTAACTGTGTGTAATCATGCATGACTTCACTCAGCTCAAGTGGGTGCGCGTTGTGAGCATGAACAGAACACACACTGACATTGTCCTCATTAGCACCGAGTTGGCAGGAAGATCAAGGGGCAGCAATGTGTTTGCAAGCCCCAGAATCAGTGGTGCTGAAGTGTCAGCAATGTAGAATTCAAAAGTTTCTCCTTTTTGTTTGTCTGCTTCACATGATAAGGCAGGACCTTGCCTTTTGTTGGGTCACTTTATGTCCTTTCCACCCAGTCAGAGTTAGAGACGATTCCGGACCCTCCGGCTTGCAGTATTTGTCAAAGAGGGACGAAGTCCACTGACACGATTGTGTGCCAGTCCAGTTTGACCTTAATTTTAGCTCCTATTCAATCTGCTGCATAACAGTTCTCACTGGTGCGCAGAAATAAGGTCGTCAAGCAATAGCCCAATCTGTTTTTGTCCTTCTGACATCGTCATCTCTTTGTGCGTCCATGCACAGGACTGCTGGGCTTAGTTCCCAAAGTTCTTTTGGATAAATGAGCCTTCCTTCCACTTTTGTTACATTCTTGCCGATGGTAAGGGCAGTCATGGTTGCTCTTCGCGGGCAATCCACATTTTGGGGCGAAAGCACCCTTGTGTTGTCTGCAGCTATCGACTCGCATTCTCGCGAGATACTCCACCACGAACATTTGCGTCCAGTCATCGTTTTTTTGACGATCTTCCCACTGCAGCTTGTTTTACCTTCCAGCGGCATCTTGTACATTTCACCTGGATTTGCATCGCGGCTAGCCCTTCGGGCGGCTTGGCAAATATCCACGGCCTTTCGGCAAGGTCGCAGGCCGCTTTTCCATGTAAAAAGACGCTCCTTTGATCCAAGTCGACGATCTGAAAACGATTTTTTTTATCTCCGAATCATGCTTGTCCAACCGTCATCAAAATCTCACAACGATTTGGCCAACCTTCGTAGATCCATCAGGTGATGGCCGAAGGATTGTTCCAGTCCTGGCTACTTTGTTCTGCCAGAAGTTGTGGCGTTCATACACTACACAAATTCTCCGAAGGTTGCAGTCGTCCTTGAACTGTTTTATCCCACTCTGATAATACCTTAATTGTTGAATGGGGGCCGAACAAAAACGTGTTGGAGACCTCAATCGCCCGTTCGCAGTTAAAAAAACAATGAAGCAAGAGGTGAGTTTCTTACTCTCCGCCGTCTTGATTGCCTCTAAAACCGATCGAATTGCTGGGAACCGCAACAAAGTTTCAATTGGGTTCGTGGCATCCAAAGTAGAGGTTTTGGTTGGTAGCAAATGAAACAGCTCCATAATCACGTGAATCAAACTTCATGGTCACGCTGTCACATGCGATGAATCAGAAGACGCACACAGGATCGAGGCCAAGCTTTTAATGATAATGAATAAAATCATGCAAGGCGAAATGATGCACAAAGATCCCAGTAATGCCAGATCTACTGGATCTAAGAAAAACACAACAATAACAACGAAAGGCCTATCGCAAACGCATCTTGTCCCATATACCCTAGATATAATGGAAGGGGCTCGCTGAATGAATAGTAATGAAATAACTGTCTCAGGACCGTGAGTTCTTGGTGCCGGTTGCCATTTGCAAGAGGTGTGGTATTCCGCAGAACTCACATATTGGGTTCAAAGGAGGTCTTTGGGGTCTCTAAAGATTTGCCTGCAGCGATTGAACCGCACCTGGGCAACCCACCAATGCAACTCGATCAATAACTAAACACTTGACACCCAACCTCTTTTTCGAGACGGAAGTAATCCAAATGTATTTTTTTTATTCGTTATTTATTTCCCAGCCCCAATGAAAACACAAGTTATTCCGATATTTAACTCTATATTGTGGACTGCACATCCTCAATTTTTTATAACTTCCTCAGAAACTGATTTGAGTAGTACATCCCTCTCAATGTATACCCCCCCCCTCCCAAAAAAGCCCGGGTTTAATGGGCCCCAAAGAATGGATCGTGTTCATTGGATTAACGATTTCAAAGCAAGAGAAAATTTCGCTTGAGGTACGTACTTACACATGAGACTGTGAGGTCTGAGTTTGATCTCAGTCAAGTATGAAGATTCTGCTGTAACTTGTTCATCCGTGGGCTACATACAGGATTATGTGTTTTCGGTTTGTAATTATTTTTGAGGTACATTGGAGGCAACTGTCAATTCTGCTAAGCATTCACTGGTGCAGGACTTCAACAATCCCTTTGTGCCTTTAAAATGGTGTGGCAATGGTGTGCTGAAGACCCTGGAACTCCAATCCCTGTCCGAATGACATCACAGCGGTGATGGTAAATCACCTTGTATATTCCTTTGGTGGGTCTCACCTGCTTCAGGCAGCATCTTCGATTCTTGGACGAAGGCCCTTGATTATTTGGTGCAGAGATTTTTGTGACGTAATCATTTGGAGATTCTATATAATTGGGGACATAATATATTCCTGTGACTATTGTGGAGCTTTGATTCGCAGCTAAATCTTATACTTTGGAATAAAATAACTTTTGCAGCAACGTAGATCGAAAAGCCTCTAAAATCAGACAACTGTGAGAACGAACTTCACAACAAGCCATTATCGGACCAAGTTACGAACTGGAGTATCTCAGTAGACCAGGAGTGTTTGGCAAACACTGCAGGATGCATTTCCATATGGCAAGTTCAGGCCGAGTTTCAAAGGCAATGAATCCACCACGGGGATCGGTCTTCATGCTTTGATCTAAGGTTGGGTTGGGGAGAGAAAATAATAAAAGGGTCGTTTAGCGTGAGACAATGAGTGAAACAATCCATTGACAGACAATGTGCTTCCTTCACTTGTTTACCTGTTTTCTTCTTCGTTTCTGTTCATCTCCAGCCAAGATCTCAGTTCATACCTGTTTCCTTGTACTGTTTCCAACCATTTCAATGCTGTGGTTTTCCTCATAGACGGTTCATCAACCTGATTCATTTCTTGTCTATGTGTGAGTTGCTTTGGCAGCTCAATCAATGGTGCGCGCCACCACAATCATGAGGGTAAATCATTTGATGTAAACAGAGATTGGATGATGGTATGTTTTTTTGGGGGTGAACACAATATTTGTGAATAAAAGGTGAGGAGGAGATTTGAAGAGAAGAAAATGAAAGAAAAAGGAGGAAAGAAACGTGCAGGTAGGTGGATGACATTCATGTGTTTCATTTGTTTCTTTTTTTCTGTCGCTTCAAAGCCTGGGAAAATCCATGGCAGCTGGTGGAGATTTGCAGTTAAAACGATCTTTTCTGGAACAGAAAGTCTGTTTCAGGAAGAGTTCAGTTTTACAAAGATACAGACACTCTTTCAAAGGAAAATGTAGATTGTGTTTGTCTCCCACCTGATTGAAAGATGTGGTCAGTGTGGTATTCGCTGGTTTGACTGCACCAGGGAATGAGCCATCGTGTTCAGTTCGATTGCGGACAATGATATCTTTGCAAAATTCTCTGCCAATGGGGAACGAGGTACCACATCTTTTCACTACAAGACGACAACTTGCATGCCGGTTTTCTTGAAGATGGGGATATCGGATTGTGCTGCTTTTTTGTCTGCAGATGGGGACGAGGCTTTGTGCTCCTTTCACTGCAATTGTTAGAGGTCCTTCCTTTTTTTTCTTCAGACTGGGAATGAGGTTTTGCCTTGGATTAGACGCAGTAATAGTATTGTATTTTCCTGGTTTTCAAGTCAATGTTGCAGGACTGCATGGACATACTTTGGACTGCAAACAGTTTTTTGTCGTGCTTATTTGTTTTCGGCGTTACAGGAGCCTGTGCCTCAGCTAATGATGAGGACCATTCCCAGCTAATAACTCCATCCTGATGCCGTTCACTCTTCTCACTGGTCTTTGGCTCCATCCTCTGCCAAAAAACTACTTTTTTTTCTTGTTACAAACCCTTTGGTGTTGTACCAAACTGGAGTTGTGAGGAATGAAATCACAAGAGGAGGAATTATAACATATTTGATTAGTTCAATTTATACTCTTAAAAGTTGAGGGTGAGACGAGTTGAGGTTTTCATCTCTCTGTACCTTGCACAAACATCCTGTCATCAAAACAGCGGTGTTGATAAATTTGGCAAATTGTCCAGTTATCAGACGTTGTGGTCTTTCTTTTTTGTCTGAAGATGGGAACGAGGCTTTTCCTCTGCTTTCTTCCCGCGAATATCATCACAGCGGCGATGGTAAATCACCTTGTATAGTGTTTGGTGTCTCTCACTGGCTTCAGCAGCCTCTTTGATTCTGGACGAAGGCTCTTGACTATTTGGTGCAGATATTTGATGAATAATCATTTGAGAACCATTTAATTGGGTACATATAATATCCTGTGACGATGTGGTAGCTTTGATTCAGAGCTAAATCTTATACTTTGGAATAAAATAACTTTTGCAGCAACGTAGATCTAAAAGCTTAAAATCAGCAACTGTGAGAACGAACTCAACAACAAGCATTATCGGATCAAGTTACGAAACCGTGGAAGTACTCCAGTAGTGATTGGTGAAGGGTTTTAAAAAACGTAATGGTGCGGTGTGATTTAATATAAATGTGATGGGAGGTGTTTTTTAATAAGGTGATGGTGAGGTTGTTTAATAAAAAACGTGATGGTGAGGTGTATTTATCATGTGGTGGTGAGGTGTTTTTTAAATAACGTGATGGTGAGGTGTTTTTTTCAATTAAAATGAATGGTGAGGTGTTTTTCATAACATGGAATTGGTGTTTTTAATTATAAATTTTGTGGTGTAGGTGTTTTTATTAAATTACATGATTGGTGAGTGTTTTTAATAACGTGACGGTGAGGTGTTTTTTAAAAATAGCATGATTGGTGAGGTGTTTTTCATAATGTGATTGGTGAGGTGTATTTATAACTGAATGATGAGGTTGTTTTTCATTAACGTGAAGGTGAGGTGTTTTTTAATCAATGATGGTGAGTGTGTTTTTAAAATTATTAACGTGGTTGAGGTGTTTTAAAAAAAAAAAAACGTGATGGTGAAGTGTGTATTTAATGTAACGTGAATGGGAGTTGTTTTAAAAATACATGATGGTGAGGTGTTAAAAAAAAAAACGTGAATGGCGCGAGGTGTTTTATCATAAAACGGGAAGGTGAAGGTGTTTTAATATTAAATGATGGTGAGCTCTGTTTTTAATAACTGTGATGGTGAGGTGTTTTTTTTTTTTTTTCATAAAATGATGGTGAGTGTTTTTTAAAATTAACATGGTATTGGTGTTTTAAAATATATTTTATGTTGTGGTGAGGTGTTATTAGCCACAGTGGCTAATGGGTGGTTTAAAATATTAGCCACAGGTAAGGGGGATTCGCCCTGTGGCGACCGGCAGCGCACACCCAGGTGTTGATGACGTCATTATGGGGTGGGGGCGGAGTGACGATGCGCACGAAGAGCTGGTCTGATGGAGATCCTCTCCCTCACACTCTCCACACACCGGGCCACACAGAGGAAACCTCATGAACATTCGCGCGTCATTTCCTCCTTCAAACTACGCGCCGTCATTCAACGGTCACTTCACGTGAACCTTCACAGGACTCGGACCATCAACGCCACAACTTTCACACGAACCTCAAACACCTTCCTAAAAATCCCCACAATAACCTACACTTGACCTCTTCACCACAATCGCAACAAACGTTTTAATCACTTTACCAAAAATGTTCCAACCGCTTCAACGTCCTCACCACGACCACAGTCGGCACCCCGGAAGGGGCGGAACCGAGGAGGGTGCAAAGGGTGAGGGGTGCACACCCCCCTTCG
>CM068956.1:69792235-69803375 GCA_035128595.1 Eptatretus atami
TTATACTCCCTGGTTATGTAAGATGGGTGTGTTCATTGGATTACGAGTTTGAAGGACTGAAAATTTAGCTAAAAGGTAGCGTACTTGCATATGAGCATATGAGCTGTGAGCTCTGAGTTTGGTCTCAGCCAAGATGGGATCTGACTGGAATCTGTTCATCTGGTGGGCTACAGACGGGATGATGTGTTTTTGAGTATGTAATTATTTTTGAAG
Source organism: Eptatretus atami (assembly GCA_035128595.1). Taxonomy (NCBI): domain Eukaryota; kingdom Metazoa; phylum Chordata; class Myxini; order Myxiniformes; family Myxinidae; genus Eptatretus; species Eptatretus atami. The sequence goes on from CM068956.1 coordinate 69,792,449, forward strand.
GTACATTGAGGCAACTGACATTTGTGAAGTGCAGCAAGAGTAGTACAAAGAAGTTTTTGTGTTTTAGTACAAAGAAGTTTTTTTTGTGTTTTGTGTTCTTGTGCAAGAGTACAAAGAAGTTTTTGTCTGCATTCAAAAGCAGCAAAAAGCCTCATTCTCCATTGGCAGACAAACATGCAAAGGCCTCGACATCTGCAGGTAAGAGCATCAAAGACCCCCCCTCCCCATCTGTAGACAAACCAGCAAAGGCCTCAGCATCTGCAGTTAAAAGCAGCAAAAAGCCTCCTTCCCCATCTGCAGACAAACCAGCAAAGGCCTCAACGTCTGCAGTTAAAAGCAGCAAAAAGCCTCCTTCCCCATTTGCAGACAAACCAGCAAAGGCCTCAACGTCTGCAGTCAAAAGCAGCCAAAAGCCTCCTTCCACATCTGCAGACAAACGGGGAAAGACCTCAATGTCTGCAGTTATAAGTCAGGTGATGCTGCACTTATAAGTCAGGTGATATGTTGTTTTCATCAAAGAATAAAAAGGTTATTGGTAAGTTTAAAGATGAATTGGGTGGGAAGGTCATGAGTGAATTTATAGGATTGAGATCAAGGTCTTGTGCTTTCACATATATTGATAATAATAACATTGAAAGGTGTGATAAGAAGCTAAAGGGAATAAAGAAATATATAATCAAGGAAACAATAAACTTTAATCATTGTTACAACTGTTTAACCTTAAAGAAGGAAGAATACAGAAAAATGAATACAATAAGAAGTTATAAACATCAATTATATACAGAAGAGATAAATAGAAAGCATTAGGATCTTTGATGATAAAATATATATTTTAGAGAATGGAATAATAGTTCCCCTTATGGTTATAGTATAAGTGTTAAGATATTGGTTGGGGAATTTTAACAGGCTACCGCCATCTTTTTACTGATTTATAAATGATAGAACCAAGCAATAACCAAACCAAAGAGTGAGATGTAATCAGCCTTGGTATTTAAATGGGAAACATAAAGAATGTGAGAAATATCAAATAAGTCTTATTGAAGACATAACGGGGTAAAGTAGATAAAACAAATAAGCGGATAAATTTTAATTGCAAATAAGTTGGAGGATGTAAAGAAAAAATTTATATCCTTGAATGGACTGAAAACTTTGATGGTTATCAATTGAACAATGGAAAAACAATTTACTACAAAATCTCAAAATGATATGTGGATCAGGAGTGGTCAAACAAGAGCATTGAGAGAAGTTTATATTTATTTCTGTTCAACAAAGACATTTAACAAGAACCAAGTTCAAAGTTATTCTTTGTGAATATACTCGATGGAAATGAATGTTATTAGAAAGTTAAGTTATTCCCTAAAGTAGAACATGGACAAATATTCGTTGGTTCGGTCTTTGAGTGGAATGAAAACATGAAAGGGAAGAAGTGCTTTAATCAGTAAGTCTCAATCTTTCATCGTCTCAATAGTTCAGCAGTTGTTTTGTGGAGTGGAGTGGAAGGTGAATTAGTGGGAGAAAGGAAATAAGTCTATTGACTTTGAGTTTTGGGGCTTGGGTCAGAAAGTTTTCCCTTTTCCCCCATTCATTTGAATGGGCGTCCCAGAAACCCCATTTGTCATCTACTAATATTCCTCAGGTTCGGAATTCAGATCATTTATTGTGAGGATAGCAAAGGCAAAACACAGACAGAATTATCCTTCACCAAGAAAAACTTTTTCAGCGACATAGAATCTATATTTATATGTTTTGAAGTGATATGTTGTCAACATGTTTCGTCAGAAATGTATGTATAAATATTTTTCAACATCTTTGTCATTGAAACAGTTGTTTTTCAAACCTCACAATGATTTTGCAAAATTTTGATTGTTACACAGGGCTTAAACAAAATTATTCTCAGGATTTTCATGCAGAATCGCATGGTTTTCATCTAAAACGTTATTCATGCAAAAATGGTCTTATTTGCAAGAAACCTCATTCATGTAAAGAGGCTTGCTTGTACAATGAACACTCTAAACCTTTTTTTAGCAGATTATTAGAGACTTATATTCATATTATAAAGCATTTATAATTCCACAAACAAATCTCAAATGGTAAGAAAAGGTTGAGACGTGTGGTTTGGGCAATCTCAATGTAATGTATGAGGCTTGGCACTAGATGTCACCCTTGCCGTACACATCTGCAAGACTCACAATTTCGCAGTCATTATTCAATTAACACATTGTAATAAAAGCCATTATTATAACGACACATTGTCCATTTAATACATTGTCCATCCAATACAATTTCCATCCAATTATCAAATAATTAAAAGCTTAATGGAGTATACTGTATATAATCGATACATGTGTATGAATCTAAATTCCTGTGATGAATTATAATCAACCTTAACGGAATATATTTCTTATAATTATTGTTGTGACTGCAAAGTGTATATAATCAATTGTATATAAACTTAAAGAGTATCTTTATTTGCCTTTATAAAGCTCAGTTAAATAATATAGTAATGCACATTCTGGCAACTTGACTTGTGAAATGCAAGACGTGTTTACTTCGCTCTGCTTTTCTGATCAGCCAAAAAGTTTTGCAAGGCTCTTTTACTGTGGCTCTGTGTATCAGCAAGTTTTATTCTGCAAAGAAGCATTTAGCTTCGAAGTTCAGTAAATGCTCAGAACAGTGTATATTTAATGTGCTATCATTAACAAAGATCCAAAAGTTGGATTTCACTTTTACACTGCAAAAATAGTCTTATTTGCCGAATAAAAGTTTGTTTGTTTTTTCACAGATTAACTTGTTCTGACACCGTTTTTTTGTTCCAAATCACTATTCTCATGCAGAATCGTGTTTTTTTCATCAAATTTTAGCTTGTAGTGAGCAAAACAACACATTTTAAACAAAAAAACCTTATTCATGCAAAAATGGTCTTATTTTCCAAATACAAGCATTTTTAACAGATTAGCTTGTTTTCACACCGTTTTGTTTTTTTTTGTTCCAAAATCACTATTCTTATACAGGAAGTTGTGTTTTACATCAAATAGTGTGTAATTTAGCTTGTAGTAAGCAAAAGAATGCAATTTACAGAAGAAACCTTATTCATGCAAAATGATCTGATTTCTCAAACACAGGTTTTTTTAACACATTAGCTTGTTCTGACACTATTTTTGTTCCAAATCACTATTCAATGCGTGTTTTCATCAAATTTTAGCTTGTAGTAAGCAAAACAACACATTTTACACAAAAAAACCTTATTCATGCAAAAATGGAATTATTTGCCAAATCCAAGCGTTTTTAACATCCATCCATTTGGACAATACTCTGTACAGAGTGTTGGTGCTGCCAATGCAGTCACCTGCACTATTGGGCACAATCCTGGACAGGTCACCACTCTGGCACAGGATACTCGAATGGCTCAATCATTGCAGCAAGCTGGTACTCATTTTGCCAACCTCGGAAGGGTGACAGGCTGAGTCAACCCCATCTAGTATTAATTCAACGGCTGAGCGGGATTTGAAATCAGGACCCTAACATCCAAAGCCAACCACCCTAACCATGAAGTCACACACACACTTATTGTTGCGCTCACAGTCAGTCTGGATAACTCCGGTCCGAATTTGTGAGTCAGTGATATATCTGACCATTACCCAGTTTCTATATTCAAATCTATAATAAACTTCTATTTTTACCTCCATCATCAAAGGTGGAAGGAAGTTATGTTTTCACCCATGTCTGTCCAGCTGTCCATTTGTTACTTTGCAAAAGTATTTCGCCAAGAATGTTGGTCTGTAGCATCTGTATGTCTGTCACATGATTTTTGTCATGAAACCAATTTTGAAACAACCGTCCAGAAATTTTTTGTGTATGCATAGGTGACTGGCCAAGGACAGCAACACACATTTTTGGTCAGGATCCAGATCATGGAATTTTTTTTAATGATCCTTTAACATTCATTGGAAGATAGGGTGAATTAAAAGTGAAGAATTTAAGTTCTATCCCCCATACGAATTTCTTATTTGTTTGTGTGTTTGGTTGTTTATTTATTTATTTCCCAGCCCTGACAGTGGAGAATGTGCCACAACAGTGTTTAATTCATTCTGTTTCACCAAGTGTCGCTCTATGAGTGATTTCTAGTTTGTCTGTTTGTTTGTTAGCAGGATATCTCAAAAAGTTGAGGACGGATTTGTACTAAACTTGCTGGGTGTATAGCTTATGGAGCAATGACCAATTGATTCGATTTTGGGGAAGATCCAACTCCGATTCTGGATTCTGGATTTTTTTCAGTGTTCCTTTACCATTGAGATGTCAATGATTTATACGACGTTTGGTTTTCGCAATTTTCGAAAATATTCGCAATTTCTAAGTTCGTGACCTTGTGACCTTGACTTGGGACGAAAATGAAAAATCGAGCTCCGTGGGGCTATGCAGGTGCCATTGGGCTAACCAAATACCGAAACCCTGTCAGATTCGACAAACCCCTAGGAGAAGATGCAAATTGAAATCGGCTACCCCCTAAAAACACGTTTTTTTTGGGCGTGGCTCTGCCATAATGGGTGCACCACGCCATTCTCAGGAACACAACTAGATCATGAATATAAACTTCCCACCAAAATTTTATCAGGATCGGATCAAAACCCACGGAGCTATGCTCGGGACAGACATACAGACAGACAGACAGACACACAACAATAACGAATATCGTGGTCACATTTTTTCGTGAAATTTTTTCGTGACCAATATATCTGTCATATTTGTGAGAAGAAAATTGAGGACAGGTCAAAGTTAGGGATCATTATCATCTTACTGGAAATATAGAGGTCCAGCTCATTCCCGTTGTAATCTTAATTACAAGCCCCCAAACTTTATTCCTGTCTTTCTTCACAACAATGCTCACTATGACACACATCTATTTATAAATGAACTTTCAAAGACATCTGGAGATATTCTGCCATTCCTACACAGATCAAAATACATCTCATTCACAAAAACAATTCATACATCCCCCATAACCCATATCAGATTTCTTGACACATACAAGTTTATAGCAAGTCCATTATCTAATTAGCATCAAATATTAAAACTTACCGAATCTTAATAACATTTCTAAATCAAGAAGAGATTGATCTCTTATCACAAAAGGGAATATATCCGTATGACTACATGGATTCATTTGAGAAGTTTAAAGAAACACAACTTCCTTCAAGGGAAAGTTTCTATAGCAAGTTGAATAAAACTCATATTTCAATAGAGATTATACACAAGCTAAAAAGGTTTGGGAGAAGTTTAATACAAAGAATCTTGGAGAATATCATGATTTGTATCTTAAAACTGATGTATTGTTATTGGCTGATGTGTTTGAAACTTTTAGAACAGTCTGTCATAAAAATTCTTATGGATTAGACCCCGCTCACTATTACACAGCCCCGGTTTGGCTTGGAGTGCTATGTTAAAAATGACAAAACAGAATTTGAAATTAATCAGTGATATAGATATGCTTTTAATAATAGAGAAGGCTAAACGAGGAGGAATATCTCAAGTATGTTCCAAGCGATATGCTAAAGCAATTAAAATATCTTCCTGATTATAATAGAAATGAGGACAACTCTTACCTGATATATTATGATGCTAACAATTTGTATGGGTGGGCTATGTCTCAATCTTTACCTTCTGGAAAACATAATAGGTTAAAGAAAACTTATGAAAGTTTTACAAGACATTGTTGTCTCCTCTCAAAATAATTGGATGAAGCTGAAGTTGGATATTATTTGAGATTGATTAAAATATCCAGAAGAACTTCATAACAAACATAAAGACCTACCTTATGCCCCTGATAAAGAAAGTCCAAGAAAAGAATGGTTAAGTGATTACCAACAGTCATTTAATATAAAAGGTAAAATCTCCAGAAAAACTACTTACTACATTAAAGATAAAGAAAGTTATGTTTTGTATCAAAGGAACTTGAGACAATCTTTATCTGCTGGGTTGAGAGTGAGGAAAATTCATAGGATTTTGAAATTTAAACAGTCATTGGTTAAAGAAGTATATTGATTTTAATACAAAAGGAGAACAGAAGCAAAAACAGATTTTGAGAAGGACTTTTATAAATTAAGGAATAATGCTGTATTTGGAAAGACTGGAAAATGTTAGGAATCGACAAAACAGAAGACTTGCTGCATCTTGGAAACAGGCTTCAAAGTTAATTAATAGACAAGTTTTGAGGCGAGTGGAGGTGTTTTCAGAGAACTTTTGTGCTATTCATTTGAAATGGATAAACATACCAGGCGTAGTGGCGTGCGCCTGTAATCCGGCTACTCGGAGGCTTGGTTGGAGGATCGCTTGAGGACGGGAGCTCTGTGCTGGGCCGCGCTATGAGAGAGTGTAGGGCACCCGGAATCATGGCGAAACCCAATCCTTATCCCTGTGTCATAAGAGCGACAGGGTTGCGTCAGGAAGGGCATCCGGCGTAAAACCTATGCCAAATCAGTATGCGGATCATAACGGATGATCCGCTGTGGCGACCCCTAACGGGAGCAGCCGAAAGAAGAAGAAGAAGATTTGAAATGGATAAACCTATTTATATGGGAACATCAATCTTGACTTGTCAAAGTCGTTAATGTATGACTAATACGATAATAATTTAAATCAAAGTATAAGGAGAATGTGTCATTGTTATATATGGATACAGATAGTTTTTATATTAGAAATTAAGACAAGTGATGTATATGACATATGATTGATAATATTGATTTATATGATACAAGTAATTATTAGTCAGGTGATGTGTTGCTTTCATCATAGAATAAAAAGGTTATCGGTAAGTTTAAAGAAGAATCGGGTGGGAAGGTCATGAGTGAATTTATAGGATTGAGATCAAGGTCTTAATATGCTTTAACGTATATTGATAATAATAACATTGAAAGGTGTGATAAGAAGCTAAAGGAAATAAAGAAAAACAAGTCTGAAGACGACGATGGTTCACGAGCGGTATTTGACGATGAGTTGTTTCAGAAGTCAAGGATGAGACAATGTGATAATGTTTGACAAGTTATAAAAATGATCACATGATGTGGTCGAGTGACAGGTTATTTAGCTGCAAAATGTCGAAAACCCGGTTTCGTTCAACAACTTTCAAAATTTGACCTTTGCATAACCTTTAAAGGTCACAAAACAATGTTGTGGACATTAAAATAAGGAAACAGGATAGTGCTATAGCTTATTGGAGTTAGTTCATCGATGAAGGCGAAAACCGGTTCGATTCCCACAACTTTGAAAATTTGACCTTTGTGAACTTTAAAGGTCAAAGGTCAAGGATTATGACCTTTGGTGCAAACTTCCTCTGGAACATTCCAGGAACAATATAACATCATATAGGCTATATGGCATTTCGCACTCCTCGGATTATCATCCATACTTTGATGAAATCAGCGAAAAACAAACTTGAAGGGGCGCCACGGGCAAGGTGTTCGAGATAGAGCAAAATGGTTTCAAGACTTTAGGTGGGAATGACCTCAAAGATTATGCATAAAAAATATTGTCATCTAGCTCTCAAAGTTTGGGCGGTCGTATGATTTTTATGTCAAAATTCGAAATTTTCTAAGTTCGTGACCTTGTGACCTCGACCTTGGATGAAAATGAAAATCGAGCTCCGTGGGTGCCATTGGGCTAACCAAATATGCAGGTGCATTGGGCTAACCAAATACCGAAACCCCTGCCAGATTCGACAACCCCTCGGAGAAGATGGATTTTTATGTCAAAATTCGCAATTTCTAAGTTCGTGACCTTGTACCTTGAGCTTGGGATGAAAAATGAAAATCGAGCTCCGTGGGGCTATGCAGGTGCCATTGGGCTACCAAATACCGAAACCCCTGCACATTCGACAAACCCCCTAGGAGAAGATGCAAATTGAAATCGGCTACCCCAAAAACACAATTCGCAATTTTCTAAGTTCGTACCTTGTGACCTTGACCTTGGACGAAAATGAAAAATCGAGCTCCGTGGGGCTATGCAGATGCCATTGGGCTAACCAAATACCTGAAACCCCAGCCAATTCGACAACACCCCTAGGAGAAGATGCAATTGAAAATCGCTACCCTAAAAACACAATTCGCAATTTTCTAAGTTGTGACTTGTGACCTTGACTTGGACGAAAATGAAAAATCGAGCTCCCGTGGGGCTATGCAGGTGCCATTGGGCTAACCAAATACTGAAACCCCAGCCAGATTCGACAAACTTCTCGGAGAAGATATTTTTAGTCAAAATTCGCAATTTTCTAAGTTCGTGACCTTTGACCTTGACCTTGGACGAAAATGAAAAATCGAGCTCCGTGGGTATGCAGGTGCCATTGGCTAACCAATACGAACCCCTGTCAGTTCGACAAACCCTCGGAGAAGATGCAAATTGAAATCGGCTACCCTAAAAACACATGTTTTTTGGGCGTGGCTCCGCCCACAATGGGCACCACGCCCATTCTCAGGAAAACACAACTAGATCATGAATATAAACCTCCCACCAAAATTTTATCAGGATCGGATCAAAACCCACGGAGCTATGCTCGGGACAGACGAGACACACAGACATACAGACAGACAGACAGAAGACACACAACTTTAACGAATATGTGGTCACTTATTTTTTTCGTGAAAATATTTTTTCGTGATCCAATATAATCAATGAAACAATAAACTTTAAACATTATTACACTGTTTAACTTAAGAAGGTGGAGTCCAGAAAAATGAATACAATAAGAAGTTAATAACATCAATTAATATACAGAAGAGATAAATAAGAAAGCATTAGGAGCTTTTGATGATAAAAGATATTGTTACGGCTGTGAAATTCGCAGAACACCATAAAGGTTCCTTAGATCAGTTATCCGGTAAGTGAGTGTTCAAATAGGTTTCCCCACCGTTGTTTAGAGGGAATTCTTCGTGTTCACCGGGCTGCGACCCTTTGACATAGTGTTTTTTCTTTCTCTATCGTTATTTTGGACCGACAGAGCATGCTACCATCCACCCTTCCGCATCGAAAACCGTCCGAGAACGTCAAACAAAGGCGCAAGGAAAGAATGCGATGACGCGCGGGTTTTACGCCTTTTTTCTCCGAGGCTGGTGTGACGAGAAGGGCGAGGCGGCTCGCTCGCGATTGGTGGTTACGAGGAGTGAGGCGGTCGGAGTTGAGAAACGCCCCTTTTCGAGAAGCTTCTCGAAGGAAGGTGGAGCCAGAAACGGAGGCGAGCCCCGCGCTATAAAGGGCGGACCGCACGCGAGGCTGACTCCCTCTTCTTGGTTATGCTCGCCCCTGTCTCACGGTGGTCCAGTTTTTCTTCTTCTTCTCGCTTGGTTCCTGCGTCGTGGTCCTGTGAGCGGCCTGTTGGTGGGAGACCGCGGACGGAAGGCGCAGCAGTGCCGGCTGTGTGGTGGACCTGCGCGTCCGGACGAGGAGCGCCGGAGAGAGCTTGCCGGCCACGTGGGATGGCCCGGAACCCGGAACAGCTAGTGGGGCTCAGAGAGGAAGAACGACTCAATGGGAAGGAAAATGGAGCCAGGAAGAAATGCAAAGTCACGGAAACAGAGACACGGGAGTATAGAGGGTGGATTAAAAGACCTAAGGACAACACACACACCACAGACGGTAGTGGAGACAATGGGGGCGAGCTGGCAGAATGTCTCGTGAACCCGGTGCAAGCAGCGGATAGCCTCCTTCAGGAACGAGGGGAGGAATATGCCCCTTGAGGCGATTCAACGACCAGGTGGGTCCGGTCATAGCGCGAACGAGTTAGAGGGGCGAGTGCTGTGGATGGGTGCACACGGACTTGGGGGTTTTGGAGACCCCGGAACCCTTGTGGTGGCGCAATTCCGCGAGCGTGAATGTCCCGGAGTGTGTGGTAACGATGGTGGCAAAATGCGTGCTGCAACGCGCGCATACATGGGTGAAAGGCGTTGTGTGAAAGGGACCGCATGTGTTGAGTAGAGAGTGTGCGTGGTTGCGAGTGACCGAAATGCGTGCCTTCCAGCGTCACGTGTGTGACAGAGACCCCGTGTGTGAGAGAAACCCGTTGTAAGTGAAACACCGTGTGTGAGTATCACTCGTGTGTGAGTAGTATGGTGTGTGTGAGTGAAAGGGTCTGTGTGAGTGAAGCACGGTGTGTGAGAGAGACAGCGTGGTGAAGGTTCGCTGTATGTGAGGGAGATGACGGTGGGCATGCGCGAGCACGCAGCCGCCTCTCCGAAAGTGAGTGTAATGTGGAGGTGTGGAGAGTCTCGTGACACGCGGGAGTTTGAGCGCGTGATTGAATGGAGACGACGACGGCGACAGGACAAAGGCCGAGTAGCGGCCGTAGCTGCATTGGGGACCGTGCCAGTTTGCACGGCAGCGCGCCCGGGGTCCCGTGCTGGTGCAACGCACGAGCCGCCACGTGCGCGCTTGCGGGAGTGAAGCCCGGTCTGTAAACGCACGCGGTGGATTAGCCGATCCCGCGGACGGACAGAAGGTAGGCTGGATATGGATTTGGACCGGATGGGTTCTCCACGCGGCGTGTGTGTGAAGCTCGACGGGCAGAGCACATGTGTTCGTGGTGGGGACCCCTAGAAACGCGAGGCTTGTTTTTTGATGCGCAGGGTGACGTCATGGCTGCACGTATGGTTGGAATCCGGCAGGAGGGGTATCCCTGCAGGATGGTACCCGTCCGAGAAGGGACGAGGTGCACGAACAGCTGCCATGACGTCACGGGGAGAAAGCAAGCAGGTTGCGAGTTGCCGCGTGGTGTGCGCATTTAAAAAAAAAACAAGCCTCGCTCGGTGAACAGATTCCCTGGGCAAGGGGTGGAAGACCCCCCCTGCCCTGGGCACAGGACACCACTAGTTAGGGGGATGGGTTAGTGATAGTTTAGAGCGGTCTCATGGGGCAGGGGTTAAGTCCCTCAATGGTGGCCTGTTGA
>CM068956.1:69824337-69836401 GCA_035128595.1 Eptatretus atami
GGGCGTCCCAGAAACCCCATTTATCATCTACTACTCTGTTAGGAGAAATTAAAGAGGACTTGATGAAACTGCTGCAGACAGTGAAGAAGAGAAGTGAAAAAGCTGAGTCTTTATTCTAAAACATAAAAAAATACAAAATCTTATCAACTGAGAAGATCGATGTGTTCAGATTGGGAGACAATCATGTGGAAATCATGGAAAGTTACATCTTACTTGGTTCGAAGATTGAAGTTGGTGGAGAATGTGGAGAAGAAATTAATTGACGGTTAATGTTGGGGTGAACAGCAATGTCAGGATCGACAAAGATCTGGAAAGATAAAGATGTAACAAAACAAACCAAGAGGAGGCTGGTGAATGATCTGGTATTTCCAGTTGCAATGTATGGATGTGAGTCATGGACAGTGAGAAAGAAAAGAACAAAGAATGAAAGGAAAATGATTCACAGTTTTGAAATGGGGTGTTGGAGACGAATGTGAAAAATCCCAAGGATTACAAGAACATACAAATGGGTTCTTGAAGAAATTAGACCACCATGTACATTAGAAGTGCTGATGTTAAAACAGAAACTATCATACTTTGGACACACTGTGTGTGCAGAAAATAAAAGTCTGGAGAAGTCAACGATGCTGGGTATGGTTGAGGGGGAGCAGAGGAAGAGATCGTGGATGCACTGGATGGATGGATTGAGTGAAGGCTGCAACCATGCTGTCTGTACAAGAGCTTCAGGAAGCAGTACAGGAGAGGAATGTTTGGAGAAATCTTATCATGATTGTCACCAGAAGTCGGATATGACCTGATGGAACTAGACAATTTGATAAATGAAGAACTGCTTTTTACTTCTATCCTCCTTGTGCTCAATGTACACCATCTCCACTCTCCCCATCTCTGCACACAAGCATGTTGTGTACCCATTTCGCACACTAACAAGTTTCCCGTGCCCGCACGGGATTCTAAACGCGAGGGGGATAGAGGGGGTAAAAATATAAATGGCATCTTCTGTCGAGCCGGCAAGCTGGGAGCAACAATTCACATTTATTGCCACATCTGATGCAATTTAAATGCTCTAATGGTGGCGAGGTGCTCCATTTGAGACTGTTTGTTCGATATATATAGCTTTTTGATGATATCTAGGGTGCGTAATAAAATATTATATTGGTGTCAAAGCCAGTGACTAATTGCAAATTAATAGTCGGAATCATTCCCCTCCCACTTCTTCCCTTCCAACTTTCATTCCTGCAATACCCATGTACATAATTTTTTTTTGTGGACCCATACTCTTGAACAGAGCATTGGAACTTCCAAAGCAGTTTTTCCTTGGCTATTTGGCACAATCTTGGACGGGTCACCACTCCAACCATTTCTTGGAGCACAGCTGTGCCACCGATGCTGTGCCTTTCTACCAGTACACTGGTACTCATTTCACCAACCTCAGGAGGATGACAGGCTGTGTCAACCCCACCTGGTGTTAATTCAGCAGCCAACAGGGTTCGAATTCAGGACCCTAGGATCTCAAGCCAGCCACCCAAACCATTAAGCCAACACCAGGCGTTGTGCATGAATAGTACCAATTAAATTAATCCGTAATTATTTCCCACCTGTCTCCACAATATTGACATAACACCATATGTGCATGCCATATGTACCTGTGCAGCTCGTATTCCATGAATCTTTTATATGTCACCATTTGTGCAACATCAGCGATGAACAAGCCTGTTGAAAAATACACAGGAATTCATAAATATTGCAGATGAACCGAGCCGACGAGCCATTATGCCGACAGGAGCAGTTCGTCGGAAAAGGTTCATTCATAATTGATCAAAGAAGAAAGTTTTTTATATCCTACACCTCTCATAAACCGACAGGATGGTGCAGAGGTGGCACACTTATCTGTGAGTTGTCTAACCTTCATTTCACTCCTGACCCAACAATATACTGTTGGATTGGTGCTTCACAGGCTGGGCATTGCCTTACAACGTTCACCGTCCTTCAGGTGGACGTTAAACTGAGTGTCCGTCTGCCGGGAATATTTGATGGACTGTCTTTCGAGATCCCACAGAGTCCTTCGGGAAGAGTAGGTGAGCCATCGCCGGCACGATGGCCAATTTACAAATTCCTGCCCTAACTACTGCTGGGAGAGGGATGGCAAACCGCCAAACATGACCCCCAGCCTTTATAACTGCTTCGGCAGCACCAACGCTCTGTGACACAGAGTTCATATATGTGTGTGTGTGTGTATTTGTGTGGTGTGTATTTGTGTGTGTGTGTATTCGTGTGTGTGTGTGTGTACGTGTGTGTGTGTACGTGTGTGCGTGTGTGTGTTACGTACGTGTGTGTGTACATGTGTGTGTACGTGTGTGTGTGTATGTGTGTGTGTATTGTCTGTGTGTACGTGTATGTGTGTACGTGTGTCTGTGTGTGTGTTTGTGTATTTGTGGGTGTGTATGTGTGTGTGTGTATGTGTGTGTTACATGTGTGTGTATGTCTGTGTCTGTGTGTGTGTACGTGTGTGTGTGTAAACGTGTGTGTACGTGTGTCTGTGTGTGTGATTTGTGTGTGTATGTGTGTGTGATTGTCTGTGTGTGTGTATTTGGGTGTGTGTGTGTATGTGTGTGTACGTGTGTGTATGTGTGTATGTTGTGTGTTGTTGTTGTAGTGTGTGTAGTGTGTATGTCTGTGTGTGTATTTGTGTGTGTGTGTATGTCTGTGTGTGTGTATTGTGTGTGTAAGTGTGTGTGTGTCTGGGTGTGTGTGTCTGTGTGTGTGTGTGTTATGGTGTGTGTGGTGTGATTTGTGTGTGTGTATGTTTTGTTGTGTGTGTGTGTGTGTGTGTGTGTGTCTGTGTGTGTGGTTGTCTGTGTGTGTGCTGTGTCTGTGTCTGTGTGTGTGTGTGTTGTGTCTGTGTGTGTGTATGTATGTTGTGTGTGAGTGTGTGTGTCTATGTGTGTCTGTGTCTGTGTGTGTGTGTGTGTGTGTGTGTGTGTGTGTGTGTGTGTGTGTGTGTGTGTGTGTGCAGCGTCTGTCACGGGTGTGTGTTGTCACTGAACTATTCCTCAGTTTTGTGAAATCGTCCCAAACTTCTCGGCTGCACCTACCTCTCCCACGTATATGTGGGTATTTTGTTAGAGTTTTTATTATATTATTATTTTTTGAAGTTTTTTTTTATTTTTTAAACTAAATTGCTTATAAAACTGTAATTAGTGACGAATATTACAATTGAATTTGCAAAATAAATGTTTGAATTCTGCTTGGTGTAAATCATGACAACACGGCAACACCTCAGTTAAAACAAGCCCGTCTCCATGGCGACATGTGGTGAGGTGTTTGAATTGCACAGCGGGAGTTGTTCTGAATGATGTGGAGGTTAGGTTTCTTAATAACAAGGTGGTTACCGTGGTGGTGAGATGTTTTTGAATTACGTGGTGGTGTTTGTTCCAATGTAGCGACATGTGGTGAGGCGAGCGCAGCGAGCTGATCCACGCTCATGTGTGTATACAATATACTAAATTATATATTATATATATATATATATATATATATATACAGTATATTGGGTGGTCGCTAGTCCGGTTTTTCTCGGGTTTTCCGTCTGTCTGTCTGTTTGTATGTAATGGACAGCTCTGGAGGCCAGAGGAGTCAACCGATTTTGATGAAACTTGACTGGTAGGTTCATACCACGATCTAGTTGTATGCTTTTGAGCACCGTTGCTATGGACGCCACCGTTGCCCAGCAACGGGACTTTGAAATTTTTGAAAAAATCCGAAAAAATGTTTTTTTGAAAATCAAAAATCGGCTTCCAGGCTTTTAGCGAACTATAATATCAACCTCTTTGTCAAAAAATTTCAGCCCGATCCGTCAAAAACTGTATGACTAGTATGCAATTATATAGCGACCACCCATGTACCTACCGGCTTGGATATATATATATATATAATATATATATACATATATATACATATATATACATATATATATACATATATATATATACATAATATATATATACATATATAATATATATATTGTTACGGCTGTGGAAATTCGCAAACCACCATTCAGGACCCGTAGGTGAGATATCTCTTAAGTACATGTGTAGTTAGCCCAAAACCGTTGTCTAGAGGGAATTTATGTGATTCATTCGGGCTGCGACGCTTTGAGTCAGTCGTTTTTCTTCTATCTTTTATTTCAAACAAAAACCAACAAGGACGCTCGTGGCTTTTCCCGCCTGTTTTTCGCGCCATTCTTCTCGCGCTTGGTGTGAGGGAGGAGAAGCGGGGTGGGGCAGCTGGCGCCCGATTGGTGGATGCGCGGTGTGACGCGGCCAGGGAGGAGGAACGCCCCTCTCGAGACCTTTCTCGAAGCGCCTCGAAGGGGGGTGGAGCAAAGAACAGGGCAGAGCAACAGGGCGGAGCTCCGGGATATAAAAGTCGGACACGGGCGGAGCGGTTTGTTTGGTGCTCTTGCTCGGTGGTTGCTCTTGCTCTCTTCCTGTCTTCCGGCTCGCCGTCCTCTTCCTTCCTGGTGGCCGCTGGCCTGGTCTGCTGTGGTGCGGTTCCAAGACCCCGCTGGCGGGAAGGAGCGTCCGCCATTCCCTCTCCCGACCTCGGCATCCACGTTCCCCCCCTCTATCCGCGCTGGGATAGCGCCGAAAACTCCGTCCGTGGCGTCGAGCGGCCAACACGTGCCGGCGCGAGGCACGCTGGAGAGGACTCGCCTACCACGCCAGGGCACGGAGTCGCGGCCAGGCGGACCAGTCGACGGACGTAGGAGAGGGACTCGACGGCCCAAAAGGGAAGTCACCATTTCTTTCGGGGTTTTTTTTGTATGGATCTTGTGGCGCCGTGTCTTGTAAAGTAGAACTGTTTAAGGTTGCCGTGTGTCGTCTTATTCGGTTGTAGCTCTGCGTCGTGGTTGCTTTTATTGTTTTCTTGCATTTGCTTTATGTGCATTCGATTCTGTTTGGCTGTATATGTGTGCTTTGGTCTGTGTCTGTGTGAATAAAGTGCTTGTGTGAACTTGTTCCCCGTTTCGCTGCGTCCTTCCCTTTGTTGACTCTCCATCCTGTTCACGTAAAGGGTTCGTAGTGGGCTTAATATGCCCGATAATTAATCGGAACCGTCGAGCCGACGATAACACCGCTCGGTTATTCCGATAGCACGAACGGGCCGCCCAAGCGGCTCGTGTCCGGAGTCGACCTGCGGCGAGGTGCGATCGCCCGGTTACCATCCGCGTGGGTACTAGGTAGGTCGAGTTTGGCGAACAACCCTATCCCACGCGGGTGGCCGATTGCACGATCGTGGTGAGGCCGAAAGGCCCACCCGTGACTAGCTCCCGGCGTTAGTCCGAGAGGGTCACGACAGAATTGTCCGTCCGGTGGGCGACGTGCCGCGATTCGATCACGTGGCCGTTCGCACGCCGGCGGGCGCGAATTCGCAACAAAATATATATATATATATATATATATATATTATTTATATATTTACAGTGTGTCACGTTTCTCATATCTCTCACTGCTTTGTGCATCGTCATGAAATTTCATTGGCATAAAAAGAACGATAAAAGTAGCAAATTTTGCACGAGATTTTTGGATCCTACCATTCAATTTTAGACAGAGTTGGCCTGAACTTTTATTCATCCTGTATCCACATGTGGGACACCATAATCCAAAATGGCTGTATCGTCCATGGTTAAAAAGTCACCTTTCTTAACTTCACCTTCTAAACTTTTTCGATGGCTAAAGTGATACTGGAAATATATGGCGTTGAACAATAGCGTACTTAGTCTAAATTATAGAACATTTCGATTCTTCTTCTTCCTTCGTATGCAGCGCAAGGCTGATGGGTGGCACCCTTGGCGGGGGGCATGGCCGTGCTGCTGATGCCCCTTGCTGGTTCGGGCAGGAATTTGGAATTTGGTCATGGTGCCGGCAATGGCTCGCCTACTCTTCCCGAAGGACACCGTGGGATCTTTAACGTCCACAAACTAATGCCAGCAGACAGGGCAACCGTTTAACGTCCATCCGAGAGAAGGCAAGAACACATTGATGAATCACCTTGCCTGTGAAACACCGGGATAACAGTTCAAAGCTGGGTCAGGATTCGAACCCAGGTTAGACAGCTTAGAGGCACAGTGCAGAGGTGAGACAATATCTTTGGGATTTGATACTCAAAGCCGACGATAAACTGTTGAATCAGGCGTTCACCAGCAGGGGGTTCCATCCCAAAGTTGACTGGCCATCAGATGAACCTTAAACTGGGGACGTTAAAGATGTCTCAATGGCGATGTAGTTGGTGGACATTAAAGATTATCGTGTCTTTCGCGAAGAGTAGGCGAGTTATTGCCAGTACCCTGAATACATCGCAAATTCCTCCCATGACTCCTGCTGAAAAGCAAAGGCATACCACCCAGTGTAATCCTTGCCGTGGGGGCTGCTTTGGGAGCACTGAACCAGGCTTCAGACGGAACACCAGAGAGATAGATAGCATCACAAGTCGCAATTCAATGATTATACCCATTCATTCATTTCAGACCAATGAGGGCCCTTTTGCGAAGGGAAAACTCATGCGGTGCCCAGTCAGGAATTGTGGATAAGGCAATTATAACAGGACTCAGGTCTTGAGTTTTATAGTGAGGAGTTGCACCCAATGGAGTAGGATTCGACGACAGTCTGTCATCCTGGTGTTTTGCAGGCAAGGTTTTACATCCTATAAGACTATAAATGGAGTATGATACACCTTGCATTGGAGGATACATTGAGCCTGCTGTCTCCTCTGCTCGTTTATTTCAATTGTGGCCATTCAATATCCCATGATCCCTTTCAAGGAAAGTGGGTCAATGTATACCATTATTCTGGATAAATTCTGCACTTAGAGATTAAATGGGATCGATGAAGGAAGGTGGACTTTGGATTAAGTCAAGGGTATAGATGTCGACTCCACCTGCCGCTTCGCTGATGGACCGATTAATCGTGCTGTTTGCCAAAAATTTTGGCCAAGAAGAACGAAAGGAAGACAAATTTACCAGTGAATAGAGTGCTTTAAGCCCCCCTATCCCCCACCCCACGTTCCGCTCCCCCCGGTTCGTCCTAATGTCCCATCCCGTTAGAAATCTCTCACACACGATGACAGGCGTTTACAGGCCCCTCCGTTTTTGGTGGGGTAGAAGGGAAGGAGGACAAATTTACCTGTGTGAAAAGAGCTTTAATGTCAGCGTTGCCGAGGTAAAAAAAAAAAGGAATTAGGAAATTGTAATTAATACCTGCTGCCACCACCACCAATGGGAGATACATGGTACACATTTACATAGAGAATTTACGAGCACCTGCCCCCCCCCCCTTTCCACACCCCTGCGAGAGGGTGCGGCCAAATAGCCTATGTTACCCCCCACACAAAGTTGTATTTTAACCTGAGTTTGGAGTTTGTAATCTAAAATATGTGGCCGCGCATAAGGAACAAGCTACAGAGAGAGAAGAGAGAAATAGAAAGAATGGCGTTTATATACATATATCAAACTCGCAAAAGTACTCATCGCTGATGCCTTTGATCAAAAGACGAAAATCACTTCCGCTTCGTTGCGAAAGTCAATCTTTGATGTTTTGGTTTGAACCTCCGCTTAAATTGAGTGAAATGAAACATTTTGATAATATCGTATTATTCTCACTCAGATTTTGACATCACCGTGATGCATACTGTTAAGTTGTTTAAACTTCATTTTGATAAGATATTTTGTTCGACCGGATAGCCTACCACTGGGTGGCACGATACGATACACATCCACAAAGAGAGAATTGGGGTCTTCCTCCCACCTTGAACCCCCTCCCCAACATATGTTACCCGACAAACCATACTTGGGGTACCCTTCGGCAACATACAAAGTTTGGTTGTATTTGGTTGTTTTAGTTGTTTGATTTGTTTTTCGTTTTTTTTTAAACAGACATGAACTCTTCGATATATATATATATATTAGATGGTCATGGGCTGGCAGGATAGCCTAGAGGTACACGGACTCATTTGTAAGTTATCTCGCTTGGGCTCGAATATCTGCCCAGCTATAAACTATCACCCTAGTGGTATGCATGCAAGGCAAGGCATCGTCCCTGTCCCTCGGTTGGATGTTAAACTTGGTATCCGATCTGCTGCCATTATTTGGTCATTGTCAAAGCCCCTACGACATATTTTGTTAAGAGTGAGCGAGATATCATCGACACCCTGAACAAATTACCTAATTATGCTCCAACCTACAGGAGGCTGTGGCTCACTCCCAACAATGATGAAAACAAGCAGCCACATGCTGCGCATGAAATGATGATGATGAGTACATGGAGAGATGAAGCAATAGTGCATGTAAGGATACAGCACATTGGCTGTGCAATGGGCTCCAACGGCTCTAAAAGGTTTACCTGATTTCCTTATTCCTTTCTACTTTGACCATACTTCAAATTTTGCCTCCTTAGTGTTCACTGCCGTTGGAAGGGAAAGGAAAACAAAGTTGCAATGTATAAGTAAACCTCCACTATAGCTACAAGTTTAAATTCGTACATTTATTTTGTACCTTGCTCATAGTTGGACACGCAGTACTGTATAATTAAAGTACGATTGGTCTGCATTGTGTAAGTTCCGAAGGAAGCATGCACGTATCATGCAAAATGCATCTGAGTACTATATAAAAGCATACAGTATATACACATAAAACATTCGATCTGATAGTTTATAAATATGGATCAGTATTTATACAGTATAGTGTACACCTTACGGAAAGGTTGAGGTGTCTTTAGACAGCATGGCATTTGCAGTTCAACAGATGGAGAGGGCCACTTGTCGGCTTAACAAGTTTCTAATTATAAGAATGTGCCTCAAGTGCTGCCTAATGAAGAACGGTGATTCATCATAGCGTTTACTCGTGCACGGGCAACGCACGGCTCACTTTGGTAATGCATGTACATGAAAGGCAGGAAAAGTGCGCAATTAACAACATGTTTAGAGGAAGCGACCAAAAAAAGATTGCCATGATGGTTCAGTAATGCCGCATGGTTCATGCGGATGCCCGTTGGAGATGGTGGTTGAGCATCACCCCAATCAGATTCCAGTGACCACAATTATCCCTCCATTGAGGCGACTCAAAGTCTCCGTCGCAGCACATTCTCAGCACGCCCCCGTGAATCGCATCGGGTGAGTGCATTCAAAAATTCTGGTCAACCACGCAACACAGGCAACACTTCCCAGTGGATTGATGCGTCGTCGCACGTAGGTAGGTGGGCTGCATCCAGTGATCCTGCACTTGGGTTCACGAACCATCTCATCTCTCATCTCCGCATTTGCACGTCGGCATGTGCTCCACTTATGGGGAACCGATCATGATGGCTTCAACCTCCCTGGATGGTCTCCGCTCTTTCACGAGCAGGTTGAGCATGCTTTCGGACTTGATGAGCAGGTTGCACCCAAGGAAGACGATGCTGAAGATCACGGTGAGTGACAGGACACACATGACGGTGATCTGTACGGCTCGCGTTATGTACAGCTTGCGCTCGTCGTCCAAAGAGCTCCCCGCGGGCGTCACGAAGAGACCCGCAGAGCGGTTCGCCGCTTCCACGCAACAACGAGAGACGTGCTCCAAAACATCACCGCGGTTGTCATTCGGCACCTCCCAGAACAGGGAGCCGTTTCCCAGACTGGTATTCATCGCTTGTTTACTCCAACAAATGGCTTATTGGGGCTGCTGCATGGTGGGAGGCGTCGAGACTCTGGCTCCGTGTACGCTGTCAGCTTGACTGCGCGAGATCATAATGCCCATGCCCACCCTATGCTCCACCAACCACGTGGCACCGTGTTGGAAACTTGTTTCTTTTCATCCCGAACTGCTCGGCTCCGACCACAGTGGAGCGAGAAACCTTCGAGCCTCCTTTTAACTCCGATGAATTAGAAAATACCACATACAAGCGACCGCAGACAATTATATAGATACCTATTCGGGCATGGGCCCTCAAGGCAGGAGGCCCCTGTGCCTGGAAACCTATTCTTGCTGCAGTTTTTATTCATGATGATAATGATGTTCCCTTTCAAGGAACTGTGACACAGGAGAAGGCCATTAAAGCACTATTATTACCAAGTTATGGTCGTTTGTCCATGTTCTATCCTATTCAATGCTGAACATCAAGCAAGGAAGTAGCACATGCCATTTTTAGTCCTTGGTGTGACTTGGCCAGAGTTCCCAGAGTTCAAACCACCAACCTCACAAACCTAGACTCAGAGACAATGCTCTTACCATTACTCCATGGAGGCTGGTTATAATCAATATCTCTGGTATTATTCGACCATATGTAATGGTAAGCCTGGTATTGGCTTCATGGTTAAGGTGGCTGTCTTAAGCAATTATAGGGTCTTAAGTTGAAGCCCCAACCAACCGTTGAACTAACACCAGGTGTGTTGACTCAGCCTGTCATTCTTCCGAGGTCAGCAAAATGAGTTCCAGCTTACTGGTAATGGGGGGCATTGCATCAGCAGCACAGCTGTGCCCCCAGAAAATGATGCAGCCAGCAACCATGCCAAAATTGTGGTCGCATCCATGATTCAATAGGGGTAGGGTTAGGGTAACTACTTCAAACTTTCGATGGGTTTAGTTATTCTTATTATAGCCTACTTACAACCTACTTACAATGGGTTTAGATATTGAAATAGCCTACTTACAACCGTGACAAAATCGTGGTCGCATCCATGATTCAATCGGAGGGAATCGGGACGGGTGAATGACGGACGTGGCGTAATGTCTAAGTTTGAAACAATGAGAGTCGCCCCATTCACATGTCGTTTGAGAAAAAGAAAAAATTCGACGCCGGGTACCCCTACTTGTAATCAATACTTATTCCTGTTTACTCGTGTAAAAGCCCGTCAAAAATGGCGGGTTGGAATTATTTCATTCAAAATATTCCAAGAGAGTGGAAGATATGATCTTCGATAGCAAGAAGCATTCTTTTAAAACACAACATGTACAAATGTGATCATATTTTCTTTATCTTCTGGGACGTTTCATTTTGACAGTACAGCCTCGTGAGCGTGCCAAAGTCTGAAGCCTCGGCCTAGTGTCAAGTGTGTTTATATCTTCTTTATTTATGAGTCATCCTTCGGATGTAAATGAACACTCGTTTTACTCTGCGTGTGTTGCACATCATGTGCAGCAAATTTCACCTCCATGCTCCTTGTATTTATTGTTATTTTTTTAAACGCTTCTGTGCACCACCCTTGAGGCCCGGTTGCAAGTCACTGTCTCCATTTCTAATGGAAGAGACGTAATTACTCTTTTATGAGAAATGTTTTTCGAGTTTGTTGTTTTTTAATCCTGAAAAATAGACCACAGTGAGCACGGTCATGTTAAAAGATTGGCTTTTAAAACCCCTCCTCAAATCATCCTGATGAAGGGGGACAGACAAATACACAAATACATATTGTGTTTTATATAGGTAGATTACCTCTGCCACCAAAGGTGGATGGGGGGATGTTTTCACCCATGTCTGTTTGTCTGTGAGCAGGATATCTCAAAACCTTGTGGAAGGATTCGGACGAAATTTCGTGGACAGGATGGGTATGTGACAAGAACGAATTGATTATATTTTGGTGAAGATCCAGCTCCGGATCCGAGAATTGAAAATATTTTAAGTGATTCTTCACCATTGAAAGATACGGCCAAAAACGATACATAGCATGATATTTCAAAACAGTTGTGGATGGATTCGGACGAAACTTGGTGGATAGGTTGGGTGTGTGATTGCTTAATGTGTTTCTTAAGAAATGAATGAGGTGCTAATTGAATACTTAAAGATTATTAAAAAAAACTATTTTACAAATGGGAACATCGACATGAACTTCCTCTTTAATAAAGAGTATTTTACAATTTTTAGTTGGAGGTGGTGTACATATTACCCACCCAAAGCAAAGGGTGGAGGGTGGTTGGACTACTGTGATGGAGCATTCCAGGAGGGTGTTGAAGAGGGGATGTTAGGGGAGGGAGGGTGGGTACACACAGTCGAAGCTCGTGGAAGATCTCGGACAGAACCGAACAGAAGAAAGTGGGGAA
>CM068956.1:69836411-69849441 GCA_035128595.1 Eptatretus atami
CAAATGATGCATTAATATCGTGGAGGGCAAGGCTCACCAGCTGTCTGCACCAAATGATGAAGTCGAGGTGTCTGAGATCCACAGCCTCATGTCCAAGCAGAAGGCGGCAGACACTCACGTCATCCTCTATCTGAACTATGCCGTTGAGACTGGATACAAATCTGCTGTTGTTCATACACCAGACACGGATATCTACTTCATCCTGCTGCACTATGCTCATGACACCAAGCTCAATATCTACCTCGACACAGGTTAGGGGGACAATTATTCAATTATTCTGTTTTTGTACAAATGGCCAACATGGCCCTGTACACGACACATGACCTGCCAACTAGTGAAAATATCCAGAAAGGCTCATACCTTTATGTTTTAAGAAAATAAGTGCTTTGTACATGTATGCAAGCTACACAATGGCCCTTGATCTGCTATACATACATACTTTTTGTCCTTTTTCACAGGTGTGGGCAAGCATAGGCAGATGGTCGATATCACCGCTGTAGCCCAATCCCTCAGCCAGAACTACTGCACTGCACTCATGGGATGTACTGTTTCACCAGACTGCACCAGTTCCTTCAAAGGCAAGGGCAAAGTCAGCCCTCTCAAGAAACTGCAGAAGTTTCCAACGTTTCAGGATGCTTTTAGGCAGCTGGGAGTTAGGTGGAAGCTGAGGCACGAGGTATATGAGTTGCTGGAGAGTTCATCTGTGGTCTACAGTGATGCTTGCATGATGAACGTCAATGAGGTGAGGGCGCTGATGTTCAAGATGGTGGACGATGAGGAGAAGCTCAACAGCAAGTCCAAGGTCGAGTTCTCCCATCTGCCACCCTGCAGACACTCTCTCATCCCTCATATTGACTGGGTGAACCACAAAGTGGGCCAGTGGAAGCAGTCACACATTCTAATGTACGACCTCACCAAGCCCGAGGACGGACATGGCTGGGTGAAGAGCATTGGCACCCTTGAACCACTCTGGTCTCTCAGGCCAATCCCTCCTCCTTCACTCGTAGACCTTCCAGACTCTCCTGAGTGTGAAGATGACGAAGAGAATGATGAGGATGGACTCAATGATTATGATGATTTGGTGGATGACCTAGATGATGAGAACGAGTCTTTTTCTTTGATTTGACCAAATAAATTAATGATTTTTTTTTCTATTTTGCCCCATTAAACAACTTTTAATCTCAAAAATGTTGCTTCCAAACATTTTCACATGTTAAAATTGGATGGAAAAGTGGGTTTATTTGTCTTTCCATGATGTCTAGTT
Organism: Eptatretus atami; assembly: GCA_035128595.1. Taxonomy (NCBI): domain Eukaryota; kingdom Metazoa; phylum Chordata; class Myxini; order Myxiniformes; family Myxinidae; genus Eptatretus; species Eptatretus atami. The sequence continues at coordinate 69,837,676 of CM068956.1, forward strand.
CAAAAGTTATGGAAATCCTTAGCTTTAGCCATTTGTGCACAACAAAATCCATAATGGCCACTATACTACTCCCATGGTGTAGTTTGTTTCGATGGGAACATATGAAATTGGTTAGTAGACACCCTTAGGAGTATAAAAATATGTCATTAAATTTTCTGGGGGGTGCACGGGGGGTCCAACGACCAACCAGACTACTTATATATGGTCTTGACTTTCTCCTCCAGTGGGCAGATACCGTGTTCGTCTAGGACATGGCTGAGAAAAGTCAGTGACTGCACCCCAAACTGGCACTTGCTTGCATTGATGACAATGCCATAGTTAGCAAGGCGCTCGAAAAGTAATCGGAGGTGCGCCTCATGTTCTTACTCTGTAGGGCTTGCTACTATCAGATCATCAAGATTAGCGTAGACGAAAGGGAGACCATGGATAACATCATCAATAAACCTCTGAAACATCTGTGCATGATTACATAAGCTGAATGGCATGCAAACAAACTCGTAGAGCCCAGACATTGTTGGGGTAGCTGTTCTTTATATGTCAGTCGGCTCTACTGGTATCTGGTGACATGCTCTGATGAGGTCTATCTTGGAGAAAACACGTGCACCTTTGAGGGGGTGAAAAATCCTGCAAATAGGGAATTGGATAGTGATTAGGAATGGTGCATCTGTTGAGTGCACTGCAGTCACCACATGGCCGCCAGTCACCCACTAACTTATTGGGTATCATATGCAAAGGCGAAGACCAGTTGCTGTCAGATTGTCGTATGATGCTGAATTCAAGCATGTGCTGGAACTCTGACTTGGTGATATTCAGACGATTTGGGGCAAGGCGACATGGTCATACTGCAACTGGAGGTACATGCATTACTATGTGGTGAGTGGTCGAGTGCTTGATCTCACAATCCCTGTATATTGGACGAGCAATCTCTGGGAATTTACAAAGGAGGGTGTCATAACGTGAAAGAGATGCAGCTTTCATGAAAATGGGGCTGATAGAGGGTGTATGATTGATGATTCCTCGCACAGTAAGGCTGGTTGTGGTCTGAATGAGCTTGTGATGTTTGACATTCACTAGCAGGCCAAACTGGCGAAAAAAAAGCAGTCCTGATTATGGGTGTAGGCAACTCAGCAACAACAAACACCCATCAAATTACTTGTCGCAGTCCAAGATCCTGGGTTAAAGATCTCTCTTCATATGTAGGAATGAGTGAGTGATTCACTGCCTGCAGCTGGAGTGATGTAGGCTGGCCTTTGCTTTTGTGAAAAGATGGTAAAACACTCACTTCAGCACCAGTATCCACTAAAAACCTGGTATCTGTTGCCTTGTCGGTCATGTAGAATACGCGACTAGATGTGTCACTGCCAGGCTGACTTGCCGCCGCTAGTAGTTGGCATTGGAATTTCCCTGCTCTGAATGGTGGGACTGGAATGAGCATGCCCTGATGCATTTATGAGCCTTTACACTCCATGTTTTCAAAGGTACCAGAACATCTGTTTGGCGTGTTGGTCGGTGCTTGAGCTGGGATCGTGTCCTCTTGATCGACTTCTCGATTGACCACGCCCAATTCCACAGCTTCTACTCCTCTCTCTTTCTAACTGTGGTTGTGTCGTGAGAGCTTGTACCTGTCTGGTCAAGTTCTCAACCTGGGTGGACAAGGCACAGACTTGGTCTGGTTGAGGTGCAAGTTGCTGATGAGGTTTTGAAACAGTTTCAATGTGTGTAGTGGAGGACAAAGAAGAGATTTCCATGATCTTGTCAGCGAGGTCCACCAGTTGTTCGATGTCGACAGCCTCTTTAGTTGAGGCCAATATCAGTTGGACGTTGCTGGGAAGTCTCCGGAGAAACAACTGCTTTAAGATGGTATTTTCTAATGTATTGTCCCCAAGAAACTGTCTCATCCTTCACAAAAACTGAGAGTATTTTCTGTCACCAAGCTCTTCAGAAATGAGTAGTTGGTGTAGTCTCTTTTGCTTTGAAGCTGAAGTATGCCTGATGAGCTCAGCCTTGAGTTTGGTATAACATTCCGAGGCTGGAGGAGCAATTAGGAGGTTCCTCACTTCTTGCACTATTTCTGTCTGGAGGGATTCAACAACATAGGTGAAGCATGGATCCTGGGTGGTGACATGTCTGGTCAGGAACTGCGCTTCAACTTGCACAAACCACAATGTAGGGTCGTTGGGCCAGAAGGGAGGGAGTATTAAACTAACAGTCGCTACCGGTGACGGGGATACCTCAGCAGATGCGCCTTGGAGGACATAGTTTTGACAGACATGAAAACAAGAGATCACGTCAGGGTCAGCAATATAGAAAATAGAGTTATCGACTTGTACTCACCACTAAAGATTGATGACTTTGTCCAATAAATGGTGTATCGCCAGTGGTCCAATTTGGAGTCGTGTCCACGAAATATTATGATTGACTCAGGTGTCATACATGACCAGTGTCCATGCAAATAAGCTGCTCACGAAAAAGGGTTTAATGATAGTAGTCTAGCGGTTGAAAGGCGCGAAGACGCACTGAAGATAGGGCAGCGAATACGACACATGGTGCAAAGCTTCCACAGGTGCAGAGAGCAATGTGCTGCTGAAGATAGGGCCATGAACATCTATCTTATAAATCCAGCAATGTGTGTGTGTGTGTGTGTGTGTGTATGTTGTGTGTGTGTGTGTTGTGTATGTGTGTGGTGTGTGTGGTGTGTGTGTGTGTGTGTGACCGCTGTTCTCGACAACCACTGGTCCGATCTAATTGAAACTTGCCAGGTATTTGCTGGGCCCTGAGGATGTGCCTTTTCAAAGTTTGATATTAATCGGACAAGTGATTCCAAGTTATGGCCATTTATTTACCAACCAATGACAGGACACGTTGCTGCGTAGGCGTGGTCGATGGGAAGAGAACCTCAGCTAAGTTCCCGATTATGGGTTACAATGTACGGACTTCCGGATAGTGATGACAATGTATTCTAATATTTTCTCGTTTCTTATGCGCATTTATAGATAAACACAATGCCCCAATCCATTGTCGTTTACGAGAGCGAAGGAATGGCCTGTGTGGTTGTTTGAAAATTTTTTTAAAAAAAATTATTTTTATTTTTACACGTACGTTTTATTTTATTTTTTATTTTTTTACACGTACGTTTTATTATTATTTTTTTCCTCTCTTCTTCTCTTTGTGTTTTCCTTGCGACGACATTGCGAAAAGGCAAAATACGTTGGCGCTAATTGAATAATTGGCCATTAAAACTAAATTGCGAATAATCGTAAGTGCGATATGCGAACTTCCGGACAGTGAGGACTTGACTTCGGATAGTGACAACTTACTGTATTCTTTCTTTCTCGATTTCTTTTCGATTTTCTTAAACACAATGCCCAATCCAGTCGTCGTTTACGGGAGTGAAGGAACGGCCTGTGTGGTTGTTTGAAAGTTGTTTTTTTTGAGGGGAGGGTTTTTTTGGGGGAGGGTTTTTTATACACGTACTTTTTTTTTCTTTTTTTTTCTCTTCTCTTCTCTTTGTGTTTTTCCTTGCGATGACATTGCGAAAAGGCAAAATACGTTGGCGCTAATTGAATAATTGGCCATTAAAACTAAATTGCGAATAATCGTAACTGCGATATGCGAACTTCCGGACAGTGATGACTTACTGTATTATTTCTCGATTTTTCTCGATTTATTGACTTACTGTATTCTTCTTTCTCGATTTCTGTACTTTCTCGATTTCTTTCTCGATTTTCTTCAACACAATGCCCAATCCAGTCGTCGTTTACGACAGCGAAGGAACGAAGCTGCGCGTCATGCACGCGCAATGGAATCTAACGAACCAAGCTGCTCGCTTGACACGCGACGCTACGGCGTGACAAGGTGTCGTGCAGCTGAAACGGATGAAGAACGAACTGCTCGCTTGGCAGGCCACGCACGTACGGCCACACACCTACGGGCACGCACGGATGGGCATGCACTAGTTAGTTTAAATCCAGTGAACTCCAGCAAATTTAGTTTAACTCCAATGAAGGTCAAGTCTGTGAGTCATTTCCACGACGATGTAAATTGGAGCCGCAAAGCAGGAAAGTGTCAGACCCCTAAACACCTTTTGACCTTTTAAGGTGCTTTAAACTTTTTAACCTTAAGATCATTTATTACACTAAGACCCTGTAGACCACATGAGACCTTCTGTCTGAGGCCGTCTGCAATTACACTTGAGGGAAACCACAGGGGCGTCGAGAGCCAGCTCAGGCCCTGAGGCAAACAACCTCGGGGGGGGGGGGGGGCGCACCCACCCTTTCTCTCTTTTATAACTTTTTAAGGAACTTTCTTTATGAAGATCCTAAATTAGAGTAGCAACAAGCTCATAAATAAAGCAAAATCACAGCAGCAGCCTTTTTAGCTCACAGTACAAGAGTTGAAAAGTAAATAAATAAATTATTACCAAATCTTTTATACAAGTTGAAGTCACGGTGTCTGTCCGTGCATCGGCTGTCTCCGTTTCCGGCGGCCCTTCACATGCTGCATTTGAAAAGCTCGACATTCACTTTGGAAAAAGACGAGAACATGCATGAATAATGTTGATGTAAAATTTTATTTGTATTTTGCCCTTTTTAAGACAAATTTAATGTCCGCAACCTGATGTAGCCACACCATTACATGGTGGGTATCATAAGTAGTTCAGAGCTTTGACTCCTTTTACTTCTTTGGCTCCATTGGCTTTGGTTCCTGAAGCTTTGGCTCTGAGTGAAACCAAGAGTGCAACACAATTAACCTTTTTAACACTCCATGAAATCCTTCGTATTGAAAGACTAGCAGGATTACTCGGCGTTGCTCAGGTAGGGGAGAGGAGATACTGAGAAGTGGGAGAAGCAGGAAGCTGGCAGGGCTGAGATGTGGCAGGCGGATCGGGGCAGGAGAACCTACAGGGTGAGGGTGGGGGGGGGGAGGAAACTGTGCAGGGACAGGAGAGCCAGAACACCAGTGGGTAAAGGGTCTTAAGAGTATTCAAGGGTCTTAAGTGTCTTTGAGGTCTTAGAGGGTCTCTGGGGTCTTACAATTCTTAAGGGTCTTCAAAGTATAAAGGGTGTTTGGATCTATTGGCTTTAAGGGGTCTTATAGGACTTCAAAAGACTTAAGGGTCTTCAGGGTCTTCAATAGTCTTTGGATCATAACTGTCTTGGGTCCAAAGGTCTTTGTGGTATCGGGTTTTAAAGTGTCTTAATTGTGTTCGGGACTTCAATGGTCTTTAAGGGTCTTCTGGGTCTTAAGGGGTCCTATCTCCCAAGTATGTGGAAAGTCTTCTCTCAAGCATAAATTCTAATCTCTCAAACATGTTAAAAAAAACAAAAAATAGGTCGGACTTGGTTGTAGTGCCAAATTTGGTGGTTGCGGTCAGCGGTCCTTGCAAAGGACGCGATCAAACAGACAGACAGACGTCCGATGAATCTTATTTATTAGATTAACTTATACTTTTCCATCACTGGGACGAATACTTTTCTTAGTATCAAATATCTCTCAATGGTGAAGAATCACTTTTAAAATTATCAGATCCGGAGTCAGATCTTCACCAAAATTGAATCAGTTAGTCCGTGTCACACACCCAACCTGTCCACAAAATTTATACCGGACCCGTCCACAACTTTTTGAGATATCCTGTAACAAACAAACAGACAGACAGACAGAAGGGGTGAAAACATAACCTCCTTCCCTTCGTGGCGGGAGGTATTAAAATGCACACGAGGACAAAATTATGAATTATCCGTGTCATTTATGAGAATATTTACAGAGAAAACAAATGGTCACTTTTATTTAGCCATATGATCGAAAATAAGGGAGATGCGGGAGTTTGGACCGATCGAGTTAATTTGCAACCTCGACTTTTGAACACTATTTCTCCATAAGATTGGCAAAAAAAATACGTGAGAAGATGATTAATAACTTTTTTGGGACAAAGAGGTTACAAACCCATTTCTTTGTAATGCACATTCTGGTTAATAACCGTTTTCTGTAAAGTTTGAAACTGTACCATTAACAGCGTTAAAAGTTGCTTTGTTTCCGGCAAGAAAGCCGGCAAGGAAAGCAAAATCAGCTTCTGGGTTAAATGTAACGATGAGGAAATGAGGATCAGCCGATAAGGGGATTCACTGTACTGTAGAAAAAAAATTACAGGAGAAGCTCTGGACCCTCAACGGACATTGGGCCCGAGGCAGTGACCCCCCTGGCTCCCTCTCTCAAAGCCCCACTCACCAATCACATCAAAAGGCCCCCCATGAATAAACCATCTCAGTACTATGATAAGAGAATGCAAAATATAATTATTGATTAATTTTTACTTCCCTTTTTCCAGGTTCTGCTCATCTTGGTTCGTGCAAGGAAAAGCCCCAGAGAGCAAAGAGAAAGCCCCACGTGGCAAAAGAGAAAGCCCACGTGGGAAAGAGAAAAGCCCACGTGGCAAAGAGAAAATTCCCACATGGCAAAGAGAAAAGTCCCACGTGGCAAAGAGAAAATTCCACGTGGCAAAGAGAAGATTCCCACGTGGCAAAGAGAAAATTCCCACATGGCAAGGAGAAAAAGCCCACGAGGCAAAGAGAAAAGCCCCACGTGGCAAAAGAAAAAGCCCACGAGGCAAAGAGAAAAGCCCCCACGTGGCAAAGAGAAAAGCCACGTGGGAAGCGAAAAGCCCACGTGGCAAAGAGAAAATTCCACATGGCCAAAGAGAAATATCCCACGTGGCAAAGAGAAATTCCCACGTGGCAAAGAGAGATTCCACGGCAAAGAGAAAATTCCCACATGCAAGGAGAAAAGCCCCACGAGGCAAAGAGAAAAGCCCACGTGGCAAAGAGAAAAGCCCACGAGGCAAAGAGAAAAGCCCCACGTGGCAAAGAGAAAAGCCCACGTGGCAAAGAGAAAGCCCCACGAGGCAAAGAGAAAAGCCCCACGTGGCAAAGAGAAAAGCCCACGTGGAAAGAGAAAAGCCCACGTGGCAAAGAGAAAATTCCACATGGCAAAGAGAAAAGCCCACGTGGGAAAGAGAAAAGCCCACGTGAAAGCCAAATATCCCACATGCAAACAGAATAGTCCACGTGGCAAACAAAATCTCTCACGTGGCAAACAGAAAATTCCTACGTGGCAAGGAGAAAATTCCCACGTGGCAAAGACGAAAGTCCCACGTGGCAAAGACAAAGTCCAATGTGCAAAGAGAAAATTCCCACATGGCAAAGAGAAAATCCCACGTGGCAAAAGAGAAAATTCCCATGTGGCAAAGAGAAGATTCCACGTCGCAAAGAGAAAAGTCCCATGTGGCAAAGAAAATTTCACGTGGCAAAGAGAAGATTCCCACGTGGCAAGAAGAAAATTCCCACATGGCAAGGAGAAAAGACCCACGTGGCAAAAGAGAAAGTCCGACATGGCAAACAGAAAATTCCCACATGGCAAAGAGAAAAGTCCACGTGCAAAGAGAAAATTCCCACGTGGCAAGAGAAAGATTCCCACGTGGCAAGAGAAAAGACCCACGTGGCAAAGAGAGAAGTCCGACATGGCAAACAGAAAAAGTCCCACGTGGCAAAGCCAAATATCCACATGGCAAAGAGAAAATTCCCACGTGGCAAAGAGAAAATCCCACATGGAAAGAAAAGTCCCACTGGCAAAGAGAAAATTCCCTTGTGGCAAAGAGAAGATTCCCACGTCGCAAAGAGAAAAGTCCCATGTGGCAAAAGAGAAAATTCCACGTGGCAAGGAGAAATTCCCACGTGGCAAAGAGAAAATTCCCACATGGCAAGGAAGAAAAGACCCACGTGGCAAAGAGAGAGATCCGACTGGCAAACAGAAAGTCCACGTGGCAAAGCCAAATATCCCACATGCAAAGAGAAAATCCACGTGGCAAAGAGAAAATTCCCACATGGCAAAGAGAAAAGTCCCATCGTGCAAAGAGAAAATTCCACGTGCAAAGAGAAAAGTCCACGTGGAAACAGAAAATTCCCACGTGGCAAGAGAATATTCCTTGTGGCAAAGAGAAAATTCCCACGTGGTAAGAGAAAATTCCACGTGGCAAAGACGAATTCCACGTGCAAAGTGAAAGTCCACGGGCAACAGAAAAGTCCACGTGGCAAAGAGAAAATTCCACGTGTCAAAGACGAAAGTCCCATGTGGCAAAGTCAAAGGTCCTGTTGCCAAGGAGAAATGGTGTCCATGACACATTTCATCCCATATCATCAAATGGGCTATTTTTGTGATTCTAATATGCCAAACCTCAGGAAGTTTCAAGATATCAGATTGAAACTTAAACAGCTTATTTGCATTTATGTGTATTATATTTATAAAATCTGGTCAGGATTAGTGAAAGGTCAAGGTCAGTCTATCCAAAACATGTTAAACATCTATTCGGCGCATTAGAAAACGAATCAACCAATTTGTTATGCACTACATTTCATCATCTATTTATAATTCCAGCAATCTGTGTGTGTGTGTCTGTGTGTCTGTGTGTCTGTGTGTCTGTGTGTCTGTGTCTCTGTGACCGCTGTTTCTCGACAACCACTGGTCCGATCTAATTGAAATTGCCAGCTATATTGCTGGGGACCTGAGTATGTGCCTTTTCAAGTTGGGTATTAATCGGACAAGTGTTTCCCAAGTATGCCATTTATTTACCAACCAATGACAGGACAACGGTGCTGCAGCCATTTATTTACCAAACATGACAGGACACGGTCTGCAGCCATTTATTTACCAAACCAATGACAGACACGGTGCTGCAGCCATTTATTTACCAACCAATGACAGGACACGGTGCTGCAGCCATTTATTTACCAACCAATGAAGGACACGTGCTGCAGCATTTATTTACCAACCAATGACAGGACACGGTGCTGCAGCCATTTATTTACCAACCAATGACAAGACACGTTGCTGCGTAGGCCGGTGGCGCGCCGCGACGATGACGTCACGGGCCGTGCCAGTTACGATGGGGAAAGGGCGGCCTTAGTTACCGTGGCGTAGGAGTGGAAATGGTCAATGGCAGCGAATGTCATGGCAAGCAAAGACAGGGAGGTAAAGTGGATTTAATTAACTCTGTGTGTGTAAGTATCACAGAGTTGTTACTTAAATCCAAGCGATAATTCGTGGAATGCATGTGAAATTCTCGTACGGGCACGCACCACTTCCGGATGTTATGACTATCTGTTTTCTAATAATTCTCGATTTCTTATCGCATTTATAGATAAACACAATGCCCCAATCCAGTCGTCGTTACGAGAGCGAAGAGACTGTGTGGTTGTTTGAAAGTTTTTTTTCTTTTCTTTTGGTTGCACGTATGGCCATGCACGTACAGGAATGCACGTACGGGCACGTACGTACGGCCACGCACCGTACCGGCACACGAGAGCGAAGGAACGGCCTGTGTGGTGTTGTTTAAAAGTTTTTTTCTTTTCTTGTTTGGTTCACACGTATGGCATGCACGTACAGGATGCACCGTACGGGCACGCACGTACGACCCACGCACGTACGGGCCACGCGAGAGCGAAGGAACGGCCTGTGTGGTTGTTGTTTATAATTTTTTTTATTTTTATTTTTTTTGCACGTACGGCCACACACGTACGGGCATGTACTAGTGTAAAACAATTGACAGGTCAAACTTTCCAAATTACCAAATTGCTGTTTCCATGGCAACTATTGTTTATTTGGATTTCACAAGTATCGTGCTATGCAAGACATCTTTCTTGTTTGTTTATCTGTCTGTCTGTGAGCCGTATATTTCAAAAAGTTCTGGACAGATTCGGCCGAAATTTGGTGGACAGGTTTGGTGTGTCGTGTGTGACGAGGACGAATTGGTTAGATTTTGGCAAAGATCCAGAAACTAATCCGGATACAATCATTTTTAAGCGATTCGTTCACCGTTGAGTGATAGGACCAAAAACGATATACTGTATCGCACAATATCTCAAAAAGTTATGGACGGATTCGATCGAAACTTGGTGGACAGTTGGGTGTCCGCCAATGACGAATTCCTTACATTTTTGTGAAGGTGATGTTTTCACCCCTGTTTGTTTGTCTGTGAGCAGGATATCTTAAAACAATTATGGACAGATTCCGACGAAACCTCGTGGCCCATTTGGGTGTGACAAGGCCAAGGTGATTCGATTTTGGTGAAGATCCAGATCCAGAAACGAGAATGTTCTTATTTTGTAAGTGATTCTTCACCATTGAGACAAAGGGCCAAAAACGATATGCAGCACGATATTTCAAAACGTTGGGGACGAGTTATGATAAAACTAGGTGGATGAGTTGGGTAGATGACAAGAACAAACCGATTAGATTTTGGTTCAGGTCTGGATGCAGATCCGGCCTATCAGTGGAATACAAAACGTAAACTGTTCAGCCTGGCGGAGGTATGCGCTCTACCGAGTCCCGTTCTAATTCAAGAATATGTTTACACCATCACTTTTGAATTCATCAAAACGTTGACAATTCCAGCAAAAGAAGTTCGTTTTTAGCTCACCTGGACTTCAGTCAGGTGAGTTTATGCGATCAGCAGCGTCCGTGGGGGAGTTCAGTGCGTCAGTAAGTGAACACTTCAGTCATTATCACTTGAACTAAACAAACTATTTTGGTAAAACTTGGCCACAAGCTTCAGATCTGTTGCGTAACGAAGTACAAAAAAAATCTGTACTCATTAGGGGGGGATTTTTTTTATTTCAATTACTCCGTATTGAATTGATGCACTCGGTTGATATTCTGTTATCATTGCTTGACAAGCTTATATTACGTTTCAGCCGATGATTGCTCATCAGGTGGAACCTCTTTGCTCTTCTTTCAAGAATACACATATATCTGCACTTCGTGATTATAGCACCACGAACTGCTCCGTGACAATTTACTCGAGTGATTAGAGCGGGAGTGCCAGTATATAACGAATATAGTCCTGTAATTGCTAGCCTGCACAAATAACACAGAAAATCTTAACATGACAGCAGTTGCTGAAGTCATTTAGCCCATTTAGGTTGGAGTGTTGGACCTCGACGTCTTTAGGCTCTGATGCTCCTGATCATCTCAAAATGTTGGTTTTACCAATAGAGATTTTTCATTTGAAAAGTTGGAGGAAGTCTTTGACGAACCAGCTGGCTAGGTCCGACGTTCGACTAAGGTTTGGGCAGGAATCTGGAATTAGGCCATGGTGCCGGCGATAGCTCGCCTACTCTTCACGAGTGGGGAAAAAGTACACATATGAGAATGGATGAAATCAACCGAACGTTGTTCAAGGTATGCTAACCGCCGTGGGAATAAAGCAGCCGATATTTCAGATGTTAACCCTTCGTCAGAGCAAAAGAGCCTCTCTTGCACCAGTCAACCAAAGCAGTTCGACACTCCCCTTCACGAGCTAGACTAGTTCTTAATTCCATTGCACAACATGAGAGCCTGTCATTATGTGGCCCTGAAGCTTTCATTCCTTATGTGTACGTTTCTTGCTCTCACCCGCTCTGTGGAGCTTAAGAGCACCGTTGGTGAAGAAAGCGAGCTTTTCCGAGTTTTCATTTTACGAGCATCTGCAGATAGGCCGACTAGTGAGGTACCTCATTAACAAAAATGCAAGGACCGTTACACGGTGGACAAAAGCACAATTTTTTTTTTTACCAAAGCTTTGCCCATGTATAAGATCAAAAGAGGGTGAGCTCCAAAAAATTGATGACAGGTAGTGTATTTAATGACGTCATAATGACGTCACAATAACTAACAAATATTAGAGCAAATTAATGGATAAAATAAGGTTGTGAAGTACTGTGCCGAGATTTCTGAGTC
>CM068956.1:69868247-69880270 GCA_035128595.1 Eptatretus atami
ACTCACGCCCCGAACTCTTCCCCTTGGTTGGAATCTCAACCCAGCGCATCATCACCCTGGGGTTTCGCATGAAGGATGATACATCACTGCCGTTCCTCAGACGGACGTCAAACCGAGCATTCCGTCTGCCTGCGTCAGTCTGTGGAGGTTAATGATCCCACGGTGTCACTCGCGAAGAGTAGGCGAGCCATCTCCGGCACCATGAACAAATGACTGAGCTCCTGCCTAACGCAAACCACCCAGTTGAAATCCTTGTGGGGTTGCTTTGGCAGCACTTGACCAAGAACACGTGACCAAAAACACAAGAAAGAAAAGAAAGCTGTTCAGTAATGCACTGGTAATGGTAGGCCTGGTGTTGGTTTAACGGTTAAGGTGGCTGGCTTGAGTTGTTAAAGCCTCGAGTTCAAGCCCCTGTTTTTGTCCGTTGAATTAACACCGGGTGGGTTGCTTCAGCCCATCATCCTTCTGAGGTTAACAACAAGCTCAAATGAGCTGAGATCCTCGTCCTCTTAATGATGACGTCATGAAAACGAATATGACGTCATTGTGATGTATTACATAATACAAGAGAGAGATAGGCGGGCCACAAGCGCCCCGCGCTTCCTGATTGGGGTGGATTCGAGATGTGGGCGTGCATCATTCCTGGATCCGAATTCTGCCTCAGAAAAACTCCCGCCATCTGCAACTGCTGGCTGTCTCGGTTTCGCCGAAAGACAGCTCGACGCTCCGGCGCCCACATGGTGGGTGCGGGAATGGCCGTAGGAGAAGTGGTGGAGGGTTTTCGCGAGTGTCCGATGGCCACATGGAGCTGTTTGGAATGGGCGGTGATGTGGAGGCTTTGCGGTAGCGGTGTGAAGGTACGGTTTTGCTGCTGGTCGTGTTGTGTTAGTTGGCGTGGGTGGCTCAAAACAAAGGTAGAACAGAAAAACGCCTAAACTCAACAGGTTCGCAAATGCTCCGATGAATCACATTAATTCCACTCTTTATACCACGGGTTGTGGGTTTCTATACTAACACATGTACTTAAGAAATCATATCTCACCTACGGGACCTGTATGGTGTTTGCGAATTCAGAAACGGTAACACCTCGACCCCCCCTTTTTACAGACTCTCGCCGAGGTCGTCAAATATGCGTGTGCGCCATCATGTCGTAGTCTCGGCCTCCCTACGTACGGTTTACCATACGGATCCCTTGAGTGCGACATGTATGAGGTATTCGCTTTCCGCCAAAATAATAATCTGAGGGCCTGAGTAAGTAACTAACAAACTCACTCCACACGGACGACGTTCCAAATAAAATTGCCTCGGCGCGACACATACATGCGGGGCGCACTCATTTTTTACAATACAACTTAACACCTTAACTTACCAAATTTTACCTAAACCATGGCCCAGCGATCATGGACTCTGCAAAAAAAAGCAGTCAGCAGGGAGCCAGCTGCTCGCATGCAGTCTCTGCGCTCAACAATGCAGGTGACAGGGAACGTGGCCAGGCTGCCTCCACGCAGTCCTAGGCCTTGCGCCCTTTTTATAAAATTGAAAGCCCAGGAACACACGGTGCACTGGGCTGGCGACAAAGCAGTCTCCTGGTGCGGCTGCTGCAAGGCAGTCCTCAAGAACATCTGCAACAGGGCACATGCACGCATTGCAACAAACAGGTGCACGGGCTGCTCAATGCAGTCCCGCGGTGCAGATGGATGGATGAACGCAAACCACGGTGCACGGGCCGCCACTGGCAGGCCCGGCTTGCAGCTGCAACAGGGACTAGTTCCTGCAGCTTGCAAACTGTTGCGTTGTTGGATCCTGTCGCCATGGAAATGAACGGGGGAAGCAAAATTTGAACGGGGCTGGTGAACAGGGGCAATGTGGCATGACATGGCAAAGGTAAAGGCAACATAGCGCGAAAAGGCCGTTGCAAGGCAAACACAAGCCGGCAACGAACTTGGCCGCACAGCCTTGCAGTAAAACAGCCGTCGGACGATCGGCCGGCACAGGCCTTGCAGCAAAACACAGCAGACGACATCCGGTCCGCACATGGCCTTGCAAAAAAACCAGCCGATGAAGTTGGGCCGGCACCAGGCCCCGCAGCAACACAGCCGCAGACGATCGCGCCGTTCACCAGGCCTTGTAGCAAAACACAGCTGTCGCGATCAGAAGTTGCCGGCCTCATGCCGGCTGCCGTGCGAGGTTGGGTGGAAGGGAGTGCGGTGGTGCTGGCCACACAGAAGGCGGCTCGGACCTAGCTCTGTCTCCCTCTCCACCCTTATCGCTTTGCCTGTCACTGTACCTACCCACTCCCTAATAATTGTAAAAACAATTTAGTCCCCCAACTTATTTTTTTTTTTTTGTTGTTTGTTTTTTTTCAACCCTCCTTCCCACTCATAAATTCGCCCCTAACCCTTTATCGTCTTGTTCCCGCTAACCTATTTCTGGTTTCACCAGTAGCCTATGCCCCAATCCCTAGTCCTCTTCCGGAGGGGAATTAAGGAGAGCTGCGTCTGTGCGAGCCTGCAATCCAAGCTGCGAAGTGGCCTCCCAGATCTTCAGCGATTCTATACCAAAGTGGGCTCCCAGCGGGCCCATCAACGAGAGCGAATGGGATGGATGTGCGGAGGGGTACACTTCCTAACTACCGCTAACCGTTAAACTGTTAAACTACCCGGCTTTCAACAACGGCCTCTCGCTTAATCTATTTGTTCTATAAGAACCCAGATGTCGCGTCGCCTGTGTTGTGTGTCCTTACAGTTTCGGGCCTCGCCCTCCGAATTTTCCCTCGTGCCTTGCAACGTCATCATGGCTGGACGCGTGCTCCTTTGGCAGGGCGCCGACCTACATGCCGAATCTCAAATAATGGCACCCCCGGGCCAACTACACTTGCCTCCGAGCTACTAGTTCCTAAACCCAGGGGAGTGGCCCCCATGGCAACTCCCTGAAACGCACACGTGGCAGGCTGGCGCCGCGGGCCCTGTTCCGAGGTCACTCGTGCTCCACGACACTGCCCACGGGCCACCGGCGCTCCAGGGCCCACCGCACCAAGCGGGCGCACCCGTGCCCACTACGCTAGACGCCGGCCCCATGGGCCCTTGGCTATCACGTCCCGACTAAGCCCCGGTGCCGCGGGTGTAACCCACTCAGTCGATACTCCCTTTCGCAGCCACGCTCCAGCCCGTCACCAGGGCTCCTGCCCCGTCAGACAGGCTTTCGAGCCTACACTCCCCCAACAGCAAAAACGACTTCGCATTTTTTCAATTTAACTAACCCAGCTTAACTCACTTCTACACTGACCGCCGTGGGTCCTTGGGCGGGAGTCCCTCCTCCCCAATCACTCATTCGCACCATGCATTCCACATTCGTTCCACACACACAGACCGCTGCCTCACTCACTCACCTGTACTCTCCACAGCAACTCACCAACTCTCAACACACTCGATGCGCTGAAGTCTGCCATCCTTTCTCACTAAATCCCCTCCTAACTCGTCGCTCCACACGTCTCCCCTTACACTACACGCAGTTCCTTTAATCACTACGTAGCTAAGCCTACGTCCCCTCTACAACACTGCAACAGGTCGTGTCACCGTCCTCCAAATCCTTAATTGCGTAGGGGATTTTCCTCCTCCCTACTGGGCTCTGAACTTGCTTGCAAGGCTCGACACTCCTTCCCGGGCTTTGCGCCTCTGCGGGAGCGGCTGTCAGCACCGACTCTCCGGCAAGACATATCCATGAGGGCGTGAGTCGCCTTGTAAGGTCTCAGGCGGTCCGCGTGAGACGATCCGGGGAAGGGCTCGTGGTCCATTTTAATTTTTAGGACCACGTCACTGATCTGCGGCCAGGACGACCCCGGGCCCTGCCAAGGTGAGGTGAGCTTTGGGCATCTGCCCTTCTCCGCCGGGGGTTAAAGAACCAAATCTTCGCCCCGGTGGGTATTTGCTCACCTGGCTCCGGTGGTCGTCACCTGCGCTTCATCTTCATGGCCCGCCTGTTGAGCTGTGTCGTGCGAAGGCATGGACCCTCTCCATGCCTTCCTCCAACCGACGGGCATAGCCTCCCCCGGGGGCCTATCAAGCCGCCCAGGCGTCGGGCCGCACAGTATAATCAGAATGGGCTTCTCAGCTCCCGTCATGACATCAACAGCGGCGGACTACAAGCGGTAGACCGTGCTGGGACGCGCGATAGGCCCATCAGGAGGTAGGAGATGTTCGTCCCAGTCCTCTGGTTAGCGGCGGTGAAGAGGGCCAGTTGTTTGGACCAGGTCCTATTGACCTCTCCACCATGCGTCTGACTGTGGTCTCAGGGGCGTTGTCCGGGTCTTTTCGAATTTCCAGGAGGTCTGCACACCTTTTTAGTAATTCGGCTCTCAAAATTTCGTCCCTGGTCCGTGTGGCAGCTCCTGCGAATCCCATACCGGCATGTAAATCCTTCTACGAAGGCCTTTGCCCACGACCCCTGCTTCCTGGTTGGGGAGGGCAAAGGCTTCCGGCCATTTGGTGAAATAGTCCATAATTACGAGGATGTACTTATTACCCTTGGCGAGTGGGGGGCAGTGGTCCCAAAATGTCCATGGCCACTCGCTCAGGGGAGCCCCAACCTGATGTAGTTGAGTGGGCTCCTCATCCTCTGTGGCGGTCCCTTTTTTGCAGTGGCAGGCGTCGCATGCTCGACACCAGCTCTGTACATGCGCGCCCCATGTTAACGCCAATAGAACCGCCGGCGGACCCGAGATTTTTGTTTTGTCCTGCCCAAATGGCCGCCGGCGGCGGGTACCATGCATCCTGTTTTCAAATCTGGGTCTTAAACCCATCAGGGATTCACCGAGCCAAGAAGTTTGCTCGGAAGGAATCTCCACCCACTTGCGATATAAGATGTTGTGTCCCTCATTTCCTAGGGTCCTCCACTGAGCCCAGTATGCCTTTGTTCGCGTCCCGAATGGGGCGCATCTCCTCCCACTGGGCCTCCTGTTTTCCTGGACCCATTTGTACACTGGCCCTATCACGGGGTCTTCCGCTGGCAGTGCTCCATGCCAATCCACAAATTCCTCTCCCGCGGTTAGTGGCAAAGTTGGGCCTACCACCGCGGGCGCACGGACTGGGAGTTTCGGGGAGGTGTTCTGCCATTGGTCCCTCTCCTCATGTCGCGTGCAATATCTGCAGTTTCTCCCAGGCAGGGGCGTCGAGAGAGCGCATTCGGCATTCCATTGAGCCTTAACGGCTCTATGGACCACACTGAATCGTACTGCTGCAACTTTTCCAACCACCTTGCAATTTGGCCCTCCGGCTCTTGAACCGTAAGAGCATTGCAAGGAGGAATGGTCAGTTCGAACCAAAAATTTCCTGCCGTACAAGTACGGGTGGAAATGGCTCACCGGCAAGACAGCATTGGCCAATAGTTCCTTGCGAGTTAGCGCAATAATATTTCGTTCGGGCCTACTCATGGCCCGACTGTAAATACGCGATCACTCTTTCACGCCCCCCTGTGTCTGAGACAGAGACTGCTCCCAATCCTTCCTGGCTTGCATCCGTGTCCAGGGTATACATCCCCGTCATCGGTGGGGTATGCTAAAAGGGTGTGGGATGTCAACACCCCTTTAAATTTGAGGAAGGCCTCCTGGCACTCCCTTGTCCAATTAAATCTCAACCCCTTCTCCGTCAACCGGTGAAGGGGCCTGGCTATCTCCGCAAAGTTTGCCACGAAGCGCGGCGGTAGTAGGAGCAAAGTCCAAAAAGCCCCGTACCTGTTTGACAGTTGTAGTTACGGGCCACTCCTCTACGCTGTAATTTTTCCGGGTCGGTCTTCACCCCTCGCGGGCCTATCACGTGTCCGAGATAGGCCACCTTGTCGCGAACAAAGTGCATTTCTCCGGGCTCAACTTTAGCCCTGCCTGCCTGAGGCGCCCAAACACCTGGTCCAAATTGGCTATCTCCTGGGTGAATGTTTAGCGTGTACCAGGACGTCATCCAGATACACCAGGCATGACTGCCATGGCATGCCGCCTAGTACACGCTATAGTCTTCAAGGTGCGGGGGCGTTACAACAAACCGAAACGCATCACAGTGAACTGATACAGCCCCTTCCCTGTGGAAAATGCCGTTTTCTCTTCCCCGTCTTATCCATCTCCACCTGCCAATACCCACTCTTGAGGTCCAAAGTTGAGAACCATTTAGAGCCTGCAACGGCGTCGAGGGTATCGTCAATTCTAGGCAGGGGATAGGAGTCTTTGAGTGTCACGTTGTCAGCTGGCGATAGTCCACGCAGAAACGCGTGGTCCCATCCTTCTTTTTAACCAGCACAACCGGTGACATCCAAGGACTTCCCGAGGTCTCAATGACACTGCATTGAGCATCTTTTCAACCTGTTCATCAGCTCCTCTCTTTTGCTCCATGGGAGCCCTTCGAGCAGGCTGACGGACAGGCCCGGGCCCCATCGGTGTGGATCTGATGTTGCACCAGGCCCGTACGTCCAATATCCTCGGGTGACAAGGAGAAGATCCCCATGTGTCGGTCGACCAGTTTGTATAGGCCCTCCTGCTGGGCATCCTCTAAATCTACACTACTCGCGATTTACCATCTCGCAAATGGGCCCGGGCCAATTCCTAATCAAGTCTGGAGATTCCTTCTGGGGCCGGTCCGGCTCGACGTTCTCGTCCCTCAGCTCTGCGACTCTTTTACTGGGGTGCAATCTGCCACCTTCGTCCCTTCCTGATAGTGCGTGGTTCCGTGCTACATTTATCACCGAACGGGCACTATTGGCCCGTCGGTAACTTACCAGGGTGCGGCCCACGACTAAACCTGGGGTTGATGGCCTGCCGGTAGTTCCGCCAGGCCGCAGGAGCCCGCCACGTTGGTGTGCTCGCCACCGGGCCGGGACCACCGCCTCGGCACCCGGGGGAATGACCACGGAGTCAGGAGCCTCCAGCTCCACCCTCTCATCCGTGCTCACGCCCCTAACGGCAACTCCTCCCACCCAACTGCATGACCCCCCGGCCCAAGTCGATCTTACAACCACCGCCGTTAGCACATCCAACCCTATTAGACATGGTCGCACACCTTCGCCACCCAAACCTCTATCCTTGTTTTCACGGTGCCCAATTTAAACGACCACGAAACCACGTCCTTGATGGGGGCCGTTGCCCCGGTAGCTAGCTGCAAAACTATGGTTTGGCAGACGGTGGATCTCATCCAACCGTCCACATCGAATCAAGGACCACAGGGCTGATGATCGTGGCGCTTGCTCCTGTGTCCACAACGGCGTGCTACCCTAGCGGCAACTTTGCACCGAATTGTTAAGCTAACCATTGCCAATCTGGCCACAATTGATGACCTGTCGCAGTTCTCTGAGGGCTCTTCTCCGTCCGAGTCTGCCGAACAGCGGCCCTACATGTTCGGCACTCCTTAGTTTCCCGGGGACTGGTGGGGGGTGATGGTTGGGCCTGGCTATCCCTATTGACCAGGGGCGGAGTTGGTGGTCTGGGGGCCGTGGCTCTTCCCTTCGCGGGGCCTTTCCCTGCGCGGGGCATTGCACTCCCGCTGCAGGTGGTCCCTTGCGCCACATTAAAACACCTCCTCTGGTAAGGTGTTGCCTCCGGTACGCCGAATTATACCCCTCCGTTCCGAATTGGGGTACCCCCTGATGGCCCATCCCCCGCCCTTCCTGGGCCTGACCGCCTCTCCCAGGTCTCCCGAACCGGCGGTCGAGCATGCCCTGCACCATCCTCTCCATTCGCGCTTGGTCGCCCAGGGTCGCCCCGGCTCCAGCGCATTGTCGTTCACGGGGCCCACCTGTCGGACTGCCACCGCATGCCGCCCAGCCCCTCCCAATGGCGTTCTGGCTGCCTCCCAGCAGGGCGGCAGTATCAGCCGCTCTGGAGGTTGTCCGGGCGCATACGGTCAGCAGTGCTCCGACATCGGTGCCCCTATGGCTCGGAGAAAATGGTCCAGGGCAATCTCCTCCCGGTACTCCGGCGGCATGTTGGTGTGCGCGATCCCCACCAGCGAGCGGAATGTCGTGTGCCATTTCTCCAGTGGTTCCTGGGAGCGTCGTTTGCGCCCGTTGAGCTGAGCTTTAACAAGCTCGCTCTGCTGGTCTCATGCCAAATCGGTTTTTTAGGGCCGAACGGAGATCCTCCAGGGTCACCCCTCACTGGTACGTGGTCAGGACTTCCAAGGCCGGTGCCACGCAGGGCCGCCGTGAGTTGTGCCACAGCCTGTGCCTCGTTCCAGCATTGCCTCTGGCAACACACTGGAATTGGGCCATGTACGCCCTCAAGTCAGTATTGCCATCGTACGGGGGTAGCGGCACCTGGTCCTTTCGAGTCCCCCCTCCAGTCCCTGAGGGACTCCTGGAGGGGTGTACCTCCCCAGTCCAACGGCGCCTCACTCCCCCAGGGTCCGAGCATTTGCCCGGGGGCTTCGACCACCCTGTCCGTGTCTGTCCGTGCCCCGCGTCGCCCCACTTACTCTCCCAAGCCATTGGACCTCGCACTCTGTTACCCCACCGGAACAGTCATACTGGGTACCCCTTAGGCCAAAAGACCCGCGGCCTCTACCCTCCAAGCTTGCATCTCACCCCCGCATCGGGCCAAGCCCCCTCTCTCGCTCTGTGACACCGGCCCCACCTGGGCACGTTCCGCCTGCGAGGAGTCTTCCTCTCCCCTGTTCCCGAAGGAGGTCACCCTGCCTCTCCACATCCGGGTCTCCACACATTCCGCCAGTCTTCTCTCCATTTTTTTTATTTTCCCTCTATTACCTCATTTAGTTCTCCCTTTCCCGGTCTCTTCCCTTTTGCGCCCCCAGCGATAGTTCCCGACTTTCTCTCTTATTTGCTCCACTTCCCCTTGTACCTGTGTCACCACCTTTTTTGTCTTGGTTATCTCCTCCTTCGTTGTCCTAAAGCTGCTCTTTCCGTCTCACCCTGGTTTCTTCCTACCAGTTTCCCAGTTCCTCCGTCTTTTCATCAAATTATCTCATGTCTTTTTTTACATTCCTCCCTCCTTCCTTTAATCCTTCTGTGTCTCCGCTTTCACCTCTTTTAGCAGGTTTTCAACTCTGTCTGTCATTTCCAATGTCTTTTCTCACAGTCCCCTTCACGGCTCCCAATCCTCCTTTATTGTCTTTTGTTCTTTTTTTAATTCCTCTATCGTCGTCGTGTTTCTTCCCTATTTCCTCCTTTATTTGGCCTTGTCCTTTTTTTACTTCGTCTATCTTTTCCACCACCCGTCTTTATTTCGTTTACCCTTTCTTGTTTGCTCTCTTCCATTGCGACCTCCACTCCTCTACTTTCTCTTTTAACCCGGTCACCTCCGCTCGTATTGTGTCGACCTCCTTTTTCATTTCGTTTTTTAGTTCATCCAAGCTTCCTTTTAGGCTCATTCCCATGTTCTGCGTCTCACCCCGCATTTCTTTTATTTCTTCCTTCATTTCGTTTTTGTTTGTTTCCATTTTGAGTGCGTTTCCATCCATTTTTTTCGTTCATTCCATCCATTTTGCCGGTTCATTTCATTTGCGTTTCTTTGCATCTCTGTTATTGCCTGCAGAATCTGTCGAGTGTACTCGGTTCGACAAGGCTCGGGGGGTTTGGTGGAGAGGGGGAGGGAGGTGTTATACACCGCGGCCGCCGCCGCACCCATTTCGGGCCCTGGGTTCAGTTGGGGGAGTTCGTGTTCCTGCACAACCATTTCCTGCTCGGCGGTCTACATCCTGGGCCATGGATTCTAAACACTCTACATCCATTTCTATTACCCCCGGCTCCCGCTCGCCTTGAGACGCCATCTTATTCCACGTAAGGGGTTAATTAATCGCTCGTAATTTAGAGGGAATCGGGGGTCGCTCCCCTCACCCCTGGACCGATTCCCGTGAATTTAGCTGGGAGACGGGAGGATTTGAATCACACTCCTGTACACCAGTGTTGCGAATTCGCGCCGCGTCGGCGTGCGATCGCCACGCGACTCGAACCGCGACCGCCTCGCCCACCGGACGGACAATTCAGTCGTGACCCTCCCGGCTAACGCCGGGATCCAGTCACGGGTGGGCCTTTCGACCTCACCACAATCGTGCCAATCGGCCACCCGCGTAGGATAGGGTTGTTGCCAAATTCGACCTACCTAAGTACCCACGCGGATGGTAAACCGGCGATCGTACCTCGCCGCAGGTCGACTCCGGACACGGCCGCTGGGGCGGGCCGTTCCGTACTATCGGGATAACCGAGCGTGTTATCGTCGACTCAGCGGTTCAGATTATTTACCGGGCGTTTTGCACCCACTACGAACCCTTTACGTGAACAGGATGGAGATTCAATTAAGAAAAGACGAAGCGAAACGGGAAAACAGTTCACACAATGCACATTTTTCCGGCACACGGAGCACACCTATAGCACACGTAAAGCAAACAGCATGTATTTACATCACAATAAGCGATCGCACATATATCACATTGAACAAAAGAATGCACATATAAGAGAAGTTAAAACGACTACACGACACACCGACCACTTATACAGTTACTACCTTACAAGACACGGCGCCACAACACGATTCACACCGAAGCAAAGAAAAGACCCCCTCAAAGGCAAGGGAGTCAGACTGGGCCCGTGGGCCTAATGCGCGTGGGACTGGATGAGCGGCCAGGCCCACGAGACCGAAGGGTCCTACCCGCGCCCTCGTGGCGAGCCGCAGAATGTCGCTGCGACGGCGGTTCCGTGGCACCTGCTGGTGTGGGTGGGAACGGGGCCCTTGTCGCACTCTCTCAGCGCGGGGGAAAAGGGGGAATTGTTGATGCTCTGGGGAGGGAGTATGGCTGGCTTGCTTGGATCCGCGACGCGAGCTCCAGGTCCACCTCAGCCGTTCGCCTCCGCAGCCGTCTGCCCCACGATCTCGCCTCACGATCTGCTGCTCCACCGACACTGCTCGATTCTGACTTCGCCCACGATACTGCTCGATTGACTTCTCCACCGACACTCTCCACGATACTGCTCGAGCTCCTCACTAGCTCGCCTTTTATCGGCTTCGGATCCACATATGCAAATTCATCGAGATCGAGGATCAAACGACCTCAGGGGCGGAGCCACGCTCGCCGATTGGACAGAGAAAAGGGGGCGTGTATCATTCCTGATCCTCAAATTTGCATATGCCGATTTTCGTCAGGCGCGTCTGGAGGCGGCAAGCCGCCCCGCGCTTCCTGATTGGGTGGATCAGATGTGGGCGTGCATCATTCCTGATCCGAATCTCCTCAGAAAACCCCGCCATCTGCACTCGCGTCTCGCGTGTCTCGCCGAAGACAGCTCGACGCTCGGCGCCCACAGGTGGTGCGGGAATGGCCGTAGGAGAAGGTGGTGGAGGGTTTTCGGCGGTGTCCGATGGCCATGGAGCTGTTTGGAATGGCGGTGATGTGAGGTTTGCGGTAGCGAGTGGTGAAGGTAGGTTTTTGCTGCTGGCGTTGTTGTTGTTGTTGGCGTGGGTGGCTCAAAACAAAGGTAGAACAGAAAAACGCCTAACTCAAAGGATCGCAGCCCGAATGAATCACATTAATTCCCTCTATACAACGGGTTTGGGCTAACTACACATGTACTTAAGAAATATATCTCACCTACGGGACCTTTATGGTGTTTGCGAATTTCCAGAACCGTAACAATATTTTGACGTCATAAGTTTTTTTCTGGAGGAATTTTCAAAATCGGAGATGGTACTGTCTGCGCAGGGTATTTTACATATATATGCCAAGTTTCAGGAAGTTTCGATGAAAACTGTAGGCTGTGAAACAAAAAAGTCCACAGAACAACAATGTGAGTAAGACTTAGAGATCTCCACGTGGATCTAACCAGAGTTGGTGTCAAAGCCACCCAATGCTCACCTGTTTTTACATTTCATGTTTTTAAAAGACTCGTCTAATAATTAATATTTTTTTATAAAGCATTGCAGTGAAGTCTGATCCAAATAATTTTAAAGCAATATATGTATTTGTATATTGTAATCAGTAACAAGAGCGCAAGTGAGCACAATATTCGCCCAACAAGAAGGTATATACAGAATTGTGCTA
>CM068956.1:69888071-69911642 GCA_035128595.1 Eptatretus atami
CACGAAGGCGGACGAGGCGAGAGACGACGAGGCAACAGGCAATCAAGGCCGAAAAAAGCTTCCACGGATCAGACGACACACGGCGAGGCAGACCCAGACAGCCAGAATGAATGCGCCGATTGTTCAACTTCTCTTGAGGTGGGAGGGATTTCTTCCCTGGCCACTCGCCTCCTGATTGGACGGTTGCGTCGCGCGATTCACTGGCCGTCCCTCATTGGACAGGCCCACGGTAGGCGGGGCAACTCCCACCCTTCTGGGTGGAGTCCCGATCTGAGGCGATGAGCCTCCTGATTGGACGAAGGGCACGCCCTTTCCCTCGTGGGCGGAGTCGGCTCTGGAGTGAGGGGTCCCACCCACGTCCGCAGCCAGAAACACGTGCGTTATGGTGTCGGTGGAGCGAGGCGACGGTGCCGCTGTTGTTGTAAAAAAAAACCCTGACTAAAAAATAACTCGTAGCGCACACACAAAATTCCCGTTAGACACAGGGGATGGATTCTAACTATAAACACATACTTATCGAAATAACTGAACTGCGGGGACTGCTGTCTGTCTGTGTGCAAAAGGCTTCCAAATCCGTAACAATATTTCATGACATCATGAACCAGAGTTCATCGTACACCTTACCCTGTGGAGTCTTGAGAAACATGGGGGGAAGAGGGGGGGGGAGATGGGGTCTGCGAGCGGCAAATTTTATTCGGCGTGATGACATAAAATGCTGTAATATTTTGTCCAAGAACTGCGAAACAGAAGGTTTTTTCAAAGTGCCAATATGGTGATTTGTGTTTGAAAGAGTTCAACGATAGAATTCAATTTAAATAAAATATAGATTTTACAGGTTATAGAAAAAAAAAAGAATATGTATTTGGAAGTTTGCCACCATTGATGCAAAGTTTATTACACCAGCGTATTTAACACGTTACATTAGTTCTTCGTGCCTGTTGTTCGAGTCCTTTATGGTGTCCTTAAAAACGGTAAGTTTCCTGTTTGGAATGATTTTCAATTTTGTTTGACTGCCAAACAGAGTAAAAAAAAAATGATCTCACTCCTCTCTGCACATGCACGATTGGGATGAACTCAGAGGCAAAGTACTGCTAAACTACAGGTTCGTTTTCTGTTTCATGTTCAAAATATAACATTCAATCGAAGTCAAGTTGTTCCTCGATCATAAACTGACATTTGTATACAGACACAAATAGATAGACAGACAGGCAGACAAAGTGAAAGGATTGCTGAACCCCACTTTTCCCATCATGTGCGCGGTGTAATGAAGTGATCAGATTTTGAATTCCTCAAGTTCAGCGGGAGAGAAAAGTGCTGCCAGCATATGGTGCCACCGGCACCCCAGGCTACACTCGGAGGGTTCCCCCAAGGTCACCCACCGGCCATGTTTTGTCTGCTGTCAAGTACAGTTTTGTGCATGAGAGTGTGTGCTTGTGTGTGAGACCGTTCTTCTATGCGCAATAGAAACTGTCGAAAACTAGAAGGGCACTCGGTGGAGCGCATACCTCCGCCACGTAATGCCTGATCCACGAGAACATATCGGGCCCAAATTAAATAATTCTCGTATCCGGATTCGGATCTTCACCAAAATCGAATCAATTTGTCCATGTGACACACCCAACCTGTCCATCCGGGTTGTTTCATCCGAATCCGTCCACAACTTTTTGAGATATCGTGCGATATATAATTTTTAGCCCTTTCTCTCAATGGTGAAGAATCACTTTAAAAATTCTAGTCCTTAGATCCAGATCTGGATCTTCACCAAAATCTAATCAATTCTTCCTTGTCACAAACGAAACCACAAAATTTCATCCGGATCCGCCCACAACTTTTTGAGATATCCTGTACACAGACAAACAGACAGAAGGGGGTGAAAACACAACCTCCTTCACCTTTGGTGGTGGAGGTAAAGATAACTCACTTTCAGAGTATTACATATTCCTTGCACTACATCTTCCTGAGATCGGTGTTTTGTTACCTCCGCCACCGAAGGTGAACGGAGGTTATGTTTTCACACCTGTCTGTTTGTGTGTGAGCAGGATATTTCAAAAAGTTGTGAACAGATTTGGATGAAATGTGGTGGACAGGTTAGGTGTATGACAAGGACTAATTGATTTGATTTTGGTGAAGATCTTGAGACGAGAATGTTTTTTTATTTTTAAGTCATCACCTTTGAGAGATGGGCCAAAAACAATATACAGCGTGATATTTCAAAAAGTTGTGGACGGATTATGACAAAACTTGGTGGATGATTTGGATAGGTGATAATAACACGCTGATTAGATTTTGGTTCATGTCCAGATGCAGATCCGGCCTATCAGTGGGATACAATACATAAACTGTTCAGCCTGGCGAAGTTATGTGCTCTACCGAGTTCTGTTTCATGCCTGGTGTTGGCTTAATGGCAAGAGTGGTGGGCTTATGATCCTTGGGTCCTGAGTTCAAATCCTGCTTGGCTGTTGAATTAATACCAGGTGTGGTTGACTCAGCTTGTCACCCTTCCGAGGTCGGCAAAATGAGTGCCAGCTTGCTGGTATCCTGTGTCGGAGTGGCGACCCGTCCAGGATTGTGCCCAATAGCCAAGGAGACTGCTTAGGCAGCTCCAATGCTCTGCACAGAGTATGGTCCCAATGGATGGATGGATGGATGGATGGAGTTCTGTTTTAGTTTTGTATGTTTTTGAAAACCCATCCGTGTTGACATTCCATGCAAGTCTTTATGAATGCCTTGAGTACGAGGCTTTCGGACATTGCTCTGTCACAAAAATTGATTAGCAATGTGATCCACGTAAATGCTCAAAAGTGTGCTGCCTCGTCACCTGCTTTCTTCTCTGCACTTCTATTCTCTTAGAACCTATTCTCCTAATACATGAATGGTTATGGTTTTTGTATTACCTAGACAAAACTTATTTGCTGACCAAGGAGACGCGAGAGCTTGTTGAGAAACAGGAGAGCACAGAAGCAGGTAAATTTATCTTCAATTGATCGCTGGGTTTGTTGCTTGGTTTTTTTGGTGCATTACAGCTATGAATTGTGATGGTTTGTCCTGCTGGAACAGCCTTATTTTGGTACTCGTGACTTTTTTGGGGGGTTCTTTTGTTTGTGCGAATTTGATGTTCAGAGATGGGAAATGCAACCAGCGAAACTGTAAGCCTGACTCTGGAAGTGCAAACTGTGAAAGAAGAGATCCTGAATCGTCAGCAGCAACTTGAAAAAGCAAAAATATTACTCCTGAATGAAGAAAAGAAGTTGATTGAAAAGAGAGATGGTGAGATTTCTATTTTATCATTGGGGCTTTCTTTGTTATGTATTTATTTGATTTTGTTTGTTTGTTTGTTGTTGGTGAGACCAATTTTCAGGAGGAGGAAGAGGAGGAAGAGGAGGAGGAGAAGGGCCAGTTATATTATAATGAATGGTAGAATAAGTGTTTTGTAACCCCAGCCTAGCAACAATCAAGAAGAGTTGTGAAGGAAACTCCTTGTCTCCATAGTCCCTGTGTCTGTCTTCCCCTCTTTTTTTTTTCCTCTGCAATTACCATTCCTAACCCTTCCCCATTGTAACTTCTCACCTCTCCACACGACCTTGTCAAAATTGTGGTTCTACACGTGCGAGTGTCACGCAACTGCGTGAAAATGGCGTGCCCGCATGAGTAGCCTCTGATGCAGCTGCATTGACATGGCGGAGACACGTAAGCAACTTTGTCACCACGGGAGTCCGTGCGTGACCCTTGAAGGGAGGTGGGGTGGGAAGCGTCACCCCGCAAGGATGGGCGTGGTGGCCACACTGTGGCGGCTATAGCAGCCAACAGCAGAGAAGCGCTGGAAGAGTGAAAGAGAAGAAGATGCAGTGTGTTCCAAAAAGACCCGGACAACTTTGTTTGTTCATACATTTAGAACCACAAAGGATACAACGATACCCTTTGGTTTATCTGACACAGAAACTCAGAAAGTTTTGTGCACACAATCAATACACTTCAATTTGAACTTCGTTTGTCATGCACAGGATATCAAGGCGGTACACGAGTTCTTGCCATGTTCGGCTCAGCTTGTTTGCATCCACCAGTGCGCGTGCAGCTGTGATCCGAGAACAAAGATCCTGCAGGTTTGCCACCTTGGTGTTGTGGACAACATATTTTGACAAACCACCAGAGAAAAAAAAATCAAGAGGAGTTGTGTCTGGTGATCGTGGGGGCCAAGCGATTGGTCCATCTCGTCCAATCCAGCAACCTGGAAATTTTTCATTCACGGCGGCTCGAATGACTAGGGCCCAAAAGAGGGGGAGCGCCGTCCTGTTGAAAAATGATATTGGGTTGCAGGTCTTCAATCTGTGGGAAGGCGAATCCTTCCAACATGTTCATGTCAATTGTTGAGGTCACTGTATCCTCCCCAAAGAAAAACGGATCAACCAAGCAGTCATGGAGAAGGCCACACCACATGTTGACCTTTGGACTGCCGTGTGTGTTTTCAGAGCCCCATATCCCCACATTGTGCCGGTTCACCTTCCCCGATACATGAAAGCAAGCTTCGTCTGTGAACATTACCTTTTTCAGGTAATCTTCGTCATCCTTTATGCAACTGAGCATTTCCAAGGCAAACAAACACCTTACGCTTGGGTCCATCCTTTGGTTTGAGTTCCTGCAGAATCTGCACCTTATAGGCACAAAGCTTCAGTCTTTCATGCAAAATCCTGTGTAAAGTAGTGGTTGGTTGTCCCAGTTCCCTGGATGCGCATCGGATTGATTTTCTGGGATTTTGTTGAAATGATTCACGCACCCGTTCAACGTCTGCTGCTCTTGTGCTTGGTCGACCGGGACTTTTCTGTTTCTGACAACTTCCAGTCTCCATCGTCGACAGGTTGGTGCTCTTGTACCACTCTCTGATACTAGTCCACAATGGCGGATTCCTTGTATACCTTGTACGGAAATTACACTGAACTTGCGTGTCTGATCTCGTCTCGATGAACCATTCGACGCACTGAGCTTTCTCCTGTGGAGTCACCATTTTCTTTGACATTAAATCACCAGACCTGAGAATAACGAAAACTTTATGAGTTTCGGTATGATACGAAACAAAGGGTATCGTTGCATCATTTTTGGTGCTAAATACATTAACAAGCAAAGTTGTCCAGGTGTTTTGGAACACCCTGTACAGTAGAAGCACAAGAGGAGAGAGAGAGAGAGGAGAGAACGTGGTCAGTGCCAGCCATCATACGAGTCATTCCAGTTACAATTCATGTCAACTGCAGTGATGGGGCTCTCGCTTGCCAGCTTATTGGTGCCCCATGTGCGCCTCACGGGCACCTCAAGGAAAGCTCCCCCTTAACACTCATCTCTATTTCTGTATTATTTATTCATCCGTCCTGTGCCCCTGAGTAAGTCTGCTCATGTTAAGTTAGACCAAGATGGGCGTAAAGTCTGTCTTCGTCTTGGTTAAGCTTATTCTGCCAATCAAGTATTTTTCTTTCTCTTCACTTCCTGATTACTTCCACCACCGAAGGTGGACAAGAATTGTTTTCACCCCTGTCTGTTTGTCTGTGAGCAAGGTATTTCGGAAAGTTATGGATGGATTCGGACAAAATTTGGTGGACAGGTTGGGTGTGTTACAAGGTCTAATTGGTTAGATTTTGATGAAGATCCATATACTATCGTTTTTAAAGTTATTCTTCACCATTGAGAGATGGGGGTGGGATTGAGAGATGACCGCACCGTGGGTGGGATGGCCCGGAGAAGGACTCCACCCAAGAGGGAGAGGAGGACCAGAAGCTGATCACTGATGAGTTTGTAAGGCAGAACATTATTGTGGTTTTCTCTGAAGAAGTTTGGGATTGACCAAAGCTTGTATCACCCTGTTTTTGGAGAGGCGAAGAAGCAGTCTCGGAGAGAAAGGAGAACTCCACATGCATGGAGTGCCTAGAAGCGCTTTGAGGAGGAAGAAGAAGGCCCTGGAGAGAGGACGAAGGGCAGACCAGGAGGACTCGTGTGGAAAGGACAGGGTCATGAGGGCTGATTGAGGGGCTGTTCGTCACTGACGCTCCTCGTGGCTGGCTGGTCTCATCTCTGCCTTCGTCTTTGGACTCATTTCATCACTGCCTCTTGTCATCTTGCTCCTGGCTTCCAGTATGGGCTGGATCATCGCCTTCCACCCTTTACAATTTTTACATTATAGACAAAGGGAAATCCCCGCCTGCAAAACTTAATGTTTGTAAAAATGTCCTATGGTGCCGAGAATGGGTTAGTTTTCACCCTTTATTTATCATCATTGTAGACAAGTTTGTGTGCTCCAATTCCCTCTGTGTCTTTTGATTTGATTGGTTTGTTATGAACTGCCTGTCTCGTCCATTTTATTTCCCCCATATTCATTACAAATCAACCTTTTAAAGGGTAAGAAAATGTGTTTGAGCATTCTGCCTCCCATGCACGTGCCATCAATTTTGGTTCATTTGGGTGACCTTGGGGAACGGTAAGGAATAATAATTAAACGCAGTGAGAGACCGTTTGGACATTTTCTGGGACAAAAGGTCCCGGCACTCCTGGCACACCATGTTAACGGAGCCTCAGACGTGACAATATAGCATGATATTTCAAAACGTGAATGGGTTATGACAAAACATGGTTTTAGTTGGATAGGTGACAAGAACAAGATGATTCCATTTTGGTAAAGGTCCGGATGCAGATCCGGCCTGTCAGTGGGATACAAAATATAAACTCTGTCGATGGAATCCAAGGCCAACTCCTCACATGGCTTACTGACTTCCTCTGCTATCGTGGCCAACGTGTGGCTCAACGGAATCCTTTCAACTCCTCTCTGTCAAGGCTGGAGTGCCCCAAGACAGTGTTCTGGGCCCAGTCCGATTCCTGATCTTCATAAATGATCTCTCTGACTCTAGAAAATCCTTTTTATCTGTTTGCTGATGACTCCACTCTGTGCTGTGGTATTCCTCATCCTTCAGGTAAGCAGGCTGCAGTATCCTCCCTCTTTTCAGACCTTGATAAAATCACAAGATGGTCAAGCACTTGAAATGTCTTTCAATCCTGATAAATCTCACGCTCTCGCTCTCCCTTTCCGAAAGGACCGTCTGGAAACCAACCCCTCCCCCCATCTACTTTCTATCGGTCTTCTTGAGGAGGTTCAGTCATTCAAACTCCTACGTATCACTATAAGCCATGATCTTTCTTCGGCAAACCAGATTTCAAAGTTAGCCTCCAAAGCCTGCCGCTAAATGGGCATCCTCCATTTAAAAAAGTCCTTCCTTGGCACGTCTGAACTCCTATCAACCTGCAAAGCCTTCATCCGTAGCTTGATGGAGTTCTGCACTCCCCTCTGGGCTGGCTCTCCTGCCTCGCATCTTGCTCAGCTTGACACCATGGAAACCAAGGCCTTTCAGATTATTGGAATCTCCCGCGATGAAGAGCTGAGACTATGGGTCCATCACTTTGCCATCGTAGACAGGTTGCTGGTCTTTGTCTTCTCCCGCCTCCTTTCTGCTCTTGCATCCTCTGCTCTCTTTGTGCTTCATCCTGTTCCCCACCCTTCCCCCCCCCCAGGTTTCTGCAGGGCAAACCCGGTCCGCAATCAACCCCCCTTCTGGTGAAATTACCTAAATCCAGGATCACTAATCACCTCCACTCATTCGTTCCTCTTTTTCTCGCCTGTGGAACCAACTTCCACATTCACTTCAAAATTCATTCTTCCCTCCTGGTCTTCAAGACCGCTGTTCACCACCATCTTCGATCGTCTCTAATCCAAAACCATGATCTTCTCTACCCTCGTTAACCCACCCCAATCCCTCCTTCCAAATGTCCAGTTTTCTCTCCTCATCTTGTCCACCCAATACATCCTCTCCTGCCACTGATTCCTCCCCACACCCATTATTTGTCCAAGTTTGCCTCTATATTGGCCTTAAACTCTGTCGGTGTCCCCCCCCCTCTCTCAGCTGTTCGTTTTGTCATGTTATGTGTGCCAGGCAAAAATAACGTTCCTTTCCTGTAGTAATTCTATGCGGACTACTGTAGTATATGAGAGTACAACTCTCATATACTATATTTCTAACTGTAGCATTTTTGCCTGGTCTGATCCGTTCAGTGTACTAATACTACCACTTCCACAAACCTCGACTATGTATACAAAAATAAATAATTTCAGCCTTGCAGATCTACCGAGTGCCATTGTGGTTTCATTTGAATTTTATGTTTTGAACACTGCAGAACATAAATCGGAACATGAACCTGCAGTTTAGCAGTACTTTGGCTCTGAAATTGGCAAAATGTACAGAATCTCATCCCATTTGCGCATGTGCAGAGAGGAGTATGGTGTTCGCTTTAGTCTGTCTGCCTGTCTGGCAGTCAAACAAAATTGAAAATCATTCCAAACAGGAAACTAACTGTTTTTCAGGGATGTCATAAGGATCATAAAAACTAATTTAACGTGTTAAATAAGACTGTGCATCAACGGCGGTAAACGTCCAAAGAAAGTTGTTTTTTTTCCTACAGCTTTTATAATTGGTTCACGAAAAAATATTTTCACGAAAAAAATAAGTGACCACTATATTCGTTATTGTTGTGTGTCTGTCTGTATGTCTGTATTCTGTATGTCTGTCTGTCTGTCTGTCTGTCTGTCTGTCCCGAGCATAGCTCCGTGGTTTTGATCCGATCCTGATAAAATTTGGTGGGAGGTTTATATCATGATCTAGTTGTGTTTTCCTGAAAATGGGCGTGGTGCGCCCATTATTGGCGGAGCCACGCCAAAAAACGTGTTTTTAGGGGGTAGCCGATTTCAATTTGCATCTTCTCCTAGGGCAGCGTTTCTCAACCTTTGATGGCCCATGGCCCCCTACCGAGTCGCTTAACATTCGTGGTCCCCTGCCCTTCAATAAAAGATGCAGAATTCGTTTTATGAAATTTATTTACTCAGTCTTAAAAGATAAATCAAAGTAAACATTTTTCTAAGCAATACAATCAATGAGACACTTGCTGTTGGGCTTGTCTGACGAGGCCTCTTATGTCCGGCTCGTCTTGACACAGAAGGCGAATATCGTTCCCAACGTCAAGACGGTTTCTGGACTTCGTTTTAATGGTCGCAAGGTCAGAGAATCCGGATTCGCAAAGATATGTTGTGGCGAATTGAATGAGCATTACGGATGCCTTCTTGCCGAGTAGTGGATACGAGCAGGATCTTGGCTGCTTGGTAACTGAACACACCCGGAGTGCTCACATTGTAAACACACTTTTTTGTTCTTCCCACCCAGCCTCCAGTGGTGAGCCCTTGCCTTTTTGAAAGGGAGCTTTCAACAGAAATGGCGCCAGATGTACCACGATTGCCGACCATCTCTCAGATGCCTGTTTTTGTCTGATAAACATCAGAGCCTCATGAGAAAGATGCATGGTATGGACGTAGTGGCTCACGGTCAATGCACAACGATCTTTTTTAATACAGAAGACTCAGCAGGTTGTTGGTTGTATCTGTTTGTCTGTCTGCATGGTAACTTGAAGTCTTGCAAAAGCTTGAAATTTGGACACCTCATTGATTCAAGTCTAGGGAGAAGTTAAATTCTCATGTAATCCCTCTACTATTTACGAATGTCAGGTTAAGTACGAGGTGTTCAACAAGTATATCAAAAATGTTGACAGCGATAAGGAGATGTTGCACAGACATTTGGAAAGAACTGGTTATTCTTCTTTTTTCAAAGCTGTGAATGACGTCAAAGAAGAAACGATTCCTACTGTTTTTTTTTTGCTGTCTCAACAATTTAGGATATCCAAAATTTGTGGAAAGCTCAAATTGTTTGAATTTCAGAATGACGAGTAATCACAGCACATATTGTTGTGGGCGGGGGTTGTGGTGAGGAACGGCTGCCAGGTGGAGCAGTAGAGCCGTCTCCCACCGAAACACCGAATTGCAGGTCGTAACCTTCGGACAACTCGCAGGTCACGGGTCACTTAAGACCGTGCTCGCCAATTTCTGAGGCGTGGGGTAGGGTTAAAGCCAAATTTCAATATACCTGAGTACCACGTCGTCAAATTACCGGGAAGTCACACCCTCAATGGACTCTGTCGAACCGGGTCGCTCTAGCGACCTCGGGTCCGGTGTAACCGAGCGGAATTACAAGTCCGTCGGTCAAACGACAATTTACAGCTCAATCGGCTTACTGGTTCTCAAGCACGAACGGTGCTGGGTCATCATAGAAAGCACAACAACGAGCTGGTACATTGAACAATTGGGGGTTTTATTTATATGGGGCAGGGAGACGAAAAGAGCAGAGTTAAACCGACTATCAGAAATGCAATTTACAATGTACAAGGCACTTAAACAATTGCTACTTATAGACTGGGCCCACAGACACACACCACAACTCCAAAGAAATGGTGGCCGCGGCCTTTATTTGGCTTCAGCTCGGGAGGGAAGGCGAGCTGAGGGCAAGAGCCTGCACTTTCACCTGTCCACGTCGTGCGATCTGCGAGCTTGTCCGGTGGCGGGACTCGAACCCACCGCCTCAACGCAGCACCAAGCACCAAGGCGGGATAGAGCGACGGACGCCAGCCAGCACGAAGGCGGACGAGGCGAGAGACGACGGAGGCAACAGGCAATCAAGGCCGAAAAAAGCTTCCACGGATCAGACGACACACGGCGAGGCAGACCCAGACAGCCAGAATGAATGCGCCGATTGTTCAACTTCTTCTTGAGGTGGGAGGGATTTCTTCCCTGGCCACTCGCCTCCTGATTGGACGGTTGCGTCGCGCGATTCACTGGCCCGTCCTCATTGGACAGGCCACGGTAGGCGGGCAACTCCCACCCTTCTGGTGAGTCCCGATCTGAGGCGATGAGCCTCCTGATTGGACGAAGGGCACGCCCTTTCCCTCGTGGGGGAGTCGGCTTGGAGTGAGGGGTCCACCCACGTCCGCAGCCAGAAACACGTGCGTTATGGTGTCGGTGGAGCGAGGCGACGGGTGCCGCTGTTGTTGTAAAAAAAACCCTGACTAAAAAATAACTCGTAGCGCACACAACAAATTCCCGTTAGACACAGGGGATGATTCTAACTATAAACACATACTTATCGAAATAACTGAACTGCGGGGACTGCTGTCTGTCTGTGTGCAAAAGGCTTCCAATCCGTAACAATATTTCATGACATCATGAACCAGAGTTCATCGTACACTTACCCTGTGGAGTCTTGAGAAACATGGGGGAAGAGGGGGGGGGGAGATGGGGTCTGCGAGCGGCAAATTTTATTCGGCGTGATGACATAAAATGCTGTAATATTTTGTCCAAGAACTGCGAAACAGAAGGTTTTTCAAAGTGCCAATATGGTGATTTGTGTTTGAAAGAGTTCAACGATAGAATCAATTTAAATAAAATATAGATTTTACAGGTTATAGAAAAAAAAAAGAATATGTATTGGAAGTTTGCACCATTGATGCAAAGTTTATTACACCAGCGTATTTAACACGTTACATTAGTTCTTCGTGGCCTGTTGTCGAGTCCTTTATGGTGTCCTTAAAAACGGTAAGTTCCTGTTTGGAATGATTTTCAATTTTGTTTGACTGCCAAACAGAGTAAAAAAAAAATGATCTCACTCTCTCTGCACATGCACGATTGGGATGAACTCAGAGGCAAGTACTGCTAAACTACAGGTTCGTTTCTGTTTCATGTTCAAAATATACATTCAGAAGTCAAGTTGTTCCTCGATCATATAACTGACATTTGTATAAAGACACAAATAGATAGACAGACAGGCAGACAAAGTGAATGGATTGCTGAACCCCACTTTTCCCATCAGTGCGCGGTGTATGAAGTGATCAGATTTTGAATTCCTAGTTCAGCGGAGAGAAAAGTGCTGCAGCATTATGGTGCCACCGCACCCAGGCTACACTCGGAGGGTTCCCCCAAGGTCACCACGCGGCCATGTTTTGTCTGCTGTCAAGTACAGTTTTGTGCATGAGAGGTGTGCTTGTGTGTGAGACGTTCTTCTATGCGCATAGAAACTGTCGAAAACTAGAAGGGCACTCGGTGGAGCGCATACCTCCGCCACGTAATGCCTGATCATGGAACATATCGGCCAACATTTTTGAATATCATGTATTCAGTACTAATCGTTTTTGGCCCTATCTCTCATGGTGAAGAATATTTGAAAATTAATAATTCCTCGTATCCGGTCCGGATTCGGATCTTCACCAAATCGAATCAATTTGTCCATGTGCACACACCAACCTGTCCATCCGGGTTGTTTCATCCGAATCCGTCACAACTTTTTGAGATATCGTGCGATATAATATATTTAGCCCTTTCTCTCAATGGTGAAGAATCACTTTAAAAATTCTAGTCCTTAGATCCAGATCTGGATCTTCACCAAAATCTAATCAATTCTTCCTTGTCAAAACGAAAAACAAAATTTCATCCGGACCGCCCACAACTTTTTGAGATATTCTGTACACAGACAAACAGACAGAAGGGGATGAAAACACAACCTCCTTCACCTTTGGTGGTGGAGGTAAAGAACTCACTTTCAGAGTATTACATATTCCTTGCACTAATCACTTCTGAGATCGGTGTTTTGTTACCTCCGCCACCGAAGGTGAACGGAGGTATGTTTTCACACCTTTCTGTTTGTGTGTGAGCAGGATATGTTTCCAAAAAGTTGTGAACAGATTTGGATGAAATGTGGTGGACAGGTTAGGTGTATGACAAGGACTAATTGATTTGATTTTGGTGAAGATCTTGAGACGAGAATGTTTTTTTATTTTTAAGTATCACCTTTGAGAGATGGGCAAAAACAATATACAGCGTGATATTTCAAAAAGTTGTGGACGGATTATGACAAAACTTGGTGGATGATTTGGATAGGTGATAATAACACGTGATTGATTTTGGTTCATGTCCAGATGCAGATCCGGCCTATCAGTGGGATACAATACATAAACTGTTCAGCCTGGCGAAGTTATGTGCTCTACCGAGTTCTGTTTCATGCCTGGTGTTGGCTTAATGGCAAGAGTGGTGGGCTTATGATCCTTGGGTCCTGAGTTCAAATCCTGCTTGGCTGTTGAATAAATCAGGTGTGGTTGACTCAGCTTGTCACCCTTCCGAGGTCGGCAAAATGAGTGCCAGCTTGCTGGTATCCTGTGTCGGAGTGGCGACCCGTCCAGGATTGTGCCCAATAGCCAAGGAGACTGCTTAGGCAGCTCCAATGCTCTGCACAGAGTATGGTCCCAATGGATGGATGGATGGATGGAGAGTTCTGTTTTAGTTTTGTTATGTTTTTGAAAACCCATCCGTGTTGACATTCCATGCAAGTCTTTATGAATGCCTTGAGTACGAGGCTTTCGGACATTGCTCTGTCACAAAAATTGATTAGCAATGTGATCCACGTAAATGCTCAAAAGTGTGCTGCCTCGTCACCTGCTTTCTTCTCTGCACTTCTATTCTCTTAGAACCTTTTAATACATGAATGGTTATGGTTTTTGTATTACCTAGACAAAACTTATTTGCTGACCAAGGAGACGCGAGAGCTTGTTGAGAAAACAGGAGAGCACAGAAGCAGGTAAATTTATCTTCAATTGATCGCTGGGTTTGTTGCTTGGTTTTTTGGTGCATTACAGCTATGAATTGTGATGGTTTGTCCTGCTGGAACAGCCTTATTTTGGTACTCGTGACTTTTTTGGGGGTTCTTTTGTTTGTGCGAATTGATGTTCAGAGATGGGAAATGCAACCAGCGAAACTGTAAGCCTGACTCTGGAAGTGCAAACTGTGAAAGAAGAGATCCTGAATCGTCAGCAGCAACTTGAAAAAGCAAAAATATTACTCCTGAATGAAGAAAAGAAGTTGATTGAAAAGAGAGATGGTGAGATTTCTATTTTATCATTGGGCTTTTTTGTTATGTATTTATTTGATTTTGTTTGTTTGTTTGTTGTGTGAGACCAATTTTCAGGAGGAGGAAGAGGAGGAAGAGGAGGAGGAGAAGGGCCAGTTATATTATAAGGAATGGTAGAAT
This sequence comes from Eptatretus atami, assembly GCA_035128595.1. NCBI lineage: Eukaryota > Metazoa > Chordata > Myxini > Myxiniformes > Myxinidae > Eptatretus > Eptatretus atami. The sequence continues at coordinate 69,902,051 of CM068956.1, forward strand.
AAGTGTTTGTAACCCAGCCTAGCAACAATCAAGAAGAGTTGTGAAGGAAACTCCTTGTCTCCATAGTCCCTGTGTCTGTCTTCCCCTCTTTTTTTTTCCCTCTGCAATTACCATTCCTAACCTTCCCCATTGTAACTTCTCACCTCTCCACACGACCTTGTCAAAATTGTGGTTCTACACGTGCGAGTGTCACGCAACTGCGTGAAAATGGCGTGCCCGCATGAGTAGCCTCTGATGCAGCTGCATTGACATGGCGGAGACACGTAAGCAACTTTGTCACCACGGGAGTCCGTGCGTGACCCTTGAAGGGAGGTGGGGTGGGAAGCGTCACCCCGCAAGGATGGGCGTGGTGGCCACACTGGGCGGCTATAGCAGCCAACAGCAGAGAAGCGCTGGAAGAGTGAAAGAGAAGAAGATGCAGTGTGTTCCAAAAAGACCCGGACAACTTTGTTTGTTCATACATTTAGAACCACAAAGGATACAACGATACCCTTTGGTTTATCTGACACAGAAACTCAGAAAGTTTTGTGCACACAATCAATACACTTCAATTTGAACCTTCGTTTGTCATGCACAGGATATCAAGGCGGTACACGAGTTCTTGCCATGTTCGGCTCAGCTTGTTTGCATTCCACCAGTGCGCGTGCAGCTGTGATCCGAGAACAAAGATCCTGCAGGTTTGCCCACTTGGTGTTGTGGACAACATATTTTGACAAACCACCAGAGAAAAAAAAATCAAGAGGAGTTGTGTCTGGTGATCGTGGGGGCCAAGCGATTGGTCCATCTCGTCCAATCCAGCAACCTGGAAATTTTTCATTCACGGCGGCTCGAATGACTAGGGCCCAAAAGAGGGGGAGCGCCGTCCTGTTGAAAAATGATATTGGGTTGCAGGTCTTCAATCTGTGGGAAGGCGAATCCTTCCAACTGTTCATGTCAATTGTTGAGGTCACTGTATCCTCCCCAAAGAAAAACGGATCAACCAAGCAGTCATGGAGAAGGCCACACACATGTTGACCTTTGGACTGCCGTGTGTGTTTTCAGAGCCCCATATCCCCACATTGTGCCGGTTCACCTTCCCCGATACATGAAAGCAAGCTTCGTCTGTGAACATTACCTTTTTCAGGTAATCTTCGTCATCCTTTATGCAACTGAGCATTTCCAAGGCAAACAACACCTTACGCTTGGGTCCATCCTTTGGTTTGAGTTCCTGCAGAATCTGCACCTTATAGGCACAAAGCTTCAGTCTTTCATGCAAAATCCGTGTAAAGTAGTGGTTGGTTGTCCCAGTTCCCTGGATGCGCATCGGATTGATTTCTGGGATTTTGTTGAAATGATTCACGCACCGTTCAACGTCTGCTGCTCTTGTGCTTGGTCGACCGGGACTTTTCTGTTTCTGACAACTAAGTCTCCATCGTCGACAGGTTGGTGCTCTTGTACCACTCTCTGATACTAGTCCACAATGGCGGATTCCTTGTATACCTTGTACGGAAATTACACTGAACTTGCGTGTCTGATCTCGTCTCGATGAACCATTCGACGCACTGAGCTTTCTCCTGTGGAGTCACCATTTTCTTTGACATTAAATCACCAGACCTGAGAATAACGAAAACTTTATGAGTTTCGGTATGATACGAAACAAAGGGTATCGTTGCATCATTTTGGTGCTAAATACATTAACAAGCAAAGTTGTCCAGGTGTTTTGGAACACCCTGTACAGTAGAAGCACAAAGAGAGAGAGAGAGAGAGAGAGAGAGGAGAGAACGTGGTCAGTGCCAGCCATCATACGAGTCATTCCAGTTACAATTCATGTCAACTGCAAGTGATGGGGCTCTCGCTTGCCAGCTTATTGGTGCCCCATGTGCGCCTCACGGGCACCTCAAGGAAGCTCCCCCTTAACACTCATCTCTATTCTGTATTATTTATTCATCCGTCCTGTGCCCCTGAGTAAGTCTGCTCATGTTAAGTTAGACCAAGATGGGCGTAAAGTCTGTCTTCGTCTTGGTTAAGCTTATCTGCCAATCAAGTATTTTTCTTTCTCTTCACTTCCTGATTACTTCCACCACGAAGGTGGACAAGAATTGTTTTCACCCCTGTCTGTTTGTCTGTGAGCAAGGTATTTCGGAAAGTTTATGGATGGATTCGGACAAAATTGGTGGACAGGTTGGGTGTGTTACAAGGTCTAATTGGTTAGATTTTGATGAAGATCCATATACTATCGTTTTTAAAGTTATTCTTCACCATTGAGAGATGGGGTGGGATTGAGAGATGGACCGCACCGTGGGTGGGATGGCCCGGAGAAGGACTCCACCCAGAGGGAGAGGAGGACCAGAAGCTGATCACTGATGAGTTTGTAAGGCAGAACATTATTGTGGTTTTCTCTGAAGAAGTTTGGGATTGACCAAGCTTGTATCACCCTGTTTTTGGAGAGGCGAAGAAGCAGTCTCGGAGAGAAAGGAGAACTCCACATGCATGGAGTGCCTAGAAGCGCTTTGAGGAGGAAGAAGAAGGCCCTGGAGAGAGGACGAAGGGCAGACCAGGAGGACTCGTGTGGAAAGGACAGGGTCATGGAGGCTGATTGAGGGGCTGTTCGTCACTGACGCTCCTCGTGGCTGGCTGGTCTCATCTCTGCCTTCGTCTTTGGACTCATTTCATCACTGCCTCTTGTCATCTTGCCCTGGTTCCAGTATGGGCTGGATCATCGCCTTCCACCCTTTACAATTTTACATTATAGACAAAGGGAAATCCCCGCTGCAAAACTTAATGTTTGTAAAAATGTCCTATGGTGCCGAGAATGGGTTAGTTTTCACCCTTTATTTATCATCATTGTAGACAAGTTTGTGTGCTCCAATTCCCTCTGTGTCTTTTGATTTGATTGGTTTGTTATGAACTGCCTGTCTCGTCATTTTATTTCCCCCATATTCATTACAAATCACCTTTTAAAGGGTAAGAAAATGTGTTTGAGCATTCTGCCTCCCATGCACGTGCCATCAATTTTGGTTCATTTGGGTGACCTTGGGGAACGGTAAGGAATAATAATTAAACGCAGTGAGAGACCGTTTGGACATTTTTGGGACAAAAGGTCCCGGCACTCCTGGCACACCATGTTAACGGAGCCTCAGACGTGACAATATAGCATGTATTTTCAAAACGTGAATGGGTTATGACAAAACATGGTTTTAGTTGGATAGGTGACAAGAACAAGATGATTCCATTTTGGTAAAGGTCCGGATGCAGATCCGGCCTGTCAGTGGGATACAAAATATAAACTCTGTCGATGGAATCCAAGGCCAACTCCTCACATGGCTTACTGACTTCCTCTGCTATCGTGGCCAACGTGTGGCTCAACGGAATCCTTTCAACTCCTCTCTGTCAAGGCTGGAGTGCCCCAAGACAGTGTTCTGGGCCCAGTCCGATTCCTGATCTTCATAAATGATCTCTCTGACTCTAGAAAATCCTTTTTATCTGTTTGCTGATGACTCCACTCTGTGCTGTGGTATTCCTCATCCTTCAGGTAAGCAGGCTGCAGTATCCTCCCTCTTTTCAGACCTTGATAAAATCACAAGATGGTCAAGCACTTGAAATGTCTTTCAATCCTGATAAATCTCACGCTCCTCCGCTCCCCCTTTCCGAAAGGACCGTCTGGAAACCAACCCCTCCCCCCATCTACTTTCTATCGGTCTTCTTGAGGAGGTTCAGTCATTCAAACTCCTACGTATCACTATAAGCCATGATCTTTCTTCGGCAAACCAGATTTCAAAGTTAGCCTCCAAAGCCTGCCGCTAAATGGGCATCCTCCATTTAAAAAAGTCCTTCCTTGGCACGTCTGAACTCCTATCAACCTGCAAGCCTTCATCCGTGCTTGATGGAGTTCTGCACTCCCCTCTGGGCTGGCTCTCCTGCCTCGCATCTTGCTCAGCTTGACACCATGGAAACCAGGCCTTTCAGATTATTGGAATCTCCCGCGATGAAGAGCTGAGACTATGGGTCCATCACTTTGCCATCGTAGACAGGTTGCTGGTCTTGTCTTCTCCCGCCTCCTTTCTGCTCTTGCATCCTCTGCTCTCTTTGTGCTTCATCCTGTTCCCCACCCTTCCCCCCCCCCCCAGGTTTCTGCAGGGCAAACCCGGTCCGCAATCAACCCCTTCTGGTGAAATTACCTAAATCCAGGATCACTAATCACCTCCACTCATTCGTTCCTCTTTTTCCTCGCTGTGGAACCAACTTCCACATTCACTTCAAATTCATTCTTCCTCCTGGTCTTCAAGACCGCTGTTCACCACCATCTTCGATCGCTCTAATCCAAAACCATGATCTTCTCTACCCTCGTTAACCCACCCAATCCCTCCTTCCAAATGTCCAGTTTTCTCTCCTCATCTTGTCCACCCAATACATCCTCTCTGCCACTGATTCCTCCCCACACCCATTATTTGTCCAAGTTTGCCTCTATATTGGCCTTAAACTCTGTCGGTGTCGCCCCCCCTCTCTCAGCTGTTCGTTTTGTCATGTTATGTGTGCCAGGCAAAAATAACGTTCCTTTCCTGTAGTAATTCTATGCGGACTACTGTAGTATATGAGAGTACAACTCTCATATACTATATTTCTAACTGTAGCATTTTGCCTGGTCTGATCCGTTCAGTGTACTAATACTACCCCTCCACAAACCTCGACTATGTATACAAAAATAAATAATTTCAGCCTTGCAGATCTACCGAGTGCCATTGTGGTTTCATTTGATTTTATGTTTTGAACACTGCAGAACATAAATCGGAACATGAACCTGCAGTTTAGCAGTACTTTGGCTCTGAAATTGGCAAAATGTACAGAATCTCATCCCATTTGCGCATGTGCAGAGAGGAGTATGGTGTTCGCTTTAGTCTGTCTGCCTGTCTGGCAGTCAAACAAAATTGAAAATCATTCCAAACAGGAAACTAACTGTTTTTCAGGGATGTCATAAGGATCATAAAACTAATTTAACGTGTTAAATAAGACTGTGCATCAACGCGGTAAACGTCCAAAGAAAGTTGTTTTTTTTCCTACAGCTTTTATAATTGGTTCACGAAAAAATATTTTACGAAAAAAATAAGTGACCACTATATTCGTTATTGTTGTGTGTCTGTCTGTATGTCTGTATGTCTTGTCTGTCTGTCTGTCTGTCTGTCTGTCCCGAGCATAGTCCGTGGGTTTTGATCCGATCCTGATAAAATTTGGTGGAGGTTTATATCATGATCTAGTTGTGTTTTCCTGAAAATGGGCGTGGTGCGCCCATTATTGGCGAGCCACGCCCAAAAAACGTGTTTTTAGGGGTAGCCGATTTCAATTTGCATCTTCTCCTAGGGCAGCGTTTCTCAACCTTTGATGGCCCATGGCCCCTACCGAGTCGCTTAACATTCGTGGTCCCCTGCCCTTCAATAAAAGATGCAGATTTCGTTTTATGAAATTTATTTACTCAGTCTTAAAAGATAAATCAAAGTAAACATTTTTCTAAGCAATACAATCAATGAGACACTTGCTGTTGGGCTTGTCTGACGAGGCTCTTATGTCCGGCTCCGTCTTGGACACAGCAAGGCGAATATCGTTCCCAACGTCAAGCGGTTTCTGGACTTCGTTTTAATGGTCGCAAGGTCAGAGAATCCGGATTCGCAAAGATATGTTGTGTGCGAATTGAATGAGCATTACGGATGCCTTCTTGCCGAGTAGTGGATACGCATCCTGAACAGACAACCAGAAGGTGGAGTGGTCTTCTTTGTTACTGAAGACCAGCTTCATTGCTTTTGAAACCTTCAACTCTGCCAGCTCCTCTGCTTCGTCTTCAGTAGGTTCAATTTTGGCGTTAAACGGGTCTTTGTGCCACGGAACATCCAACGGTGCATCGTCGAATTACGATTTGAACTCAGCGGAGAGATTGTCGAGATGTCTAGTGATGCAATCTTTGATGCCGACGGGAAGCTCAATCCTCTGCGTCTGCAGGTGCTTGTCCAAGAAAGGAAACGAGGCAGTGGACCCGGCTTGATTCTGCCTGCCAGACTTCCATTCTAGCAGACAGTCCGGCAAGCTTGTCTTGAACGTCACTGTTCACATCACGCCTTGCAAGGACTGGTTCATTTCGTTGAGTCGGCCGACTATATCGGCCAGGTAGGCGAGCATCATGACGAACTCTTCATTGTCGAAGTGGACATGGAGGTTGTTTTCGTTGTCTCGCAGGAAGATTTCCACCTCAACCCGGAGTTCATACAGCCGAGAGAGGCATTTCCCCCTCGATAGCCAACGGACTTGGTGTGGAACAGAAGTCCAACATGTTCCGCTCCATTTCGTTGGCCAGGAGTTGGAGAGCCGATGATTTTTGGCCTTCGCACGAATGAAGTTGATCACTTTGACCGCGACGTCCATGACTTCCAGCAAACGAGGCGGAAGAGTCTTTGACGCAAGAGCATATCGTGTTCGCGAACAGTGGGAGGACGTCACATGGGGCCATTCGTTCTTCACAGCGTGACGAACCCTCCTCTGATGCCGACCATCGCTGGGGCACCATCAGTACAAATGTGCTTGAAATTCTGCCAACCGAGTCCATTAGCTTCAAAAAAAGAGTCCACACTAGCTTTGATATCTGCCGCTGTCGTTGTGGTTGGTAGGTATTGCAGAACAAGAACTCTTCCTTCATCTTTCCCTTTCTCTCGTAGCGAGCGAAGGCGATCAACTGGCTCTCCAGGGCGGTGTCTGTAGACTCGTCTAATTGAAGGCTAGCCTGGAGCGTGCTTTGTTTGATTTCGGAGCAAACTTGACGGCACACATCAGCGGCCGTGTCGTCAATCCGTCGTCAGATCTGTGTCATTAGAGAGCGAAACTTGCTGGATCTTCTTTTTCGCCTCTGGTCCGATCATCAATTCCACCATTTTCTCTGTACATGGCTTGATAAGGTCCTCAGCAATAGTGTGCGGCTTCTTGCACTTCGCAATTCGGTATGCCACTTCATAGCTGGATTGAAGAGCAAGTTTTTCTTCTGGCCGGAATCCAAATTTGGGAAGTGTCGCTTCACGGTCATATCGTGATCGTTTCGCAGACAGAGCGTCGATTATCTTCCTTCCTTCCGGGATGCATCTTGTCGCGATGGTTTGAAAGTTTGGAAGGACGTAGTGACGCATTTGACATCACGACGAGCAGTGCAGACATTGCGCGCAGTCCACGCCATCTCGACTGACATTCGTGAATCCAAACTTGACATAGCTGTCATTCCATTTTCGAACCTTCGACATCTGAGAAAAAAATTGAAAAAAAACAAAATTCTAACGTTTTTGTAAACATTGGTTTACTATGAATGCTCTGTGGGATCCGCCTTCCTCTTTAAAATCGTGGTTAAACTCATCTACCCTTTTTACTTTGACACTATGACCGGAGACTCGTCACTTTAATTGTACATTACAAGCTTCTGCATTCTGAATCGCAGTTTTTCGGCATCCGCTCATGGCCCCCCGGTCGAAGGCCGATGGCCCCCTTGGGGGCCACGGGCCCCCGGTTGAGAAACGCTGTCCTAGGGGTTTGTCGAATCTGACGGGTTTCGGTATTTGGTTAGCCCAATGGCACCTGCATAGCCCCACGGAGCTCGATTTTTCATTTTCATCCCAAGGTCAAGGTCACAAGGTCACGAACTTAGAAAATTGCGAATTTTGACATAAAAATTTTCTTCTCCGAGGGGTTTGTCGAACCTGGCAGGGGTTTCGGTATTTGGTTAGCCCAATGGCACCTGCATAGCCCCACAGAACTCGATTTCATTTTCGTCCCAAGGTCAAGGCCACAAGGTCACGAACTTAGAAAATTGCGAATTGTGTTTTTAGGGGTAGCCAATTTCAATTTGCATCTTCTCCTAGGGGTTTGTCAAATCTGGCAGGGGTTTCGGTATTTGGTTAGCCCAATGGCACCTGCATAGCCCCACGGAGCTCGATTTTTCATTTTCGTCCAAGGTCACAAGGTCAAGGACACAAGTCAAGGACACAAGGTCACGAACTTAGAAAATTGTGAATTTTGACATAAAAATAATACGACCGCCAAACTTTGAGAGCTAGGATGACAATATTTTTTATGCATAATCTTGAGGTCATTCCCACCTAAAGTCTTGAAACCATTTTGCTCTATCTCGAACACTTGCCCGTGGCGCCCCTTCAAGTTTGTTTTTACGCTGATTTCATCAAAGTATGGATAATCGAGGAGTGTGAAATGCCATATAGCCTATATGACGTTATATTGTTCCTGGAATGTTCCAGAGGAAGTTTTGCACCAAAGGTCATAATCCTTGACCTTTGACCTTTAAAGTTCACAAAGGTCAAATTTTCAGATTGTTGGAATCGAACCGGGTTTTCGACCTTCTTCGACGAACTAACTCCAATAAGCTATAGCACATATCGTGTTTCCTTATTTTAATGTCCACGACATTGTTTTGTGACCTTTAAAGGTTATGCAAAGGTCAAATTTTGAAAGTTGTTGAACGAAACCAGGTTTTTGACATTTTGCATTCAATAACCTGTCACTCGTACCACATCATGTTGATCATTTTTATAACTTGGTCAAACATTATCACATTGTCTCATCCTTGACTTCTGAAACAATCTACATCGTCAAATACCGCTCGTGAACCATCGTCTTCTTCAGACTTGTTATCTTGCCAAAACGAAGTTTTTGCAAGATATGTTAGTCAGTCTGTATGTTTTTTTTTTATTTTTTTATTTTTGTTCGTTTGTTTGTTTGTTTGTTTGTTTGTCTGTAATCACGAAAAAAAATTCTGCAGACCACAGTTTTCATTGGAAATTTTTGTAACTTCGCATATCAGAGGCCTATGGAGGTCCCTTTCAGGCCATAAATTTTGAAGGTCAAGGTCAAAGGTCAAGGTCACTTTTTCGCAAATCAGGGTAATCGACAAAACCCTTATTTTTTGAGTAATTTTGATCGGATCGTCTTCAAACTTCATGGGAATATAGTTCATGGTCTGGCGCTCAGCTGATTAATTTTGGTGGCGATTGGCCTTGACCTTCATGTGTTTTTTTTTGTTGTTTTTTTTTTTAATCTGTAATCACGTATAAATCACTCTGCAGAGCACAGTTTTCATTGGAAATTTTTGTAACTTCGCATATCAGAGGCCTATAGAGGTCCCTTTCAGCGCATAAATTTTGAAGGTCAAGGTCAAAGGTCAAGGTCACTTTGTCGCAAATAGGGGAGTCGAACGAACCCTTATTTTTGAGTAATTTTGATCGGATCGTCTTCAAACTTCATGGGAATATAGTTATGGTCTGGCATTCAGCTGATTAATTTTTGGTGGCGATTGGCCTTGACCTTCATGGTTAACGCCTAAGGTCAACATATTTGACCAAGGTCAAATTTTTCAAGTTTTGAACCATATCGTGTAGTACCTCAAATTGAACACCTCGATGAGTGCTTTCTAGAATATATCAAGCTTGAGACATTATGACGTGATTTGGTGACGTTATGAGGCAAACGCATATTTTTCATGGTTACTCTGTAGAACGATTCTCATCGGAATCTCTCGTAGGCGATATTCCTCAAGGAGTCGCTCCTGGTGGATAGCAGCTCTGTTCACCTCAGTGTG
>CM068956.1:69915267-69958253 GCA_035128595.1 Eptatretus atami
CCCGTGGTTTCCCTCCTATCATCAAAGATTGGGGGTCCCGAAGGCTTTGACCCAATGCCGTCATCCGGTGAGCTGCCCTGCTAAGGGAAACTCCCACTGAGTAGGTTTTCAAATTTCTTTGCGTTTTTGTGTTTTGCGGAATGAAGGGTTTTACGGTGGCCAGAGTGCAAATCCTGCCTACCAACCTCCTAATAAGAAGTAACCAACTGCAGCTGGACATCCGCAGACACAGTTGGGCACTAGATATGGATGGCCGTTGGCTCCAATTAGCTCCTCCACCTTTCTCCTCCTCCGAAGTCTGGGAAGGGGAAAGAAAGTCTGGAAGGGGAGAAGTTGGGAAGGGGGAGAAGTCTGGAAGGGAGGGAGAAGTCTGGGAAGGGGGGAGAGGGAGAGAAGTCTGGGAAGGGGGGAAAGTCTTGGGAAGGACGGAGGAGTCTGGGAAGGGGGGGAGAAGTCTGGGAAAAGAGTATGAAATTTAAGTGTGGGTCTATTATGCGTCTAGCACACCATCAGCAACCTCTGTAGAGGCAATTGGGCCCACTGCTCAGCGATTCAGGCTCACCTCCCTCGTGGGAGGTGATGCCTGGTGTTGCCTGGTACCTCCCTTGATTCCTGGTGTTGGCTGAATGGTTAGGGTGGTGGGCTTGGGATCCTAGGGTCCTGAGTTCAAATCCCGCTCAGCTGTTGAAGTAATACCTGGTCGGGTTAATTTGACCTGTCATCCTTCCGAGGTCGGCAAAATGAGTGCCAGCATCCTGGTATCCTGTGTCGGAGTTGGCGACCCGTCCAGGATTGTGCCCAATAGCCAAGGAGACTGCTTAGGCAGCACCAATGCTCTGCACAGAGTATGGTCCCAATCTCCTCCTCCTCCTCCTTCGTGGTCCCTCTTCCCCTCCTTGGGCAACTCACGGTCATATGGGAAAATTGCGGGAGGTTCATTCCAACACGATGATTTGGCGTGGCTCCAAGAAATCTCGTTCCGTTGATGCGAGGGCAGGCAGCGTACCCCGAGGCAGTGTGGCGATTGACTCGGTGCGGAGAAGGCACCCCGAATCTGTAAGTGTGTCAGTAAAAGTACGTGGAAAGAAAAGCAAAGAAGAGTCATTGTGGTCTGTAGGAAAGCACATATGTGGAAATGAAATGAGTGGAGAGGTGTAAGGTGTTGAAGACTGTAACGAAAAGTCGAAGCAAGTGGAAGGGCAAAGGCTCTGTCTAGGTTTACAGACTCAAGCGGACTGCGCAGACGAACTGCACTGACCCTGATGAGAGAAAGATCATAAGCCTTCAGGATTAAAAGATGAAAAAGCAGCTTCAAACGCCTTGCTAATCTCTCCTTATATTCCTCCTCTTCCATCCCCTGTCCTGGCTGTTCAGAAGAAACTTCTCCTTTGTTGTGGCCGCTCCTGATTGGCAGAGCGGCGTCATGGCGGTGCCACGCCTGGGAGGAGCAAATGGGGAGTGGGAGGTGGGGAGTTTTGATAAGCCTCAAGAAGCCCTGCAGTTGCACTTGTGTTTGTGTGTTGTGAGATGTAGAGGAGACCGCCGTCTGGTGAAACAGAAGGTTTAGAGGGTGAAAAGCATAGAAACTTGCACTAACTCACAAAAATCAAAATGTTATCAATTAACAATTCCTTCCCGGATGATGAAGGACCACCTCGCATGTGTGTACTCTTTTTGCCTGGATGCACTGGTCTGTCAAAAATTGGGATTTGTGTCCATCAAAGATTGTCTACTCTACTGTACCTTTTGCTGATCCCAATTGAGACCATTTGCTCATCAGCAACAAGATTACTGGAGCAGTCACGCTTTCACAAGTCTTTGCTTTGGCTTTATTTGCATGCAAGAACATCAACTCATCATTGAATATATAGCTGTGTCTGTGTCACTTACACTTGTTATTTTAAGCTCCTTGATATCCTCTTGATCCTGCTCTTTTCGACTTACTTCACACTGCTACTTCGTTGCATGTAATGTACGAGTCCCTGGGTAGGGTATGTCCATCCATCCGTCTGTCTCCTATTTTGACTTCTTTGGCCAAACCGCCGGGCCGATCCGGCTGATATTTGGCAGCAACGTTTCGTTCTTGAATGTTAACAGGGATTGCAAAGCTCGTTCCACTCAAGCGACTTAAGTAGGTCAAAATGGTAGACTTAATAAATCCCTTCAAAAATCTTCTCCAGACCCACAAAGATCCCACGGTGTCCTTCGCGAAGAGTAGGTGAGCTGTCGCTGGCACCGTGAACAAATGACAAATTCCTGCCTTGACCTACAAGGGGGCATTGCATCAGCGGCACCCCCCAGCAAATTATGCCACCGCAGCCATGTGCTGCATATGAAAAGAAAAAAAAAGTTTTTATCTTGCACATCCAGGATACTTTGTTGACACAGCCTCAAAAGGTGTGCACTGAGGCAATTTGTCCATGTAAATCCCTGACTATTATTTGCAGGCAGTTACGTTCGTGGGATGTTTTCCAGATAAATTTGAAATGCAATTGATTTAATTTGCTGTTTTAAATTCTGGTGTTAAATTTTTTTTTTAATCTGCAATGCATAACATTGGCTTTATTTTGACTTGAGAATCGGACAACTCCACGAAACCATTTGCTCCATGGACAGAATCCCACCTGTTATGAGACTCCGCAAAGAGATCTCGGGGCCCTATGCGGGCTCCACAAATGGAATCGCACCCATGTGCGCTCGACAGACAGGATACCCACCTGTTACCGGGCTCCGCGGACAGGATCCCATCTTTTCCTCGGGTAGGCAATCGGATCCCAGGGCCCTGAGTGGCTTACTCCATTGGCTTACTTACGCCACTTGAGCAGGTAAATCATGATGATTCACTCTGGGATTTTTCTCACCGTTAATTACAGGTGATATTTGGGCGATTGAAGTTATATCTCAATTTTGAGGTCCACTTGAGGTAACTCTTCAGTGAAGTGCCAGCAAATTTTGGTAAATAGCTTCGCTATGCCTGGCTTGAGTTTTGCTTCAGCCTTTTGATTGGAACTAATGTCATATACTGTACTTGCTATCCTGTGTTATCAGAACTTGCTGCAAAGGAGCAGAAGATGTCTCAGAAGAATAGAGAGCTGCTCTATTATATTGACATGTTCTCAGAGCTCCTTGGAATTGAAATCCGGCGCTTGCAAGGTGATTTGGAATGGTACATTCTTTGCTAAAGTTTGTGAGATTGTTGCTCACAATGTGAAACCCCTCTTTCCTCCAAGACCTTGAGATCAAATGGCAGTTTCTGTGCTTTGAGATCAACATCAGCTTTAAAGAGACAATGTTATTCCATATTCTCATAAGCAGCATGCAACATTGATCACCCAGGATTATGTCGGATACAACTACGTAACATCCCAAATGTTATATCTCCATATTGCACCCGTGGAGGAAGGTGTCAACTATCAACTTATTTTTTGCATAAACTAGCGTTTTGTGAATGTCGAGATTTTGTTGTGCCTGATGGGTTTATTTGTTTATTTATTTTAATTATTCCACCACCCCCCCCCCCTTTCTTTTCTTTTCTTTTTAACCAGGAGAACGTTTGCAGTTTATCTTATGGAACATTGATGCTAGTGATCCAAAGAGGACCTTTGGTTTCACGTGGTACTTTCCTGTTGATGGTGGCCTTGAAGGTAATGACTTCAATGTGCAAAGTACCGATTTGGTGGATTCTAAGCATGCCCTTGTGAAATTTTATTTCACCACAAACAAATACGGTTTACAAGAGTGCTCATATGAACGCCACATGTACATCTGTGTGCACGTATGGCTGTCTTTGTGCACTCATCAGGGTGCACCTGCACAGTGGGAGTTAGGTGTGTGCGTGCATGCGTTGCAGTTGATGGCTGCTACAGTATCTCCACACGTGGGTGGGTTCCAGGAGATGGAACAGAGACCTACTAGGTGTCAAAGTATCCACCTCTATGTGTGTTGTGTGTGTGTGTGTGTGTGTGTGTGTGTGTGTGTGTGTGTGTAACCGATTAATATTTTCATGGTCAAATTCCGTCATGGAGGCTATCCAACGTCGCCACTATCCATTGCAGGGATGGACAGGAAACGACCATTATTCAAATAAATACGTAGAGATGGTTTCACATCATAATTTCTCCGACCTTGTTCACATACTTTTTGGCATACCATCCCTAGAGCCTTCTGCATGGGCCTGGTGTTAGCTTAACGGTTAAGGTGCTTGGCTGAAGATCCTATGGTCTTGAGTTCAAGCCCCTGTTGGGCCGTTGAATTAACATCAGGTTGGATTAACTCAGCCTGTCATCCTTCCGAGATCAGTAAAATGAGTACCAGCATGCTGGTAAAGGCCCTGTCACAAGACTTGAACATTTTATCCACGTATGGCAAGGTATCAAAATGTATGTAAACGCTGGCGTACGCTGAACTATTTATGTTTTTTTTTCCAGTTTTGGACGTATTCATAACGAGTTGGACGTATGCATAACGTATTAGTAACTACACAGAACGTTTCGATAACATATAGATAACTTATATCAACGAATGCTGAGCATGTTGTCGGCATTCACAACCTATGCCCACGATAGTCTAACTTATGGCATAGCGCGGCAGCTCTCGCCGAGCGGGGATGGGGCGCAGCGGGGGGGGGGTGGCAAGTAGGCCGTAGGTTAAAGGAGGCTGCCGCTCAGGGGCAGATGTGGCAAAGTCAATAAGCGCGACGTAGGAAGCATCGGCGACGAGGTGGGCAAGCCGGGCTGTGCACATGGGGGCGTTGAGACGTTAGCGGGCAGGGGCGGTATGGCCGGGGGCGGGGTAGTGAAAAAGGTTCGCGAATTAGCTGGCGACAGGGGGCGGGCGTGGGGCCGCCGAATACGTTATGGGTAAGTTTTGTATACATTAAGAGCACGCTGAAGCACGCTGACATACGTCGTAGTATGCCGAGTACGTCGACAAATTTTCAGCATGTTGAAAATTTTACGACGTATGCCAGCGTATGACGCACACGTGTCCGCATACGCTGGCCATAAGTTGTAGGCACGTTACGCGATCGTGACACACGTCGACACACGTTACTTGTAAGTTACTCATAAGTCGAAACATGTCGAGGTAATGGTTTAGCGTACCCGAAACTTATTTCTAACGTATGAGTAACGTCTTTAACCTCATGAGTAACGTGCTTTGAACCTATGTGTAACGTATCTCCAACGCATATTGACGTATGTAGATGTATTTGACGTCTTCCGGACGACCACAGAACTTACTGAACGTGTTACTAACTTACAGCTACCGTATAATGGCGTATTGGCAGCGTTTAGGGGAATTGGTATATAAAAATGGGTCACACAGGAGGAACCCGTCAGTGTTCCAGACTCCATGGTTTTTTTTTCTTCTTTTTCTTTGGCATGACGGTGATTGACACTTCGATTTCTAGTGCGGTTATGATTTAAATCGTTGAGCGGCAGCCCATTAATTATATTATATTATAACCGCACTAGAAATCGAAGTGTCAACATCACCGTCATGCCGAAGAAAAAAAAAACAAAAAAAAAAACATGGAGTCTGGAACACTGACGCTAAACATTACCTCGACGTGTTGACTATGAGTAACTACAAGATAATGTGTGTCGACGTGTGTCAACGATCGCGTAACGTGCTGACAACTTATGGCCAGCGTATGCGGAACGTGTGAGTCATACGCTGGCATACGTCGAAAAATTTCAAGCATGTTCAAATTTGTCGACGAGCTCGGCGTACTACGACTATGCCAGCGTACTACGACGTATGCCAGCGTGCTCTTAACGTATACAAAACTTACCCATAACATATTCGACGTGTGCCAGCTTTTAGACAAATTTTTCATACGTCGGCATACGCTGGCTAAATCGTCAAGGTGTGACAGGGCCTTAACAGGGACATTGTATCAGCGGCACAGCTGCGCCCCCAGAAAATGATGCAGCTAAGCAGCCACAGGCTGATTACAAATACATAAAAATAAATCCTTTTACATTAAAGAAAATGTTGTTTTTTTATTACTTGTAATAAGTACAAATAGCCCTTATTAGCCCGCCCACCACTGCACAGCACAAGACGACTGGGTTTTCAGAAAAATAGCTTCCGTGTTTATTTACGAAATGGTTCTGCATGTCGAAGTCGGACACTACAAGATCGTTCCATGTTCAGAATCATCTGGAACATCCCAGAAAACTCGCAATCTTTCTGAAGGTTATAAAATCTAATGACAACACGGTATTATTAAACGTACTCTACTCAGCTTATACAATTAATATCAATAGATATTAGTCGTGTGAATAATAAACATATTGAATCGTGTGTATCAAAGCATTAACCATACACTGAACGCAATGCACTGCCTAACACTCGCTTGTAAAGCATTTGTGACTCGAGAACAGCAAAAAGTCATTGGGAGTGTTGGCCTTCAATAATAAAATGTGGCTTTGAGCTCAAATTGCCTCAAGCTATCTCTATCTCTATCTCTATCTCTAATCATCTTCTAATCTTCTCTCTGCTCTGTCTCTGTCTCTGTCTCTGTCTCTGTCTTGTCTCTGTCTCTGTCTCTTGTCTCTGTCTCTTTCTCTGTCTCTGTTCTGTCTCTGTCTCTGTCTCTGTCTCTTCTCTGTCTCGTCTCTCTCTCTCTCTCTCTCTCTCTCTCTCTCTCTCTTCTCTCTCTCTCTCTCTCTCTCTCTTCTCTCTCTCTCTCTCTCTCTCTCTCTCTATCTCCCCTCCCCTCTCTCTTCTCTCTCTTCCTCTCTCTTCCTCTCTCTTCCATACCTACACCTAAGAGTCTTACTACTCCTGCTGTACCCTGATTTTCTGCTTTCTACTTCCAAATTTTCTATTCCTGCACTTTTCCATTATTGCTGTTGAGATAGCACATTCATTTAATTTGGTGTGAATCGCCGTTTAAAAACATTCCCGCAGCAAATCTGCCTGACAAGATTGGCCGAACGCCAACGATTCGCTTTCCAAGGACCTCAGCATGAACCCAATATAGCCGTCAAGCGGTAAATTTGCCAATTGCTTCAGAGCTCGCTCTGATGACAACACAACAACACCACACACACACACCACACACACGTTCTCATGAACAAGAAAGGTTTTATTATAACAAAATTGAGGGGGAGAGGGGGTGAAGGGAGCGAAAAGAAGAAGAAGAACACAGCCGCGAGGCTGCGATCAGAGCTGTATCAAATGACTATAGATAAAACCAATCCAACACGCCCTCAGAACCTCGATGACTTTAGCACGCAGGGGTGACAAGATCGAGGGAGAGAGTAGAAGAGAGACAGAGAGAAAAACCTGCTCCACACGCAGAGGGGGTCTTTTTGCCGACCTTGCTGGCATGCTATGAAGTGTGGCGGCTTGTCATTGTTGCTCCTTCCTCCAGGCTTTGCGGAAACCCCCTGCTTGCCTGGCGGCTCAACTGGAGCCGGATCCTATTCTGTAAACTCAATGGCGAGGCACCCCAAGGCTACCCCAAACTGGAGTCCTTATGTACTATGAGTACCGACAACTTGCAATTTGAAGCCATTTTGTTTCCATCGAGTGTGGTGCACCGAACCTGTGCTCATTGTGCATGAAGTGTAATATGTCAGTTTTTGAATCAAGTTGGGGGTTTTTTTTGCTTAAAAATGAGATTATATTAATTGATGCTTTTTTTTCTTTTCTTTCTTTCTTACAATGCATCAGAATAAGCATACAGTCAGTCAGGATTGATTTAACCTTAAAACCTTCACTTATTCCACATTCTCTTCAAAACACCTGTTCACCAACATCTTCGATCATTCCAAATCCAAAACCATGATCTTTTCGACGCTCGTTAAATCCCCTGCCACCCCAACCCTATCTCTCCTCCTTCCACATTTCCAGTTTTTCCCTCGTATACAAAAAAAAGACGTATAGCAGAAACCATGACAAAATTTAGTGCAATGTGCAAGTAAAGGTTGACACTGATTGCCGAATTTGAGGTGTACAGAGCATGTGAGTGGAAGAAACACATAGATAGTGAGAGAATGAAGAAAATTGGAAGAAGGAAAGTGAAGGACAGAAATGGAGGGAGAGTAGAGAATTTGGTAAGGTAATAAGAAAAGAGAAAGACCTTAAGAAGATTGATCGCTTGATTGTGTGCTCTGCTTAAGAGCAGGTCCTTGGCTGCCAAAGTTATTTCTTGGCAAGGGTGATACTAGGTGGTTTGCCATTGCCTTCCCAGCAGTTAGGTTGGGCAGGAATTTGAAATTTGTTCAGGATGCCGGCGATGGCTCGCCCACTCTTCGCGAAGGGCACCATGGGATCTTTAACGTCCACCAACTAATGCTGGGAGACGGAACATCCAGCTTAACATCCATTCAAGAGACTGCACACACACTGATGAATCTCCCTGCCTGTGAAACACCTGGCCAGCTTACATTTTTGCCTGGCCTGGCCAACCTTCATTTTTCTCATTAATATGGCCTGGCCAGGGCCAATTCGGCTCCCAAGTTCTGAAACATGACCACAAATTGCTGGCTTATATCCAGCAGTGACGGTGATGCTGGCCTGCTGCTGCTTGGTACTGGGCTAGTGGGGGGGGGCTCTGAGCTATTGGGTTGCTTCTGGCTACCAGGTAGAGGAGGCGACTCCACTGGGCCCTCCATTTCCATCTCCGGGGCCACAGTGGCGTCGGCCCAAAATGCCCCTCTTCCATCGGGGTATGGGGGTTGATCACCATTGCTCTTTTGTAATACAAAATAATTATTTTTTAATTTTAAAATGAAATTTACCCCCAACTTGAATGGCACCTGGTGGAGTGCATACCTCTGCCAAGATGAACAGTTTACGTTTTGTATCCCACTGATGAAGCCTCGTGTTGGCTTAGTGGTTCGGGTGGCTGGCTTGGGATCTTCGGGTCCTGAGTTCGATCCCAGTTTTCCACTGAATTAACACCAGGTGGGGTTGACTCAGCCTGTCATCCTTCCGAGGTTGGCAAAATGAGTTCCAGTGTCCTGGTAGAGGGGCACAGCGTCAGCGGCACAGCCGCGCTTCCAAGAAATGATAGCTACCCGGCAGCTAAGCTGTCATATGCAAGAACAGAACAGATCCAACTGATAGGCTGGATCTGCATCTGGACCTAACCAAAATCCAATCAGCTTCTTCTTCTTTCCTACCCAACTCATGCACCAAGTTTTGTCATAACCCGTCCATATTGTTTTGAAATATCGTTCTTTATATTGTTCTTGGCCCCATCTCACAATGGTGAAGAATCACTTAGAAAATGATAGTGTCCGGATCAGGATTTTCACCAAAATTGAATCAATTCGTTCTTGTCACACACCCAACCTGTCCACCAAGTTTCATCCAAATCGGTTCATAACGTTTTTAGATAATCTACTCGCAGACGAGCAGGGGTGAATACACAACCTCCGACACCTTTGGTGGCAGAGGTAATTAAGGCTTACTACAACTTACAACCTTCATCGTGTGACCCTTATTTCCTCTGACAAGTTTGGTTGAGAATGGATAGGTAACGATGAAATGTATTGCGGTCAGACAGACTGACAGGCAGACAGACAGACACGAAATTGCATATTTTAGTAACACTGGCTTCCACCAGATGGCGCTATATGATACACCCTTACATAGAGATAATTGTGGTCCTTCACCTCAACCCCACCCCCCCCCAACGTCTTTTTATCGCCAAAAAAAAACCTTATTGGGCACACCTCAAGTACAGCCACAAGTATTCAACTCATTCCATTCAGCGTTTAGGTGTGCACGGCAATCAAACAAATCCATTCTACACCTCCTCTCAACCCCCTCCTCCCTGTCGTCGTCCTCCGACTCTGCTCGACATCATTATAATCATCCTCCTCTTCCTTCTCTGTTCGACATCAACCTACTCCTCCACTGCTCTTCCTCCCATTCTGCTCAATATCATCCTCCTCCCACTCCACCTTCCCCAGTTCCTCGTTGTCCTCTCACTCTGCTAAACATCACCCTCCTCCTCCTCCTCCCTTGCTTGACAGCAGCTGCTTTCAGTGTGTGTGTGTGTTTGTGTGTGATTGAACGGTGATTGATTGCTCAGCCAGATAGTTTTGATAGCAAGAGGCGGTCTTGAGCTTCCGACTCGAGCATTGTGTACATCATTCTGCTAATCTGGTGCATCCTTTTCCCCTTTTCCCGACAGTGCTGGATATTCATCCGAACCTACCAGCCATGCCTGTCCTCATGGAAAAGCTAAAGGAGACCAAGAACTTTCGACTTTTTTTTCTGAGAGTACGTAAAGCATTTCAAGCATCCTTGTGAGCCCAAGTTTCTTCTTTCCAACTCGGTCTTTTCATCCAAGTTGGCAAGATGAGATTGGAAGGTATTTCAAGCTCATTTGGAAGTTGAGAACCAACCAAAGGTGCTTGCCCGAATCTCCAGTTGTTTTGTATGGCAAAATAATTACGTAATTCCATTGAAATCCTGGCATCTTTCTCGATCTGAAATGCTGGAATATCTCCTCACCCTCACGCTCACCCTCGCCCTCACCCTCAATCTCAATCTCACACAACAATCCTTGTTCAGAGCCTTTTTTCCCACTCTGTATTAAAAATACTATTAATGAAAAGGGGAAGATTCTGACACCGAGCCTGCGTATTGTTCACATCTGAATGATGACTTGTGATCCTGGGAATGCATCTTCAAATCCTATGTATTATTTATTTGTCCTTTGTCTTCTAATGTACTTGGAATTAATGTAAAGGTACACCAATGTCTACTGGGTGTGAGTTGTGTGCAAGCTTCTTCTTTTTTGTATACATAGTCGAGGCTCGTGGAAGAGCTTGTACACTGAACGAATCAGGACGTAACAGACAAAAACACGATGCAAAACACGCAGAAGGAACAGTCGAGATGCACGTTTTTATAACACTAGTAGAGAGAGGGGGAAACATCAACAGCAGAGTTGAAGTGCAAGACAAAAGGAAGAGTTGTACAAAGAATGGGTGTGGGGAGGAATGTGGGCAAGGAGGATGCACGGGGTGGACAATATGGATGCAGAAGGAAACTCCAAGGTGGGAAAACTGGGAATTTGGAAGGAGGAGTGATTGTGGAGGTGGGGTTAACGAGGGTAGAAAAGATCATGGTTTTGGATTGGGTACGACCTGAGATGGTGGTGAATAACTGTCTTGAAGAATTGCATGATAGAATGATATTGAAGAGCATGTGGGAGTTGGTTCTACAGGTGGGAAGAAAAGAGGAACGAATGAGTGAACATGAGCAGTGATCCTGGATTTAGGTAGTGTCACCAGGAGGGGGTTGATAGAGGACTGTGTGAGCCCTGCAGAACCCTGGGGGGGGGGGTGGGCGGGTTAGGGACAAAGCATGGATGGTCCTTTGCTCTTCGATGATCCTTCGATTAATGTAAGAATCCATTGCTTTTTTATCAATACTTTTTCATTCAAACTTTGTGTTGTTTATGCTCTGGAATAGTAAAAACTTTTTGTTTTTCATTTGTCTTCATGCAGTTGCTTTAGCTCGTCTTTACTAGTGGAGGCGAATATGACCATATTTCAGATTGTTTTGGCAGGTCATGCTGGTCGCTTTCTAGCGGTGGCCCTGAGGCATTCTGAGCGTGCCAAGTAACAAGGAACCTACCACTGGGATGCAGTGTAGGAACCACTATTATGTAGTCCTCTCAATACTTTCAACTGGAAGTTCAGTATCTACCAGCAGCCTCATTTTTTTGAGTCCTCAATTGAGAAGTCCACTCGTCACACACATCTCGTGGATACTCGTCTCACTGGAACGTGGAACTCCAACACTCCGACACAGACTTGGCTTCATCGTGTCATTGTCTTGCTTGCACAGGGTAACACATTAAGGTTTCTTGATTTTTTGGCAAAACATTCCTGTCTGCATGACAACCTAATTTATGTTTATACTGTTAGTCCCTGGTCTTTTCTGACCATCCTAATAATTATTGAACATATCAGTCTGCAGCTGATTGTCATACAAACCTCACCACAACATCGTGACTGGTGTACGTTCTGTTTTTTTGTCACCTTCAGTGATCAGAACTTTTTCCCCGTTCATCCACACCCCATGCTTTCCCCATTTATGCCGGTTTCCCTGCCTCGCACCTTTTGCATGTTCATGTCATGGAGACCAAGGTTCTAAAAACTTTCCCCAAAAAAAGCAAAATGTTTGGGCAGATTACACCCAACCTCGACATTAGGTGTGCTTCCCATCGATGTGAAAAAGCAGCGTGTTGTACTTCACAGACATATTGCATATCGAACTGTGTCAATGAGGACGTAAGATGAAGTAAAACGTGTGAAAAAGGATATTATATAATACATAATTGTTGTTTGTGGGCTCATTCCATGTTCTTATATATATATATATATATTTTTTTTTTTTCTGTTACTTTGAAGTATTACTATATTTCCTTTTGTGTGCTCCTCTCATGTCCTTGTAAAGCGTTCATGCTGTCATAGAATCTTATATAATAAAATCTGTTTGTCTATCTTAACAACAACAATTCTGTCACGACTCAACAGGGACCATATGACCCACATCATCATGAAGGTCTTTGTCAAGGAGTTGTGGTTGTTGTATA
Organism: Eptatretus atami; assembly: GCA_035128595.1. Classification (NCBI taxonomy): domain Eukaryota; kingdom Metazoa; phylum Chordata; class Myxini; order Myxiniformes; family Myxinidae; genus Eptatretus; species Eptatretus atami. The sequence goes on from CM068956.1 coordinate 69,927,845, forward strand.
TCTCCTCCCCCCATTATGAATGGTCTTACATTTCACTTACCACGTGTAATCTCTCAGCGACATATCACGAGATGACGTAATCTCACAAGATTGTGATTTTTTAAAACGCTTTCATTTTGTTGGGACGTGACTATACCGCTGATGCTGTGCCCCCACACCAGCACACTGGTGGTCATTTCACCGACCTCGGAAGGATGACGGGCTGAGTCAACCCCACCTGGTGTTAATTCAGCGGCCAACGGGATTCAAACTCAGAACCCGAAGATCCCAAACCAACCACTTTAACCACGAAGCCAACACCAGGCTTCGTGATAATTTAAGAATGGTAGAAGAAATCCAAGTCAAACTCAGTATAAGTATATATAATGATGCAAAGATGAACTTATTAGATAATGGGGTTAATTGACCATCTGGGAATGCATCTGGACCATCTGACAGGATTCGGCACGTGACCATCTGACAGTAACAGAAAAAAATTCTGTTACTGTGCTAACTTGTGAACCAGTGATGGGATTTTGACCAAACATGGGATAATGAGAGTTGATGCAAAGATTAACTGATGAGATTTTGCCATGAGGTCAAAGGTCAGAGTCTGTGCTCGGTTTTTGGGACTGGGATAACTAAAGAACGGTTGGAGGAATCGAAGCAAATTTGGTACAAGTATGCAGAATAATGTAAAGATAAACTGATCACATTATGGTGTCAGAGGTCAGAAAAATGTGTGTGTGTGTATGTATGTGTGTGTGTTTGTGTGTATGTGTAGTGTATGTTGGGTTATGTGTGTGTATGTGTTGTATGTATGTGTGTTTGTGTGTGTATGTATGTGTGTTTGTGTGTATGTGTGTTGTGTGTATGTATGTGTTGTGGTAGTGTGTGTATGTGTGGTGTTGTGTGTGTGTTTGTATTGTGTTTGTGTGTGTGTGTATGTATGTTTGTGTGTTGTATGTGTGTGTATTATGTGTGTTTGTGTGTGTATGTGTATGTGGGTTAGTGTGTGTTTGTGTGTGTATGTATGTGTGTGGTATGTATGTGTGTTTGTTGTGTGTAGTGTGTGTGTATGTATGATGTATGTTGTGTTTGTGTGTATGTGTGTGTGTATGTATTATGTGTGTTGTGTGTATATAGTGTAGTGTATGTGTGTGTGTGTATGTTTGTTGTTATGTATGTGTTTGTGTGTTTGTGTGTATGTATGTGTGTGTTTGTGTGTATGTATGTGTGTGTGTATGTTTGTGTGTATATGTGTGTGTGTATGTATGTATGTGTGTGTATGTATGTATGTGTGTTTGTGTATGTATGTGTATATTTATGTGTGTTTGTGTGTATGTATGTGTTTGTGTGTATGTATGTGTGTTTGTTTGTGTGTGTATGTATGTGTGTTTATGTGTATGTGTTTGTGTGTATGTATGTGTGTGTATGTTTGTGTGTGTATGTATGTGTTTGTGTGTGTGTGTATGTATCTGTGTGTTTGGGCATTGGTGGTTTCAGTATAAGAGGTCTGACAAAGTTTTGGGATTACAGTGACAGAAGTTGTGTTTTTTTTGTAAACGCACCACCAATTATGTTTGGTTGCACCACCTTTTACAGTGGGTGCTCCAAGTGGCTCTGAGCTTTGGCCATGAGTGAAAACAAGAGTGCAGCAGCATGAACCTCTTTAAAGTCAATGAAATAATTTAAATTGAAGAATTAATTTAAACTTTTCCCGTCTCTGGGGACAGATACTTTTGTTAGTAATCTATACCATAAAAAGAGGTGTGTAAAAAAAAAGTTACACGACGAACTAAATAAGGCCTCATATCAGTACCTCCACCACCGAAGGTGGACGAAGGTTGTTTCACCCGTCTGTGAGCAGGATATGTATAATCACAAAGTTATGGACCGATTCAGACGACATTTTGTGGACAGGTTGGGTGTGTGATAAGGACGAACTGATTGGATTGATGATGATGACATCGATTTGTGTTCACCCAAATGCCAGCAGATCGCTTCTTGGGTTATTTGGTAAGCCGATTCGATTTCGGTTGAGGTACGAATCCGGATCCAGCCTATCGGTGGGATGCAAAACGGAAACTGTTCAGCCTGACGGAGCGATGCGCTCCAGCGAGTACCGGTCTAGTTTTACGTGATGGAGTCGGATGTGTGTGAACAGCGCAGCGGTTTACAAGGCTTTGTCAGACGTTCTGATGACGGAGGCGCGTCACAACACGTGACCATCTGACAGGAATCGGCACGTGACCATCTGACAGGAATCGGCACGTGACCAATCTGACAGGAATCGCACGTGACCATCTGACAGGATTCGGCACGTGACCATCTGACAGGATTCGGCACGTGACCATCTGACAGGATTCGGCACGTGACCATCTGACAGGAATCGGCACGTGACCATCTGACAGGAATCGGCACGTGACCATCTACCAGGATTCGGCAAAAACGTGACCCCAATTCTGACAGGACATCGGCACGTGACCATCTGACACAGGAATCGGCACGTGACCATCTGACAGGATTCCGGCACGTGACCATCTGACAGGAATCGGCACGTGACCATCTGACAGGAATCGGCACGTGACCATCTGACAGGAATCGGCACTGACCATCTGACAGGATTCGGCACGTGACCATCGACAGGATTCGGCACGTGACCATCTGAACAGGATTCGCACGTGACCATCTGACAGGATTCGCACTGTACCATCTGACAGGATTCGGCACGTGACCATCTGACAGGATTCGGCACGTGACCATCTGACAGGATTCGGCACGTGACCATCTGACAGGATTCGGCACGTGACCATCTGACAGGAATCGGCACGTGACCATCTGACAGGAATCGGCACGTGACCATCTGACAGGAATCGCACGTGACCATCTGACAGGAATCGGCACGTGACCATCTGACAGGGATTCGGCACGTGACCATCTGAAGATCGCACGTGACCATCTGACAGGATTCGGCACGTGACCATCTGACAGGATTCGGCACGTGACCATCTGACAGGATTCGGCACGTGACCATCTGACAGGATTCGGCACGTGACCATCTGACAGGATTCGGACCGTGACCATCTGACAGGATCGGCACGTGACCATCTGACAGGATTCGGCACGTGACCATCTGACAGGAATCGGCACGTGACCATCTGACAGGAATCGGCACGTGGACCATCTGACAGGAATCGGCACGTGACCATCTGACAGGAATCGGCACGTGACCAATCTGACAGGAATCGGCACGTGACCATCTGACAGGAATCGGCACGTGACCATCTGACAGGATTCGGCACGTGACCATCTGACACGGATTCGGCACGTGACCATCTGACAGGATTCGGCACGTGACCACTGACAGGATTCGGCACGTGACCACTGACAGGATTCGGCACGTGACCATCTGACAGGAATCGGCACGTGACCATCTGACAGGAATCGGCCTCCGGGAAACGCAGACCGCGCCAGTGTGTCTCACAGTGTCGAGTACGTCAAGATGGCGGCGCCGACTTTGTATTTTACCGTAAAACCTTCAATAAGTTAGATCTACATTTTTTTTCGAGTCGTCTTGGGACTTACAAGGGGCTTTGAGGGAGAGGAAACGCTAAAAATGGCGCGAAAGCTGAGGTAAGAAAAACATAGCAGGGCTCGTCCGGGATTTGAACCCGGGACCTCTCGCACCCGAAGCGAGAATCATACCCCTAGACCAACGAGCCGGACACTTTTGCCTTCATTAAATTTTATTTTATACCTGCGTTCCTTATTTAATCTCCTGATTGTTGACGCGTTTAATATTTTGGAAAATGAGCCGAAAAAAACAGAAAACAATACGGAACAGAAACGGTTCACCGAACGAACGTTACAGGTATATCCGAGGGATAGTCAATAAGTGACCTATCTTAACCTATCTTAATAAGTCAAATAAAATGGTGATATAAATTCGAGAATGTGATGTGTGTAGTTGTGGATGACATTTGTTATTTCTCTAGGTAAGAGTCATGCTTTGTCTGTTTTCGATCTGGCAACGTTGAGCGTGTGACGTCAGTAGAGGAGTTCCAAGATGGCGGCTCCCTGAGAAGCGTGTGACGTCAGTGGAGGAGTTCCAAGATGGCGGCTCCCTGAGAAGCACGCACCAGGGAGGAGCAACGTTCTGTCTTCCGTTTCTTGCGAAGTGAGGGTGCACCACAGTCACTCTACCCTACTCGCCAGACCTCGCCCCTTCAGGAAAACCTTCGTTAAAAGCGCTGGAAAAGATACATTGAACGCAATGGGAGATTATGTTGAAAAATAACACAGTTGTTACACACGGACATGCAATAAACAATTTGTTAAAAAATATTTCAAGGTTACTTATTGAGTGGCCCTCGTGTACTTGTGAGAGAGAGAGAGAGAAATCACGCTGTCGTCGGAGTCACGAGTCACAGCTTTGGAAAGAGCTCTTGGAAGTGTGACGTCAGTGCAATCAGAAATGGCGCCGTATTTGCGTACGTAGTAAATGAAAAGCCACGTGTTTTACATGAACACCGATATAATTGTATTTGCAACAACGTACGGAACCGCGAGGGTTAAAGAAGCGAAATGGTAAAGAGCCGTTGGAGATTTGCGATCCGATTTGGTCGAGCTTCTGATTGGCGGATCCCTGGTGCGAGGGGGCGGAGTCAAATCCGGGTGGGGGCGGAGTCAAATCCGGGTGGGAACGCCTGTCGGCTCGTGCGTGGGGGACTACTAGCTCGCGAGCTCGGCTCGTGCGTGACCACCCGCGCCGGCTCCTCGTTCTTCTTCTTCTTCGTTCACGTGACCCGTCACCCACATGGAGGTGAGTATCGACGACTGTCACGCGTGGGCGCTCAGAGGGGGCTCACTCGGATCGGGTGGACACGCGTTCTTGCGGTCAATCCGTCGGGGAATGGGTGACATTCCGCTTTTCAAACGTGCACCGAACCCTTGTTGTGCCGGATGCTCGGAATGCCCGGCCATTGCTCCTCGCACGCAGCACAATGCTTGGGAAAGTAGTTTTTTTTCTGTTCAAAGATCGATCTCGTCATCCATTGATCCGCTTTGCCCAAAACGGTTTATGTAAATGTGTGTGGTGTATGTAATATGGGCTCGTGGAGGAGTGTGTGTACATGTCGGCCATCCACCAGGGGACATCGGTACACACCTTCGGGGATTTGTCCTTCACATCTCAGGGTCATGATCCAGGTTTGCCCTGATGATCCAGGTTTGCCCTGACGGGGGGATGTGCCATGCCCAGGCCCTCGTTTCTCCATTGTGGGATTTTCATGGCTTTGTTTTTTTCGAACTTTCCTGCAGAGTTCGGACGGGAAGGAGGAGGTGCGCTTGGTACGTGTTGGAACACGAAAGAGCCAGGTAAGTGTGTACTCGACCATCCGGTATCGGGGACTGTGAACCTGTGATATCTGATGTGGGGACAATGTTTGAGCAAAACTGCACACGAGAGTTTGAACACTCGGGCAACGCTCTGACCACGACTACCAAATGCTGGTGCTGGAGATTGTGAAGTTTGAAATTCATATCTCCATTGTTGTCTTGCACATGATTATCTTGTGCTTTCACCATGCTCTGACTGTCTTGCAGTGTTTCAAAAGCTCCAAGCTCACTGGAGTTCGTGATGAACCAACCTTTCCTTTATTTTTGTTTTTTTTTTTACAGTTGGCACGAATCCAGACCGATTTGGTTGTGGAGAAGTTAAAAACAGAAAACCCTGACATCACTTATGAAATTGGTATGATGATGATGATGATGACGATGATGACGTAATGATGTGTTATTGTAGGTCTGACGGATGATGCCAAGATGAAAAAAAACCAAATGCAGTCTTCTTGTTTCACCGTTGAGTTTATGAGTTTGCCAACAAGTTGTGCCACGGTGGTAAACGATGGATCTTTCATGTGTCCTTTGATTTACAATAATAATGTTTCAATGATCTTGTGTGCCTTTATCGGGCTGGCAGGAATGGCCAAGAGGTGCGTGCAGTCGTCTCGGCTGTCTAACTCGGGTTTGAATCCTGACCCAGCTAATAAACTGCCATTATTGGTGTTTCACAGGCAGGGCGATTCATCACGATGTGTGCCCCGTCCCTCGGATGGACGTTTAAGGTGTTTAAAATAATGGGAAAGTTTAATTTCTCAAACAGTATGCATTCAGGTAAAAGCAGGGAGGTTCTTTGTTATAGCAGGTCATTGTGTGTCGGTGTTTCTGATCCCAATTTAACCGCTTGTGTTTCTGAGATTCAGGCCAATTAGCAAGTTTTCTTTTCCTTTCCACTGTCCAACCGTAGCATGCGCTTTCCTTGGCAAAAATGAACCGAGCTGTGCGAGGCCGTTGTAAGTCTCGAAAGGCTTTCTTTCTCAAGTGCCATCTGCGCTTATCAGTTGCCGTCTGCCTTATCTGCTCCCTATCCCATCATGTTCCACTCGCCATGCTTTACAAAACGTCTTTGTGTCGCAATAACTGATGTTTCAGAAAGTTCTCAAGTCCTGTTCGCTGGAGGTCATCAAGTGGATCCATTTGTTGTGAACGTCAGCAACATTTATGGCAAAGCATTAAAATGCGTTTGTGATCCGGTTTTCGATCTCCATTCGCAAGCAACCACGTACCCACGTCCTCGCTATAACGTACTTATTTTGCAATCGGCCATTAAACAAAACAAAAGTTTACCTGTTAAATTTCTTTGTTTTTTGAGTTGTAGCAAATCCTTATATTGTGTGTTATTTATTTATTTTTCTCTTCAAGATTGAGGCTCATGAAAGGGTAAGATAGAGGGTATCAATTGCTGGTAGGAACGAATGAATGAATAGGAAGACATTTTTTTTTTCATCGTTTGACAAATATTGAGCTCATTTGTGTTATTTGTCTCCACAGTTGCTATGACCACGACGGGAGATCAAATCCTTGATGTTGCTCTTTCCAAAGTGAGTGCTTTCATATTTATTTATTTTTGAAATGGTATTCTTGTCAAGTAATTTTCTAAATCATATTGCCTTGTAATCCTCCTTATTCATGAAGATTTTAGTCATCTAGGTCGGTAGGGAATTTGTTACCGCAATAACTTGTGAACCGCTGTCGGGAATTTGACCAAACCTGGTCCAAGTCATGGCCGATTTCTGGTGACATTTGTGAAAATTTTACATTCTGCTAAACTCGCAATATTTATAAAATTGCAACAAATTTTACCAATACGTGTATTATGTCTTCCGTAATTGCAGGCTGCCGTGTTTGAATAATTTGGTGGTTGTAATGTTGCACGTTGTCCAATCGGACTTCGTGTTGCATGGGAACACCACGTATAGCTGCATGGCACTTCAAGCCAGCCACACAAATACTTCTCCAGGATTTTCCACGAGCCAATGCCATTCTTCTAAAACTGAGAATGTGCTGTGTTAAAGCACATAATGCGATGACGTCGGCTTTTAATTGATCACAAGGATTAAATAACCTCAACGTTTGTTTGTCGGAGTTTGTCCTGTCCCTTGGAGTTGGTTTTTTTTGGGAGGGGGGGGGGATTGATGAGACAATCACAAAATAGCACAAACCCACGTGACTGCTGTCTTTTGCCACTCGGCTCAGAGCATGGTATGAGCCGTGGCCACATTGATTGTCCACAATGACAGGCACATTGTACGATTGCGAAAAGATGAACGTGGAGACATTGCCCAAGTATGGTGAATTGAAACACCCTTATCTTCGCCGCAACATTCATTTGTGACAGCAAGCGGTGATTGTGAGATAGCCGAGGCTTCAGGAATACCTGACGTGGCTGTTGAATCATTTATCTTAATTTTTATGTCTTCGCAGCTAAAGGTGTTGCACGCGCGTAGCAGATTTTTGTTACCGCAATAACTTGTGAACCGCTGTAGGGAATTTGACCAAACCTGGTGCAATTATGGACTGCGATAAAGATTAACTGATTCAATGTTGCGTTCAATAGGTCAAATGTGCCCTTTGAAAATCATTTTTCAGATCATAACTTGAGTTAAAAGTATATGCTCTTATATATATATATATCTCTCTCTCGTAACCTTGAATTGAGATCAAACTTAACGTGGGCGGAGATATATCCATGGACGCATTTGCATAAAATTCTACTTTAGAGTTCATAAATGAATTGTAAGCCAATTACCTGCCACTTGAAACTCCCAAAGAATGAATTTGAAGCTTGGACACAGGGAAAAACTACAACTGCACTCAGTGGAGCACATACATCCACCAAGCTGAACAGTTTACGTTTTGTATCCCACTGATAGGCCGGAGCTGCTGACCTGAACCAAAATCGAATCGGCTTTTTCTTATCATCTAACCAACTCATCCACCAAGTTTTGTCATGATCCATCCACAACTTTTTGAAATATTGTGCTATACCTGTATATCTCTCAATGGTGAAGAATTACTTTAAAAATGATCATATCCAAATCCAGATTTTCACCAAAATCTGATCAATTAATCCTTGTCACATCCCCAACCTGTCCACCACCAAGTTTCGTCCGAATCCGTCCACAACTTGAGATATATCGTGCTAAGTATAGTCTTTGGCCCCATCCCTCAATAGTGATGAACCATTTAAAAAAAATTCTAGTACAGGGATCCAGATCTTCAACAAAATCTAATCATTTTGTCTTTGTCAAATACCCAACCGGTCCACCGAATTTCATCCTAATCCATCCACATATTATTGATGTCCTGCTCACAAACAGCCAGGGTGAATACATAAACACCATCCTCCTTAGTGGTGGAGGTAACAAGAACAGCACTCGATAGAGCACATACCTACGCCAGGCTGAACATCATGGGCCAAATTTACAAAAGGCTTTTAAGAGTTGGACGCATGTAGAATCGCTAATCGTGCGATGCTCACCCATTCAGTTAGTCACCAATCGCTGAAAAGTGATAATAATCTAATGCCTGATCAAAACCTAATCGCAAGTGTTTAAATAACAAACTTTTGCATGTCGGCGAGGGCATGTGGGAGTGTGTTTAAGGCCTTGAAGCAAGCATTTCATGGCTTATAATTGGAAGTTTACATGGGATGGTGAATATGGATGCGTTAGGAGTGCTTGAATTAGCTCGAGGAGGCAGAAGAGGATAGGAATAGGGCTGTTCGCCGACGTGAATTGAGAATCTTCGAGGAGAAATGCAATCCATGGAGAAGTATGACAATATCAAATTTGTCCAGAGTTGCAGACTCTCGAAGGAATCATGTCGTTGGCTGCTGAATCTAGTGTAAGATGACCTGGATCAATCTACAATGAGGAGCAATTCACTGAATCCCCTCCAACAATTGTCCGTGGTGCTGTGATTGTATGCAAGTGCATCATTTCAACCGGATGTTGGACATATGTGCAGTGTTTCACAGGCTAATAAGCTGAGCTCCCCCCCCTCGTAAATTGGTATTTAGACAGGCAATTAGCTGTGCGAGTACAATGATGTTTTTGTCAGCATTTAAGGGTTAGGCCTGTGTTAATTAGCAAGACACTTGCTTAAACGCCTTTCGTAAATTCGGCTCTTTACGTTTTGTATCCCACTGGGAGCCCGGGTCTGCATCTGGACCTGAACCAAAATCTAAGCGGCTTGTTCTTGTCGCACACAACTCACCAAGTTTTGTCATAACCCGTCCAACTTTTTTTTTTAAATATCGTTTTTAGACCCATCTCTCAATGGTGAAGAATCGCTTGAAATTCTAGTATCTGGATCGTCATCAAAATTTAAATTTGTCTTTGTCACACACCCAACCTGTGCACGTTTCTCTGAATCTGTCCATAATTGAGATATCCTGCTCACAGACAAATAGGGGTGAAAACATCTTCTCCATCCACCTTCGGTTGAGGTTAAAATAAATTTTAAAATCAAGTTTTTATTTTTTTGTTTGTTTGTTTGTGTTTTCCATCCAGATTGGTGTCCATCCATGTGATTTTGCACTGAAAAAAGTTTTTTTTTTGTGCCAATCATAGACTTCCATGAATCTGTACAAAAGGCCCATCAATGCCATAAATTGTGGAACCAGCAGTAGCCTCTTGCCTTTCCAGCAATTATGCAAACCGTCTGTCAGAAAATCCCACCGTTGGTGTTCCGTCTATTCCTCCATACGAGCTCATTTGTAGAGTTCATTGGAATGGAATTGGTGAACATTTTCACCAATTTTGACCTGTCCTTTTGGGAGGGGGGTGTATTGGAAGTCTTTCGAAAGAGAATAGGGGAGGGGAGGAATGCAATGGAAGTGCATTACCAGCAACAGCTGCCAATGCGCACTGCACAGAGAGTCATTTATTGTTACGTTAATGGGGGAAGGGTGGCAGAATTGAGGTATCGACTCCATTTTGTGTCTGTGCAGTTTTTACACTTTTTATGCATGTAACTATCGATCGGTGCTAAGTAATGTGCAATGCTGTAAGACTGTTACCTGTAATATCTCGGACAGGGTAAGGTGTCTTGTCTGTTCTTCCTGTTGAACCGGGTGAGCCAGTCAGTCCTCAACACAGCAGCACGCCCTTCCAACTCCCCCTCCCCCACCACATCCCTTTGATGGCCATGGAAGAAGTCCCATCCCTCATGCAGGCCTCTGGTCATCGGGAAGCAAGGCAGTGTCGAGCCGTATACACGGCGGTATTGTGAATTTTGGAGAGAACAGTTGAAGTAATTGTTCCTAAATTTTGTAAACGAAGTACATCGTCAGTTACCACGTGTTGTGATTTGTGAAAATGAACGAATATTTGAGTGATGAGAGTACTGATTATTGATTTGATATTTAACCCATTTGTTTCTGCAGATTGGCGAAAAAAGCCTTTTTACGAAGGAGCTGGAGAGGGCGTTGGAGCGGAAAGAGCAAGTTTGATATATATTTCCAATTCCAATTCACTTTTGGGGAGGGGTAGGAGGAGAGGGGAGGATGGGGAGCAAGGGGGTTTGAGAGAAGGAGAGAGACCATTGATACTGAATACTTCACTATTTGCTCCTACATCTTGAAATAAAAGACAAGTCAGAATTCAATTTGAGATGTCTGGTATTTTAGTCTTATTTCCCAAAGGACAGACATTTATTTTGGCCTTTGCAGAGCAATGCAAGGTTTACCTTTGTCTGGCTTGCCTTCCTTATTCAAAAAAAGCAAGATGCTTGGAAGCGACTGCTTCGCCACAAGCCGACTTCCACTGAGGTTGAGAAAATAGCTGGATAACGTCAGGCGTCATGAAATGAACCTGTGATCGGAGAGAGCAAGCATTTTGTAAGAGTTCACAAGAACAATCCCTATCAGGTGAGAGGTGACAGACCAGTCAGAATGCAATCAGCAGATCAAAGAACTTGCCAGTCAGTCTATGCAAATTGTTATAATCTATGGTGCTTTGGAAGTTTTCTGATTACAACCAATGAAATTTCAACCTGAATGAGGATATGATCATAGGAGCCAAGTCAGGCTGAAGATAAGCAGGACAGGTTGGGCAGGAAAGTTGGTCATTTCATGATGGCCCATTTGTGAAGATCCAAGTTGGAAAATTATCCGAGTCAGGCCTAAGACTATGCAGGAGACCCGGGCAGCAGTGCAGTCGTTTGATGAGGAAATTTCCGATACCTGGGTAGCTGGCAGCATTTGAAGCTCACGATAAAGAAGAGTTGTCGGTGATTTCGCAACAGCTTCTTGGTGTTTGAAGAAAGTTATCTTGTTTTGAATGAATTTATTATGGACTTTATTATTTAATTAATATCTAACTGTTTCTCCACCCAGAGTTGACCTCGTCGTTCACTCCTTGAAGGACTTGCCAACCGCTCTACCTGCAGGCTTCTGCATTGGCACAATTCTGAAGTACTTTGCACCTTATAGACCCACAACGTGCTGATGTATGGGGGTGGGGTGGAGACTAATTGCCACTGTAGTCACACTGTGTAGTCACCACTGATAGTGGAGCCATCACGATGCTGCATATGGTGCAAGACAGTTGTTGCCATTTGTGGTTTGATATTTGGCTCTTTTGTGGTACTTGATCATCATGCAGCACTTTCCATTCTTTTTATTAGTATAATTATTTATTTTCCCCAGGCGTGAAGACCCTCGCGATGCTGTGGTGATTGCTGAACAGCATGATGGAAAGGCACTGGCTATGTTGCCTGCGGGAAGGTAACCAAGTGTTGATGCATGAGTTTCATTTTATCAAATTATTGGTTTCATTTCTCAACTGATTAAAGTTTTTACTTGGTTGTGCCTATTCAGTCAATTCAACCACCCTTCCCCTCTCCTCCCTCTCCCCAACATGAAATGTTTTCTATACAATACTTTGGTGTTATTTTTGGCCTCGTACTTTCCTGATTGGAGAGGGCATCTGTATGTCAGTGTCTGCACAAAAACTAACTTTAATATTGCACTTCATTTTGTCTTAAGCACAGTTTTACAAAGTTGTCCAAGATTGTAACTACAATATTTGTACATCTAATAGAACCATAAGTTGATTTTGAACCTTGAATGTGGACTATTTCAGTTATTCACACACATTCCTGAATGGGTTTGCACACACAGCCCATTGTTTGAGGTATGCTGCAAGGCCTACAAATTGGATTTGCACACCCAACTGAACTTGAGCTATCTAATTTAATTAGAAGTTTATTTTGTATCTTAAATGTGCAAGTTGGAGATTTTGTCCTGTTTTTATAAATCACTAGCCCCTCTCACATACCTTCCTCTTTCAAAACCCACTGACCTACATCTTTACATCTTCCTCTCCGCATCTGCCAATCACTGCACCTCCTCCAATCACGGACCTCAGACACCTTAAGTTTTCCTTCCCCTCCGAAGTGACTAGGAAGCGTGAGCCCGTCGGCCGTGCCAGGTACAAAAAGGTGTCGCAAACACCTCGTTATTTTCTCATCTCTCTTGCTTTCTAATTTCTACGGGTATGTGTCTGATGGCGCCGATCGTGTTAGTATAAGATAAGTCTGTAGAAGTTTATCGGAATAGCTTTGCACTCTCTTGCGTTTGTATATAAGTTTGTTTTTCTTTTGCTGCACCTCATCAATCTTTTCCCCGACTGCACATATTTCTGTATATTTGAAACATTTGCTGATTATTTTAAATGCCTTTTACTTGCCTTAATTATAAATAAACCTGCAGGATGGGGGAAAGTGGAAGGTGGTTTCAAGAGTGCTTTGTGATAGCTGGATGCCGGCGAGACTGACGGAAAGGTGTACAGAACGGTCGTGAAGCCAGTGCTGTTGGACAGCATGGAGACCTGACTGATCATAAGAAGGTTAGAGCAAATATTAGATGTGACAGATGAGGATGCTGAGATGGTTGTGGTCTACGACCGAACCGAATGGTGGAGCAGGATCCGTGTCAGCTACTCCACTTGAAGTGGGTTAATAATGCTGTAGAAGAAAAACAAAACTTTCTTCGGATGATTATCGCTGTTAATGCAACATCCTTATTTGACACCACCTTATTTAACACGTTACATTAGTTATTCGTGCCTGTTGTTTGTGTCCTTTATGATGTCCGTAAAAACAGTAAGTTTCCTGTTGGAATAAGTTTCAATTTTGTTTGACTGCCAGAAAGACAAAAAAAAAAAAAATACTTTGTGCCTCTGTGCATGCACAATCGGAATGAGATTCCATACAATTTGCCAAGTTCAGAACTCAAGTACGGTACTGCTAACCAAACTGCAGGTTCATGGTCCGATTCTTTTCTACAATATTCAAGAGACAACATTCAATTGCAATAAGTAGTTTTTCGCTCATAGACTGGTAGACAGACAGCCAAAGTGTACCGATTCTGAACCCCACTTCGCTTCGCACGTTTGGGGTAATAACTTTCATCCACTTTATCACATGACAATATGACTATAGAAGATTTTGGTCATGTAATAAAATAGCACAACGAGATGGAAACCAATGCAGTTGACAAGTAGACTCACACCCGTTGGAGCACATACCTCCACGAGGCTGAACAGTTTACGTTTTGTATCCCACTGATATGAGAAATCTACATCTGGACCTGAACCAAAATCTAATCGGATCGTTCTTGTTACAAACACATGTCCACCAAGTTTCGTCCGAATCCATCCACAACTTTTTGAGATACCTTGCTACATATAGTTTTTGGCCCCATCTCTCAATGGTGAAAAATCGCTTTAAAGATTCTAATATCCGGATCTGGATCTGGATCTTCACCAAAATCGAATCAATTTGTCCTTCACACACCCAACCTGTCCACCTAGTTTCATTATAATCCGTCCACAACTTTTTGAGATATCCTGTTCACAGACAAACAAACAGTGGTGAAAACGTACCAATAAAAGTTTTTCTTAATATCACGACACTTGTAACAGACATTTTAATCTTTCTGAGAGGATATCCAGGCCAAAACGATCACCCAGGCCACACAGATTGTTGATGTAAGATTTTACAAACTCGCATGATCGTAATACGTAGAGTTCTAAGGGTGATGGTCCATTATATTGTTGGAATTTGGAAGCTTACTGCACACAACAGCCAGAGTCCTTATAGATCAGTTTATATCGTAAGTATGTTTTCTAGTTAGGGTCCGTCCCTTGTTTAATGGGTAATTAAGTTACGTGGCTGCGAAGTTGTTTTATAGTAAGGTCTTTAAATCCTAGATCCGACAAACCAACCACCTGCCATTCCATTCACACTCCTCCACTGAACTAGCGCTTTACCAGCTCCTTCTGTTCAGTTGGAGTTTTCACAGCGGTCAACACACCTGATCCCTGTCCAATAGGGACGAACAGCCATCAACACACCTGATCCCTGTCCAATTCAGAGCGAACACGCATCAACACACCTGATCCTGTCCAACCAAGCGCGGACAGAGCGTCGACACTGAGGTCCGCCCTGCTCAGGGAGCGGATAAAAAGACCAGGCTCCCTTTGGAGGGTCGTTGTGTTCGTGTTCTGTTCGTGTTGGCGTCGGAGCCTGTTGTGTGTCGAACTGAGGAGAATCACTTGCTTCGCCTGCCTCGCCGCTCCTCCTTGTTTTTGCCGTCTGGATTGTGCTGGCATCTGCCGTCCACTCCTGGTGCCTTCGTCCTTGACGCCACGTGAAAGCTGCGGGTTTGAGTCCCGCCACTGAGCCAGATCGTCGAAGACGCACGAGGCGGACAGGTCCAAGCACAGGCTCTGGCCTCCAGCTCACCTTTCCTCGAGCTGGAAGCCTTCAATAAAGACCCGACGGGTCCGTTTCTTTGGGTGTGTGTGTGGTTGGGCCGTCTCTTAAGTAGAATGTCAAGTGCTTTTGCTCACTGTATATTGCCTGCCTGTATTCTCGATAACTCTGCCCTTACTGCTTCCCCCGCTTATTTGTAATAAATTTCCCTATTGTTGAATGTCCCAGCTCGTTCCTGTCATTTCTTTTATTGGCTTAGCACGGTGCGTGTTGAGAAATAGCGAGGTAGTAAATTGTTCATTTGGACCGACAGGCCTCGGTAACCTCCGTTGGGTTACACACGGTTCGGGCACGGTAACGGCTTGTCCCGCTCGAGGTCTGTCGAGGGTGTGAATTCCCGTAGCTTTGCCACGTGGGTAATTAGGTATATTGAAGTTTGGAATTAACCCTACCCCAGCGTTGAATTATTGGCGATTCATGGTCCTGTAAGGGACCCGTGCCTTTCGGATTTATCCGAGGGTCACGACCTAAATTCCGGGTGTTCGGTGGAGACGACTCAACTGCTCCACTTAGCGGTCGTGCTCGCCACCGATACCCGGCCCACAACAGTATTACCTAGTGAAGATTTTTTTCTCTTCTTTTCCTTCTAACACACTACCCCACCATCCATGCTCTGGAGGACAAGCTGCTACTTCATTATTTG
The DNA here is from genome assembly GCA_035128595.1 of Eptatretus atami. NCBI lineage: Eukaryota > Metazoa > Chordata > Myxini > Myxiniformes > Myxinidae > Eptatretus > Eptatretus atami. Next base: position 69,943,653 of record CM068956.1, read on the forward strand.
ACACTTGCAAATACCACCCGTCGCTTTGCTGACAGGAATACTAAGAGGGATGGGGGGGGAATGAGGGGGAGGGAGAGAAGAGGGGGGGGGAATGAGGGGGAGGGAGAGGGAGGGAGGGGGGGGGGTGGGGGAAGGGAAGGCAGCATGAGGTGAGAGGGTGGGAAGGCAGATGTGCACTGGAGCATTAATTATGGTTCATACTGTCTCATTAAAGAGCAGGTTGCAGGTCACCAAACATGTTCTGAAAATTTATCAATATGATTATATGTGCATTAAATAGTTCGATGCAAACTATTGTGGTTGCCTAACTATTGGGAAAATTATGAAATTTAACTCCGAAGTTGTTATTTTCTCGAGGCCGTTGAAAAACAGCCGTGTGCCCATATATGGATGGTGACGTCACGTTCTCCAAACAAAAGCTGCGCTCACTCGCTCATTGAAGAAGTGTCCAGTTAGCGGGCCGTTCTTTCGCATATTTTGAGCTTGCAACTGTCTATATTATCTTTTTTTATTTTGAATTATTGTGAACAAAGTTATTTGGATATTTGTACATCATGCCTCGACTCGTCACATGTCTGTATTGAAAACGTCACATGATCATGTGACAATCGTGTGCGTCATGTTTGGAAAATGGCTGGAAAACGGGTAATCGCTCACCGATTCCGAAGGAATCAAACATTCGCCGGCAGTGGATAAGATTTGTACAAACAAAACGGCGAATTTTCCCAAATAAAACGGGTAAAGAGGACCCTTTGGATAGACTTGTCATTTGTGGTGAGATTTCACAGCCAAGATTACGAAGGCAACGCAAGAGTGAGCTCGGTTTCAAAACAAGCGTGACCTGTGCCCACCATTCAGCCTTCTCCTCCTCAGCTGGCTCCTGCTTCATCTTCTCACACTGTGCACCTCTCAAGGATTGGGGCATTGTGTTTATCTATAAATGCGCATAAGAAATCGAGAAATTATTAGAATAGAGTAAGTCATCGCATCCGGAAGTCCGTACGTTGTAACCCATATGGGGAACGCGCTGAGAATCTCTTCCCCATCGGCCACGCCATAATCACTTTCGCTGGGTCAAGCTCAGCTGTCAGAAAGACTTCAACACCAAGGGTCCATTATTGATTCATTCTATTTTGACTCTTGAGTGACTAGAGGGTTGGTGGTGGTCGTATGGCAGCTTAGCTGCGGGGTACCTATCATTTCTTGAAGCGCGACTGTGTCGTGATGCAGTGCCCCTACAGTACACGCACTGGAACTGGTACTCATTTCGCCGACCTCAGGAAGGACAGGCTGAGTCAACCCCCTGGTGTATTAATTCAGCGGCCGAGGGGCTTGAACTAGGACCCAGGATCCCAAGCCGCCCCCTAACCACTGAGCCAACACCAGGCTACTAGAGGGTTAAAAAAATTATTATATCAAGTCACAGACGAATCAAACTTTACATTATTTTATGCATCGAACAAGAAAATGAAAATCTACAAACCAATCTGTCTGGTGGAGTCTGTCAGTGTGAACTGCCAGGCAGTCAGTCCTGCCACTTGTACAGAATAGGCCGTTTTCTGGCATTGCAAGTGGCTCAAATTTATATGGCTCAGGGCCAGAAACTCCGGAGTATAAATTCCCATCATCCTCCGACTCGTCCTCAGCAATATCGGAATGAACACACTCAATTTATCGCCGCTGAAATCACTCTCTGATTCGCATCTCGCCATTGTTAACACGCTGTTTGGAATGTTCACAAGTTTTGGAGAATGTGACGTCATAGCATCTTCGGTATTCCGGTCTGTTTTTCGATCACCGAGAAAAGTTTTGACTAAAAGTTAATTTTAGATTTTGGTTTCAAATGTAAGAAATAAATACCCCACGTTTATTAATGTGCTTGCACCCTTCGAATCACCGAAGTCATCAGCGACCCAAAACCTGCTCTTTAAAATGCTTCTGCATAGAATAACATTGAGGATTGAAACAAAATAATGCCTGAAATCCATTTTCTACCGATCATCTATCTATAATTCCAGCAATCTCTGTGTGTGTGTGTGTGTGTGTGTGTGTGTGTGTGTGTGTCTGTGACCGCTGTTTCTCGACAACCACTGGTCCGATCTAATTGAAACTTGCCAGGTATATTGCTGGGGACCTGAGATGTGCTTTTCAAGGTTTGATATTAATCGGACAAGTGCTTCCCAAGTTATGGCCATTTATTTACCAAAACATGACAAGACACGTTGTTGCGTGGGCGTGGCGATGGGAAGGGAAGCTCAGCCAGCGTGCCCCATTACGGGTTACAACGTACGGGCTTCCGGAGAGTGATGACTTCGTGTATCTAATAATTTCTCGATTTCTTATGCGCATTTATAGATAAACACAATGCCAAGTTATGATCGTTTTCATATGAGACGGTGCATAAATTTCGGAACATCAGAGTGCTGGTGTGCTCCGAACCAGGAAGTAATTTTTTTTCTCTCTTCTCTTCTCTTTTTGTTTTTCCTTGCGATGACATTGCGAAAAGGCAAGCTGTTCTAAAAACCCCCTTCAGTTGAGCAGTACTTGGAGAAAACTTTATGCCATCTCGAACAATCAAATTTGATGTGCAGTCTGAGAGCGGAGTTGGCAGAACATTCAGCTCTGACCTGTTCCGTTTGACCCATCAGCTTCATATAATTATGGAAATGACTGACATGCTAACGTTGCTTAGTATAGTTTACTTTGCTCCTTAGTAAATGTCTTGGAGTAAGTGTAAAATAGAGATATCAGCTATGCATTGCTTATGTAATACATAGACGAGGTCGACTAACCCTGGTGTATGTCTCGACTGCCAACCCTGTGAGTCTTTATTTTATGTTCTACCCTCTGTAATCTGTCATTCTTAGCATCTTCTGTAGGCCATTAGCCCACAGATTAGGTGGGAAAGCTGCACTCAGCAGGCCCAGGATAGGGGAGCCATTCCCCCCTCCCCCCAGGGTAAGAAGTAGGAGGGGGCATTCCACCACCCATCAAACTGACCTTCGAGCCAATAGTGGGTGAGGGGAGGACGGCGGTACATCACGGCATGAGGTGGGAGCCAAAGACTTAAAAACTCGTGCCGCCGGGGTGTGGGGGGGGGAATGAGGAGACACCAGGGATTGACCTTGTGAAAGGCTGCACCTGGAGTTTTGCCAAGCCACATCCCCCAGCCAACCCTCCTCCTCCTCCTCCCTCCCTCCCCACGAAGCATGCTGACCATGACCTGCCACGAGTACCAACCTGGACTGCCACCCTGCATTTGTTCTTGCTGTATCCCGCCGGACACAGCAAGGGTATTTTGCGTCCTGTCACCTCTAGTCTATCTCTTGTGGTGTGAGTGAGGCCTTTTAAATGAAATAAGTAAGGTTCCTGATCATTCTTTGGTTTCATGGGCACATTTGTTCAATAGTGGGTAAGGGGGGTTTTTTGGGGTTTTTTTCTTGATCACCATTTATTGTATCATCTTGAGTACCAAGCCTATAAGGCTGGGTAACCCATTGTTTTTCTTCTGTTTATTATTTTTCTTATTCCACCAGAAATTTTTTGTCATTTTTGCTTTAAAATTCATTTTCTTGGCAACCGTTAATGCGATTGCCAAATTTTCACCGAAGTATGTATATTTGTTTCGTAGAATACTCAATTGATAATTATGACGTCAAGGTCACATGGTACAGGTGCCATCTTTGAAAAACCGAAAAAAAAAACTTTGGACCTTTATCTCCGAACATCGCAATGGAAAAATTGAAACTTGGTGCATGGCAAGAACTCCTTATTGGGAAAGAAGTGTGATTTTTTTTGTGACGTCATCAGTGAAGTAGTATTTCGGTAAATGACACGTAGAACACTGCATCTGAAAAATTTGAAATTTGAGCGTCATCTACACAACTCAAGAAAAAAAATATTATGACGTCATAGGTCACGTGGTTCGACAGCCATATTTTTGGGAAAAAAATATTCAAAAATCATCTTCTCCAGAGTGGCTGGACAGTTTGAGGCAAAACTTTACAAACACTCCCCAAGACATCCTTATACAAGTTTGTTAATTTCTAATTGATAGGTCACATAGTTTGGTGGCCATATTGAATTAACCATAAAACCTTCAAACATCTCCTCCAGAATGGCTGGTGAGATCAAGGGGAAATTCACACACACATTCTCCAAGGCGAGGGGATACAAGTTTGTTCATGAATAATTGATAGGTCACATGATTTGGCAGGTCACATGGTTTGGCAGCCATGTTGGATTAAAGAAAAATATTAAATAATGTTTTCTCTGGAACCACTCATTCTATCGAGGTGAATCTTTGCAATTATCTAATGCCATTGCTGCATTTACGGTAAAAATTATGTCGTCCCATGGTTTGGTGGCCATCTTGGATAGAAAAACGCACATTATCCGATTAACACGAAACTTCACAAGCATGATCCCCTTCCCCATTAGAGGCAGAATATAAATTTATGATGCCATAGGTCACTTGGTTCGGCAGCCATCTTGGATGGAAAAGTAAAAAAAACAAGAAGCGAATACTTCGATATCGCGCAGCTGGGGGCAGCAGTAAAAGTCTAGGTTAAGAATGATGAAACAATTTTGCAGTTATAAAATTTAAATGTAGACACGGTGAATTAGCATGCATGATGGGAAGAGTTGTGACGTTGGACAAATTTATATTTATAGCCCTCAGATCAAAGGGACGTACGCGGCCATAAGTGTGACAGAAGACACTGGACAGAATAGCCAATTATATAACAGCGCGATGTCGCCGTGCCAATATGTCTGAACATATCAAGGGGAAACTTCACACACATTCTCCAAGACTAGGGGATACAAATTTGTTAATGAATAATTGATAGGTCACATGGTTTGGCAGCCATATTGGATTGAACGAGAAATATTAAATGTTTACTCTGGAACTGCTGCATCAATCAATCAATGTGAAACTTCAAAATTTTGATGTAGTAGACACAGGGAAGGTATGTTTTAAATTTCAACCCACTCGGCCACAAGGTCCGAAAGCCAGCATTATTTAATTACTTGAATCTTAGAACTTAGAATTTAAAAACAAATTTTTGCAGAAGGCCCACTTGGCTGTGCCTGCATGTGTTTGAGGGTACAGGAGCAACAATTATTCCATTGATCAATGATGGCCCCAGGAAAAATGGTCAACTGTGTATATAATAAATCGATGGAACGTGGCCTGTTCCTCGGTCAATAACTTGTGAATCCCGCGTCGTAGAGAATGTGTGGGGTCTCATTAAACTCGGGAATCTCGCTTTACCCTCTGCACCCACGGTGTCAACATTTATTACTTTGTGTTCAGGTTACTTTAACACCAAGTAAATTGATACCATTTATGTATTCAGGAAAAAGGGCCAACTGCTTACATAATAAATATATTGAATGCAGCCCGTTACTCAGTCCATAACTCATCAATCCCGCATAAGAGAGACGTGTGGGGGGCTTAGTATTACTCGGGGGGGGGGGGGGTTTCATGGAAAGTGGTATTTCGGTGCACATTTATTTCGACATTTCCTGCACATTTATTACTTCGTGTTCATGTAATTTAAATGCCATATCAATTCATACCAATGTCCCCAGGAAAAAGGGCTAACTGCAAATGTAATTAATCGATTGAACACTTTGTGTTACTCGGTCCGTAACTCGTCAATCCTGTGTTATATCAAAGCCGGACGTCTTGGTTCCCGGTCATCAATGTCAGCATTTATAAAGTGGCAGTTCTTGTTCTTGCTTCTTTTTGTATTCCCATCTCCCGTGTGCCATCATTTGCAATTAAATCCACTTTCAGGGTAAATTTGGGTCATCGTGATCATTCATTTGTAATTCTGGAAGCCCGTTGAAGGTTTAATTGGCTGCGGCAATTAACGCCGTCTGTCTAGACCAGGGGTCTCCAACCTTTTTGGGCGGAGGGCCACAAAACCAAAGTGGTGAGGGGCGGAGGGCCGCACCCAAAAAAAGGACGCTAAATTCCGGAAAAAAAAAATTATATAATTAATATGCGGAAATTTAAACAAAAATTAAGGCTGAATATATTTTTCTTGCCAACGAATATGATAAATGAATAATCGTGTTAAAAACACGTGTCTAATATGAATCAAAATCATAATAAAAATTACAGAACGCTTTGATCATTGACCCTGACAAATTGGCAGTATCGCGGGCCGCATTGTAATGTAAACTTAATATGGCACCGCGGGCCGCATAAATCCGTCTAAGGGGCCGCATGTGACCCGCGGGCCGCAGGTTGGACACCCCTGGTCTAGACCATGCCACATGTCCGGCTTTGCTTGGCCATAATTTGAGGGGAAGCATGTGGTACCAATTACCATAACACCTGGCTGGGTGAAAAGACCTGTAATCCGACGCAGGACACCCAACACAGCTGGCTATTATGGTCGAGTTGAAGCGACCCGCTGGGTTTGAACCGAGCAACTGCAACGTACCATGTGGCTACAACAGTATGGTTGTAAAAGCCCTTGCTCCTGATATTCAAACTTCACCAACAAAGCTAATATAGATTGTGCTCTGAAATGCAAAGGAGGAGTGGAAAAGACCCTTTCCCACATCCTTTTTCTCAAAACTGTGGGGTAAGGTGTTGTATGAACTCTAATTTAATAAGGAATGGGTTCAATGCCTTTGTTTTCCTTTTGTCCTCTTCCCCACAGTGTGATTGGGACAAGTTCATTGAGGCGTGTGGCGCAACTACGTCGTCTCTACCCTCATCTTAACTTCAAAGATATTGTATCCTAACCTCACCTGCACTCATCAAATTATTTGCAAAATAAACTTGTTCATTGAGTTATTGTATTTTTAACTTTAACATTAGCGGGGAAACCTAAATACACGGCTGCGAAAGCTGGATGCCGAGGGTGGTCCATATGCTGCGCTGGTATTGGCAGCTGCTGGCCTCATCCGTATGGGCTGGGGGCACCGTATCTCCCAGGTATGGACCATATTTTCACATTGCATGGTTTGCATTGCACATACAACCACTTGCTACTTTTGTGTGACCATTTGATTTGCTTTTTCAGCTTCTCAGCCCTGACATCTGCATGTATGCTGTCGGACAGGTAAGGTGGTACCTCACATTTAAACTATTAGGAATGGTGTGTGTTTTTGACTCACTTCGATGGGTTTATCTATTTTACCCTGCGTGCACGCCAAGGGTGCTTTGGCAGTGGAGACAAGGGTTGGAGATGACGACATTTTAAGCCAACTGAGCAAGTTGACGGACCCGTCAACTGCCCTGCGCTGCGTAGCCGAGAGGGCCTTTCTACGTAAACTTGTACGCCACTCTTGTCCTTTGCAAAATATATTATATAGAGCGTGTGCGTGTGCGTGTGTGTGTGTGTGTGTGTTCACTTGCTGTATTGTTTTTTTTTTCTTCCCCCTCTCCCTAGGAAGGGGGTGCAGTGTACCAGTAGCTGTCCATTCTGAACTTGAAAATTACCAGGTACAATTGAGTAAGAATATACTGGTGAGTTGTGCTGAAGATTAAATATTTTGACATTGTTCTGCTTTTGCACAACCCCCCCTCCCAGCTCTCACTCATGGGAGTCATTTTGAGCCTCGATGGAACACAGGCCATGGATGATAAAATGGTGGTTGATGTTACAAGGTTCGTTTCTGTTTTTTTTTTTTTTTCTTGATTTATATGATGCTGCACTTGCTTCTAGTATTTGCCCAAACAACTGAATCTTACAATTAACTATAAAGTGGTTACATTTATTTAACTGTACAGGACAATGATTGTTCTATTGTTGTTTCAGGGCATTGGAAATGAGGTGAAAGCAAACTTTGCATCCTGTGCAGGGATTTCCTTGACCACTCCATCATTGGCAGAACTTGCTACTGCTGATTGGTTGGGAACATCCCTAGCACAGAGCCTGCTGGGAAAAGGAGCGGCTGCGGTGCTAGAGCAAGCCCGAATTGAAAATGCTTCTACTTGATTGTCAGCTTTGGTTCAAATAGTTGGATTTGATCAGTGTTATTGAGCTTTGACCCTCAGTGCTTAACACTAATTTGAGGGTAAGTTCCCAACCAGAATCTCAGAGCAGCCAAATGTAATGGTGGGTAAGACTTGACAAACTTAGAGTTACCTCACTTTATTCAGGCTGATTGTTACAGACTGGAGATTTTTTGTTTTTTTTCAATCACAATTCAAATAGTATTTTTATAAAGCAAACATCTGTTTAAGTTTGGGTTTTGTGCATCATTTCTTCCCTGCCCTATTTTAATTGCAGCTTTATAATCCATTTCCCTATTTTTTGAACTGGTGCAGAAAGCATGCCAGTTTAAAAAAAGAAGAAACACACTGCTCAACTGACTTTACAAACTATCTGTATGTACACAGACCACTCACAAAGTGCCAAAAAAAACAAAAAAACCTTGTCAGGATATCAAACCTCACCATTCACTCAAATGATAGGAAGATGGATCAGCTTACAGCTATGCTGGAAGGTTATGGGGAAAGTTGGACGATTTAAACGTGTGACAAGTTGGTAGGAATGGGTATAAAGGAATATTGTGCAATTTAGGATCAGTTAAAAGATGATGTATACTTGACACCTTGTCCATCATGACTCGTAGAATATGCGTGCCAGGGGGTAGCGGATAGTAAACGCCAATACACTTCCGAGCACCTGCACAGAAGTTGAAGTAAGATGGTGGATGTGAGAAGTGTGTGCACATTTTGAGAAAATACTGTTTTTACAACAGGGGGGAGGAGGACATCATATATGGGTTAAAATGGCATCAGAAAACCCACCCACCAGTACAGAAAATGTGACATTGGCTAAAAACTTCAAAAAAATTAGAAGGGCACTCAGAGCGCATACCTCCACCACGTAATGCCTGATCCACGAGAAGATATCATGCTATATAATCGTTTTTGGGCCCTATTTCTCAATGGTAAAGAATCACCATAAAAATCAAATAATTCTCATATCAAGATCCGGATTCCGATCTTCACCAAAATCAAATCGAATCAATTCATCGTGGTCACACACTCAACCTGTCCAAGCTTCATCCAAATCCGTCCACAACCTTTTGAGATGTCGTACTATGAGTTTAGCCCCATCTCCCAATGGTGAAGAATCACTTTTAGAAATTCCAAGATCCGGATCTTCACAAATTGAATTAATTCTTCCTTGTCACACACCCAACATGTCCACCAAGTTTTGTCCGAGTCCGTCCACAACTTTTTTAGATGTCCTGCATACAAAGACAGAGGGGTGAAAACAACCTCCTTCACATTCGGGGGTGGAGGTAAAAATTGCCACATTTTGCTTATTTATAAAAGGAATATAATTTATTCTGATTTTTGGGGTAAGATGTTTGATTCAGGTGTTCCAGCTACCAATTTCAAAGCAAAATGCTTGTGGTGACAAGAGGTAGGACCTGAACATTTACATTACCTGATGGCAAGGTACAAAAGCAACCCTCAACCAGGGAAGACAGATGGCCAATGTCAGGTACATTGGAATCTAAACAATTCACCAGAAGACAGATGGGACAGCCAACTTAATGTCCACTCTATATTCCATGATGCATTCATTACCCTACCTTTGAAGTCATAGGGTGACAGTCAGGTCAGGAAACAAACCTGGACTAGATAGCTTAAACACAAACTCGTCATACCCACTGAATACTATTCACAATCTCAAACGTAAATTATTACGTTAATCAGAAGTGAGTGAGTAGAAAGTTAAAGGTGGAAGATGGAGCTGGGAATATCACCTGTATGGAGAGAGTGCGGAGCGTGAGTGTGCGCTCATGTACACGTCCGAAGTGCAACAGGAGAAGGTTCAGCAAGGTCAGATTTCCAAACTCCACGTAAGCTTCGTCTGGGTCCACTCTCCACCGCACACTTATCAAACCGGTGCACTCACCTAGCTGCCAGTCAGGGCAAGGGCACACAAGTACTTTAGATTTGTCAATCAAAAATGTAATGCATTTAAACATTGTTAACCTTGTACAATTTTTTTAACTACTGCAGTATATGCAATTCAGACGATTGGCGAATACTTTAATGATGTGCTGCAAGCAAATCACAAACAGACCACTTACATGTACGAGGTCCGTCTAAAAAGTAATGGGACTGAGCCTGCTGTGTGCTCCACTTACAACAACTTCAATGAACGGGTTGCGTCACAGTCTTTCGCAACATTCCAGCAAATTATATGATTGGTGATGGTTGACTGTGCTCATTGTGTGATTTTTAAGGTCGTGCTTTAACACGTTGTCTAGTCCGAGTCGTCGTGCTATGAATCGTGAGCAGAGAGCCAATATGAAGTTTCTTGCCAAGCTTGGCAACACACCTTCCGAATCCTTTGCAATGCTGCAGCAAGTCTACGGGGAAGAAACTATGTCACGTACAGTCGTACACGTGCATTTGAATGGCACAAGAGGCTCAAAGAGGGACGGGAGGAGGTTGAAGACTATCCACGGTCTGGAAGACCTTCAACGAGCAGAATGGCGGACAACATCGAGCGTGTGAAGCAGATGGTGTGCGCAGATCGTCGACTCACAGTGCGGATGATTGCCGAGGAACTTTCCATCAACAAGGACACTGTCTGGAGCATCATTGAAAATCTCGAAATGCGCAAGGTTTGAGCAAAGATGGTCCCCAAGCTGTTGTCCGAGGACCAGAAACAGCAAAGAGTCACTGTCTGTCAAGACATTATTGAGCGCCTCAAGGACGATCCAGACCTGCTCGGGAGAGTCATTACTGGCGATGAATCGTGGATATTCAAATATGATCCTGAAACCAAACGGCAGAGTCGTCAGTGGAAAAGTCCAGCATCACCAAGAGCAAAAAAGCAAGGAAGTCGAAGGACAAGGTGATGCCCATCGTGTTTTTTAACATCAAGGGCATCGTCCACTTCGAGTTTCTACTACAGGGTCAAACAGTGAATCAATACGTGTACAAGGAGATCCTCCGGCGCCTCATGAGATCAGTCCGCGGACAAGAGGAGGATCTGTGGGAGAACACACCTGGGTGCTCCACCATGACAACGCCCCTGCTCACAGTGCCCTGAGCATCCGACAGTTTCTGGCGAGAGGAACGTGCCAACTCTGGAGCAACCCCCGTATTCCCAGACTTGGCCCCTTGTGATTTTTTCCTATTCCCCAAGCTCAAGGCGGTGATCAAGGGGACCCGATTTCCTGATGTGGAGGTCATCAAAAGGGCCGTGACGATGGAGCTCTGGAGGATTCCAGAAGAAGCCTTTCAGGGGTGCATCGAAGCGTGGATGAACAGGATGGACAAGTGTGTGAGACTGGAGGGAAACTATTTTGAAGGGGACAAGCTGTGATTTCAATATATTTTTTGGAATGAAATTTCTGTGAAGTCAGTCCCGGTACTTTTTAGACGGTCCTCGTATTATGAACAATTGGTCATACCAAAGCACATTCCTTATCCTGCCATCATTAACATACTTCTGTGTTGGTCAGCTAACCTCAGGACTCGAGTCACTGCAATGCCTGATATTTACTTTAATCAATTCAGACAATATCCTTTTTAAAACGATCACATTTACAGCATTATTAGTCACAGATATCACTGGAGGGAATCATACCCGCAACACAAGATGGCCAAGCAGAGAGATGTCGTCGATCTTGGCTCGGGCAAAACTCACATCCAGCATCCCACTTGTCCTATCAAACCTGGCATAACAGAACAATGCTTTAAAAACTCCAAACAAACGGTCACAATCCTTGGGAGATTCCCATTGTTTGACCGTTTGTGTTCTTACAGGGCTGTATGGTCTCTTGATCAAAGGTTATCAGCAATATTTGAAAATCTAAACCTAAGTACAAGAAGTCAAGGAAGTGTTTTTGAGGATTGGAGTGATGATCACATTCGCAAGCATGAAAAAGTAGCCTGGATGGCATATTAATAATACGTTCCCTTTCCAAGGAACTTTTGACACAGGAGGCCACGAGGCCCATCAAAGCCTGCGCTATTATGACCAACATATGGCTGTAGTCCATGCTCTATCATTAAATGCCAAGCATCAAGCAAGGAAGCAGCATGTACCATTTTAAAAAAAATTATTTGGTACGACTCGGCTGACGTTTGAACCACCAACCTCCGAGACTCAAAGATGACACTCTAATCATTTACACCACTGAGTTTGGTCGAATGTATTCCAAGGGCTTGTGAAAGAGAGAGGAGACTAGTAAGCCTGCTAATAATAAAGCTCCATTAATCCATGTGCAATGTCATGAAAGTGACCCAGAGTTTCAGTATGCCTCTTTCAGCAATATTATGAAATGTAATAAAAAGCCCCGAGTGTGCTGACGGTCATCTCTTGAGCACCAAAAGTAACAGCACACAAGACCACGATGAACATACGTCGTAGGAACTTTGCCATCATTAATTTATTTTAATAGCAGCTAACTTGAATCGATCGAGTGAAAAATCTGTTAAGCGAGCATGTATTCTACAATTGCGTACCGATGGAAAAATGGACACAAGACAATTACTATTAAAAACGAAAGGACGGAATAGCGAATGGTCCCAACTACCTTAAATGTGAGTGTAGCGGGATTGACTGCGATGGGGCCTCGGCGTGCGACCATCTTCACTGAACCACTTTGTTACTGCTGTTCAGGGATGAGCGGGATCTTGACAATCAGGCTGTGTTGTAATTGATAGAGACCCTGATGACCACTACTGGATTGACAGTGTCAACCACTACTTGATTGCTTGTGGTAAATGTGGCGTCCGGTCATAGATTTTGAGGACAAAGCCCATTGTCATGTACGCATGTGTTGCTGATAACAATACAGGACTGATGGGCGTTTTACTTAATAAATAGTTCAGGTTTATAAATGTTGGAAGTGCACTAAACATGGAATGAATGCACGACGACAACAGCAGAGTACAGAGTTGGGTATTTTTCATAATACCTGGAACTAAATTCTCAACATAATACAAATATTCATCCAGTGGGGGGGAAAGCGTTCGAATAATTTTTGGGAAAGTGCAGGACTGAAATTACACGTTTGTATCATCGAATATGAAATGTGATCATGTTTTTATAGTTGGTGAGAGTACCGACTTTCATGGGTAGTTATGAGAAAATTTGACCCGTTAAATTTGGTGGGTATCCAACAAAAAAATGACGACAACTAACATTTACATTATGTGAGCCATCTTTGACCACCCCCCTCCCCTCCCAAGAGGCCAAGATGGTTCCATAGCCCAATCACCCCGGAGCAAAGAATTAGAGATTGCATTGACGGATGATCGGAACTTTCATTTCAATGACAGATTGAACGAGAAATAGGATGAACTCAGCAACACAAAGCCTATGACAACTCCGTAGCCTCGGTCGGACATTACAAACATGACTTAATTATTTTGACATGATGACATCACGAATCGTTTGAGAATAATCAGCAATCATTTGGAAATCATGGGATCTGGAGAATTTCCGAGTCAAATACAGTCCATGCAGTTTTATTGTCAGACCAGTGTGTCTCCAACTCCACAACTTATGACTGTGGTTTAAAATTGGAAAATACGAGATCAAACATATTGAAGTCCTTTTTCTCCTTCATAATATCCCCTCTCCTCAAGGGATTTTGTCCTTGGGCAAATGCCATGTTAATTTGTATAAATAGTTTATTGTGGCGTTTCGCGTGAAATCCTTACCGGAAGTAAAAAATATATATAAACCACAAACACATACAATCACCTTTTGAAACAGTTGCTGCTGTTGTTTAATACTAAACTGAAAGGGAGGAAACTTGCGGACCATCAAGTGGAAGGGCTGTATCAGGTTTCAGAGAGATTGGTAAATAAGGGACTAGTAGGGATCCGAAAATTCGTGGGGTCTCCCCTCCTGGAAACCCCCATGATCCAAAGTCGAAGCCTGGGCGAGTTGTGGGGGGCTAGTCTTGTATTCATGCGTAAAGTTTCCGAACAATCAGCCAGGTGATGAGGGAGGAGTAGCAAAAATAGGAAAAAAGTTAATGGACGGATGGACAGACAGACATCTGCACATCACGACCCATTTTATAAATTCATCTCTTCAAGAACAGATGACATTAAAATATAAAGCCTTCCAGATTTTAAATATGTGGGATATATTTGAAATTTGAAAATATGCCGAGATTTGAAAAGGTTGATCCCCAGGTAACATCCGGAGTTGGATATTTCAAAGAAAAGATGGAAAAACAAGCTCACACAAAGACAGCTCACGTGTCCTAAAAACGTGCTCTGCTGCTCTTACACTTCCTCTCTGCTTTTTTCACCCTGTCATTTCCCCTGGGTCATCTTCTATCTGTTTAGAAATCAGCCAATATCACACATTACATTACATAGAAGGTGCAAAAACAAATCCCCTTAATTACAGACCAATTAGCTTACTGTTCTTGCAATCATCAGCAAGGTTATGAAATCCATCATCGTGGTTGACATAGTATCATTCCTTTTCTCCAACAGCCTCATCTCAGATCATCAATTCAGATTCAGACCTGGTCACTTTACCTTGGACAAGCTCCTTCGACTCTCCAGCAATGGATGGAGGCCCTCAATATCAGACATGATATCAGGGCCATATCTCGAGCTGTTGA
>CM068956.1:69968287-69990787 GCA_035128595.1 Eptatretus atami
GAGCAAGGACAGTCAGAGGCTCCGTGGTTGGATTCAGGATGAACCTGTGGATGACCTGCAGGCTGGATCCCTAGCCGAGGAGGAACAGCTCATGGAGTCACTCCTCATCAAGCCGATCGCAGACTGGAAAAAAAGAAGTTCCTCTAGACTTTTGGGGCGGGCCTTTTCGGACCACCTCCGGGGACACGTGATTGGTCCATCCTTCGAGCCCGCAGCAGCTCTCCGCCAATGGGTTGCTGGCACGTTTTGCTGACTGACTGTCAGGGCGCTGGGTGGGGGCTCGTTAGAAGGGGGGAAGGAAAATAGTAGGTGCCTCTCGGTACACCACCACTGTATTAACACTGGACAGCCTGCTACACTTCCCGACACACATGTAACGTCCGATTACCAAACAACCTGACTAAACATGCATTTGAGGGGGATCTGGGCTAATCCTATATCTAATAACCCACTAAGGGCCCATTTCCGCAACAATATGACTGAATGGAAAATCCTCTCTTTCTCTTTGCTGATGACTCCACTCTCTGCTGTGACATCCCTCATTCTTCTAACAGACAGGTAATAAATAGCCTCTTCCCCCTCCTCAGACCTTGACAAAAATCACAAACTGGTCAAACACTTGGAATATGTCTTTCAATCCTCAGAACTCTATCTCCATCTCCTTTTCTTTTCCCTCCCTCCCTCCCTCCCTCCCCGAAAGGACCGTTCCGCAAACCCTCACGTCTATTTTCTCAGCAACCATATCAAAGAGGTTCAGTCACTTAAAGTCTTGGATCACACTCTCAGCCATGATCTCTCTTGGGCAAGCAACATATTTCAAAGTTGGCCTCCAAAGCCAGATGCCAAGTGAGCATCCTCCATCGTGCAAAGTCCTTCCTTTGCACACATAAGCTCCTATCCACTGACAAGACTTTCATCCATAGCTTGATGGAGTACTGCTCCCCCCTCTGGGCTGGCTCCCCTACCTGACATCTTACTCAGCTTGCTGCCATGGAAATCAAGGCTTTAAAGATCATAGGAATCTCTCATGATGAAGTTGAGTCTATGAGTCTATTGCTTCACCATCGATGACAGGTCGGTGGTCTCTGTCTTCTTCCTCCTCATTTCTGGTTTTACACACTCTGCCCTCCGTGCTCTGTTATTGGTTTTTCCCCTTTATTCTGGTGTTCTCTTTATGTTGTGTCCTAGTCTGTTTTATGTCCTAGCTCTTCCATGAGCCTAAACCATGTATTATTAAAAAAAATTTAAACGACCAGCATATTAATCTTACCAGCAATTTGTTTGAGAACATTCATACACATCCATATTCGAGTTTGATAGACATTCCGTAGCAGATTAAATGGGCAGGTAAATTACAATGAAAGCCAAAATTAAAATTCCATGAAATTTCCCCCAGTAGATGCAATTAAGAGAAAACAAGGTCTTCCAAAAGACCCAAGGGAGCACGACCTTCCATTCTTAATTATCCTCTCGGAATAGTTAATAATAATAATAATAATAATAATAATAAAGAGCGACGGGAATGATGCGCATCCAGATTTCAAAAACAGGTGCACAGAAATAATTTTACATGCACCAGTGTTAATGGATGTGTCTTTGGGAGCAATCAATGTTTCCAGTTCGCTGCTGAATATATCGGGAGAAGTGTTTGCGTCATCTCCGCTGACTGGGTGTGCGCTGCCGCTCGCCACGTCGCCACAGGGCGAATCCCCCTTACCTGTGGCTAATATTTTTAAACCCCCATTAGCCACTGTGGCTAATCCATGTTTTAGTGTTTTTTTTTTTTACCAGTTTTAGACGAATTTTGGGTGATTTTAGCACAGAATTCAACCTTCATTGAGACGGCCGCCATTTTGTATGTTTTGATTATGGGAATCACGCGTGATTTCGTACAAGCTTATATATATACTAACTTTAGTAGTTTTAAACTAGTTTCTTGTAAAAAAAATCGACCGGAATTACGCATGATTCCCATGATTCTCGTCTCAAAATATATTTTAATTTTTTGAAAAAAATATTTTTTTTTTCCGGAATGATTCGGCATGATTCGGCGCTACATGCTTCGTTGATTCAGTGGTTGCCAGGTGAGTTTTGACACAATCAGTAGTAGTACCTGTAGTAGGATGAGTTTGTTTGGATGAGTGAGTTTGATGGGTGACTTTGGTTGGTTGGATGAGTGAAGTTGATGGGTGAGATTGGTTGGATGAGTGATTTGATGTGCGACATTGGTTGGAAGTGTGAGTTTGATGTGTGAGATTGGTTGGATGAGTTAGTTTGATGTATGAGATTGTTGGATGAGTGAAGTTGTTGGGTGAGATTGGTTGGATGAGTGAGTTTGACTGGCATGAGGTTGGTCCAATCCTGGTCCACAACCACCCCCATCCCCCACTACCACCTACTAAAGCACCACGACCATACCACACACACACACACACACACACACACACACACACACACACACACACACACACCACACACCATCACCACCACCACCATCCTCACAATCACCACTCCCCTGATGGTCGTTCATTCAACCAATCTCACACGTCAAACTCACTCATCCAAACAATCTGAACAATCCAACTCACTCATCCAACCAACCTCACCCATCAAACTCACACATCCGCCTTAAAATGAACTTATATTTCATATTGCTAAAAAAAAAACTTTTGAATAAAATATGTAGCTATTTCCTTTCTTCTGTGGCTAATCATTCTAAACCTGGATTAGCCACAGTGGCTAATTCCTTTTGAAAGCCAGAGCACACCCAGGCTGACCTTGGGTCGTTGGCCGAATCGTCAGGCTCTTTCATTGCTGGCCAAAAAAAGCCATTGTACTTTTCTGATTCCTTTTCATAGTGAATTTGAAAACTTTGCCAACACATTGAGTGACACTGACACGCATGACAGTCACATGTAAACATGCCTTACGCGGTAGATGCAAACCAACCACCACTACAGGGTTCAATGTCATCATTCCTTGGTCACATGATTCAGCGGGGTACCTGAAGCCCACAAACAATGTTAGTCAAAAATTTGGGGAGTATTTTTAGGCCCGCACACGAAGTAAATTTCACTTTTATTAGTCCCCCACCAGTTTCACTGTAGAGGACTCTAAGTTTGCTCTCTGTCTGCCGATCTGTCCGTCAGTCCTTCCGTCTCACCTGTGGTTTTTCCGACTTTTATATTTTATTTGAGATATCATATTGGTAAGATACTTATTCCAAAGCAATTCTTGCTCTTGTTTTAACATGTTCGTCACGTCTGCAACATCTCGACCTCACCTGTGTAATATTTATAACAACCAGAATTACGTGGCAGACACACCGCTCGGGTTGACGCCAATCCTGGTCAATGTCATGTTTTCCTTTTGGTGATCAAATACAGTATGGCATACATGGTACATCTCAATGTTAAACACATTTTAAACTTATTTAAATACACGTGCATTTTGTAATGTGTAATTTTCAACTTGCGACCTTGTTAATAAACTGAAAACGCAATACGCCACACCTCGCACAACATTATAATTTTCTTCTACAAGGAATGAATCAAATTAGCCTTGGTAAAATGGCCAATGAAAATTCTCATTCTCATTAGTACAAGGTGATTGTAAAATGGCTGAGCTAAAAACACAACCAGCACTCTGATCAACATGGGAACGTCAGCTCCTGACAAATCTCACACCCTCACCATGTCTATCCAAAAGGACCATCTGGAAACCACCCCCTCCATATACTTTCTCAACAATCCCCTTGAAGAAGTCCTTTCATTCAAACTTTTAGGTCTCACCAACTGCCACGATCTTTCCTGGGTTAGCCACATTTCCAAGCTGGCCTCCAAAGCCATTTGCCGACTGGGCATCCTACGTCGTGCAAAGACCTTCCTTGGCACACCTGAGCTTCTAACCACATACAAAGCTTTCATCCGTCGTCTGATAGAGTACTGCTCTCCCCTCTGGGGTGGTGCTCCTACCTCACACCAAGCTCGACTTCACGCTGTGGAAACCAAAGCTTTAAGGATCATTGGTATCTTCCGCGATGAAGCCGAGTCTTTGGGTCTCTCACTCTCACCCGAGGCAGGTCAATGGTCTCTGTCTTCTCCAGTCTCCTCTCTGGCCTTGAACCCCCACCCAACCCCCACTCTGTCTGTGATCTATATTTCTGCAGGGCACTCAAGTTCCCCCAAAAAACCCCTTTTGGTGAAACTGCCAAAATTAAGAATCACTGCTCACCTTCACTCTTTCATTCCTCTTTTTTCCCACCTCTGGAACAAACTCCCACACTCTCTTCAATCCCACTCCTCCCTCCAGGTCTTCAAAACAGCTGTTCACCACCATCTCAGATCTTCCTCAATCCAAAATCATGATCTTTACTACCCCCGTTAATCCACCCCAAACCCACCTCCTTCAAATTCTCTGTTTTCCTTCCTGAAAGTCCCTGTAGTACCATCTTCTTTACCCCATGTACCACACCCCCATCCCTCTCCCTTCCATAGTTATCCCATTGTCTTTGTTCCCCACTATTTTGTGCTTCCCTCTCCCACCTCTCGTCTCCTGCCTTATGATACACTACATGGCCAAACGTATGTGGACACCCCTTCTAATTAGTGGATTCGGCTATTTCACCCACACCCATTGCTGACAGGTGTATAAAATCAAGCACACAGCCATGCAATCTCTAGAGACAAACATCGGCAGTAGAATGGGCCATACTGAAGAGCTCAGTGACTTTCAATGCGGCACCGTCAAAGGATGCCACCTTTCCAACAAGTCAGTTCGTCAAATTTCTCCCCTGCTATAGCTGGCCCAGTTAACTACAAGTGCTGTTATTGTGAAGTGGAAACGTCTAAGAGCAACAGCTCAGCCACAAAGTGGTAGGCTACACAAGCTCAAAGAACGGGACCGCAAAGTGCTGAAGCACGTAGCGCGGAAAAATCGTCTGTCATCGTTTACAACACTCACTACCGAGTTCCAAACTGACTCTGGAAGCAACATCAGCACAAGCACTGTTCGTCGAGAGCTTCAGGAAATGGGTTTCCATGGCCGAGCAGCCGCACACAAGCCTACGATCACCATGCGCAATGTCAAGCGTCGGCTGGAGTGGTGTAAAGCTCACCGCCATTGGACTCTGAAGCAGTGGAAACACGTTCTCTGGAGTGATGAATCACGCTTCACCATCTTGCAGTCCGACGGAAGAATCTGGGTTTGGTGGATGTCAGGAGAATGCTACCTGCCCGAATGCATAATGCCAACTGTAAAGTTTGGTGGAGGAGGAATAATGGTCTGGGGCTGTTTTTCATGGTTTCGGCTCGGCCCTTTAGTTCCAGTGAAGGGAAATCTTAATGCTACAGCATACAATGACATTCTAGACGATGTGCTTCCAACTTTGTGGCAACAGCTTGGGAAAGGACCTTTCCTGTTTCAGCATGACAGCGTCCCCATGCACAAAGCGAGATCCATACAGAAATGGTTTGTCGAGATCAGTGTCGAGAAGAACCTGACCTCAACCCCAACGAACACCTTTGGAATGAATTGGAACGCCGACTGCCAGCCAGACCTAATTGCCCAACATCAGTGCCCGACCTCACTTATGCTCTTGTGTCTGAATGGAAGCAAATCCCCACAGCAATGTTCCAACATCGAGTGGAAAGCCTTCCCAGAAGAGTAGAGGCTGTTATAGCAACAAAGGAGGAGGGGGGACCAACTCCATCTCAATGCCCATGATTTTGGAATGAGATGTTGGATGAGCAGGTGTCCACATACTTTTGGCCATATAGTGTATGTTTCCTTGTATTAGCTCTTACACGAGCCTCAACATGGTATACAAAAAATTAAATAATAAAAAAAGCACGATAGCACAGCTAATTTGGGGAGGGGGAGAGACAACAAAGTGTCCGTTGGATCATCACTGATCAAGGACGTTCCCACATTGATCAGTGATAAATGAGAAAGCTATTGGTTTATATATATATATATATATATATATATATATATATATATATATATATATATATATATTATATATATATATTACAAAATCAGTGTTTTGTTTTACAATGTTATACATGCACAGTGAAAAATCCAAGTGTGGTTGTGCATATATGCACCTGTAATTTCAAACCCTGTCGCTGTCACTGTTCGCATTAGTGACAACAGAACCAACCAGCATCCCCATCAAGCTGCTAAAACTATACCCCTTCCGCTCAGTCAGATTTGACCGATCAACTCACCGAGGTATGCGGTGCCTTGGACAGGGTAGGAGGTGGAAGAGTTGTGGCGCGGAGTAGGCAAAATTGAATAATTGCGGCATAAAGAACAGCAACATGGTCTTTCCAAAGTGGCCCAAAATGCCAACAACAGCAAAAGCCATCCCAGCAAAGTAACAAAAAGTGTCGCCGACAAAGACATTTGCGGGAAACCTGCAAGGAAAGGCAGACTTGAGTGGGGCCGTGACCCACCACGTGGGGGCACTTAGAATGAGTAACAATGAAGCAAAGTAGATTATCACATGTGATTCTGATTGAACTTTTATTGTTCAATGTTCGTCATTTGTCATTTTTACGGTTGCAATGATTATATAGCATCGTACACGTAACCTTTTCATCATGTCCATGATGCAACATAATTGTTTTTCCACGTACATATTACTAACAATAAATGAAATCTTCCAAAATTCTGATGTACATTCGTCCGTCATCCATTTCTTCACCTCAAACAGCCTGCTCAAGACCAGGCAGAATATCTCAATTCTGTTTGCTTCCAATTTGAGTGTTCCCAACCGATAGCACTCTCAAACTCACCACTGCCTAGACTTTATATTTCAAATGGGAGGAGGTCGTGAAAATTCCATACAATTTACCAAATTCAGAGCCAAAGTAGTGCTAAACTGCAGGTTCATGTTCCGATTCATGTTCAAAATATAACATTAAATTGATGTAAAGTAGTTCCTCATTCAAATACTGCAATATGTCAGACAGACAAAGTGAACCAACTGCTTAACCCCGCTTTTCACTTTACGCACGGGGTAAATATGACATGATACCTCAAAAGTTCATCTTTCTCCAATGACCCACTCTTTCTCAAGCAACCGGAATCCAAAATAAGCATATCATCCACATACATGGTGTTCCTTACCAGTTGTGGTAGAGAAGACCCAGTGTGGTACACAGCAAAGGCACCATGAAGTAGAGTGAGAAAAGATGGCTGTACCAAGCCTCTCCTGACGAGTCCAATCACACACACACACAAATGGAAACATTCATTGTAGGAGTCTTATAATTACCAATTAGAATAAGCTGAACATATGCAAATAGTGTGTGTTCGATCCTCGACAGTCAGCCAAAGCTAAAACTGTTCATCTTATGTGCAAGCAGGGGGCAATGCATCTCAAAACACACCATCCCTCAGATGTGGATGCAGGTCCACCTGACCCTTCCACTTTTCGGATGCGGAATGCTTCAAATCTACACTGAAATTTGAAGAGCAAGCCATTGTGTGCTGGGAATAAACGTCCTGCTTGGGGATATCACTATAATCAGAACTTTTGAAGTGGTGGAATGTGGATATGACAACGGCATGATGGGCCAAATGGCAGCTACCTGGGTTAAATAAACTGGTTGCACATTTGCCTACTGGATCATTTGCCTTTGGTTGGAGACGAGATCGGTTTGCGACATATTATTTGAAAGGACATCTCCCAATGTCTTGTGCATGCAATATAAAAGCATCCATCATTTGTTTTGCAGTTTAAAAGTTGCTGCTTAATTGTTTTTGGTGATACACGAACACCGACACACCCTCGTGTCTTTTCAATAGGTACACCATTTTACGGCTCAATACACAACACTCAAACATTTCACCCTCTCAATGATGGCAAATTCACAATTTTAATAATGAACCATCATAGTGCACGAAGCTTACAGTTAAGTGCTGTAAACTCTGATTTCTCTTCATGGTAACCGGTTTTGTATGTTTGGCGCTGCTACCCAAGCAATTTGTATCGCCGGATAATGCCAGTCTCATAGTAGTACTAGAAAGATTAAAAGTCAAAACCCGAGTCAATATTAAAACAACATCAGCAGTCAAGTAGATGAAAAAGAGGAGGGAGTAGGCAGTCATTTTCGAGATGGGTTGGATGATGCTGGGATCCTGAGGGAGGACATTCACGGGTTTGATCAAACTGGTAGATTGAGCAACAGGGAGTTTGGGTGCACACTCACCATGGAGTTCAATCAAATTGAAGATGGCTATAGAGGCTGCGATAATGACCGTCTGCCCGGCCTCCAACCCATTTACCCCGGCGAGGATATTGATGGCGTTAGTGCAGAAAACACAGAGAAGTCCCATGTACACATAGTAGAGAGCACCTGCAAGAGGGGGAGGTCAAGCATCTTGGGCATCAACATCATGGTATCACCCTGTGGAGATCTTTTCACCTCAATGCTCTCAATGCGACCTTGTCCTAAAAAAACACGCACTTCCCGGGAACCATCGTTTGCAGACTTGTGAACCTTAAAAATTCCCTGCTGTTAAAATGTTTCATCTCGTAACTTCATATTCCATGCCCTTACAAACACATGTTTACTACCAAAAATAATTAATAAATGTCAATGAGGGCATCAATAGTCTCTTTATCATAAACAGGTACGTTCCATTGAATGGTTGGCATGTTGAAAATTCGTTAAACTGGTACGGCCTCCAAACTAACCACCACCCCATTCCCCCCCCAAAAAAAATTGAAAATAAAAGGTGGCACCCCCACCCACTCGTCATCACCATCATCCACCAAATGAGGCCCCTTATACACCATGACTCGACGATACTCGACTTCATGGTGAACCAATGGATAAAAGACTTGCGGTAATGATAAAAATCTGCTGCACAAGGAACCTACGATCATACCGAGGTGCACATGCAGACCGAGTAGCGGGCGGAGGGGTTCAGGAACGAGCACGGTGGTGGGCCCGTCGGTGAGTAGATAAGTCGTGAGCAGAGGGAGGGCGGCCGTGGCAGGAAGTGCCAGTTTGTGACGCCAAGGCAGGTTCAAAACGTCGTCCGCAAACCCGAGGAGAAGCATGCAGCATAGAGCCAGGAGTGCAGCCAGGAGCTGCACCAACTGGACATCAATCACATCGTCGTAAAAACAAAAAAAACAAAAGTAGCAACAAACGACACAGAGGACTGCTCAGGAAAACGGTCAAAGAAATAGGCAGCAGATAAATGGGGAATGGCGAATTAGGATGTTGAGAAAGCACAGAGTAGATATTAAAGACAGCAGAAAACAGTGGAAGGTGGAAGGTATGTACGGTTGTAGCGAGAATGTGGTGGCTTCCGAGCAAACCTGAATCTGTGGAACTTCAACACAGTTGTCGCTTAGCCAGCAGCCCAAGGAGGGTACGGGTATGAGGGCAAAATGCAGAACCAAGAATATGGCACCGCTCACGACTCCCAAAGCTTCAGGTCTGGACAAATGTGCAGACATTGGTAAAGGATGAATGCACACGGACAAAACATCACGGTATTTAACCAAGTTTCTATAAGTGAAGCCAGGCACCAGTTGGTTAATGTTAGGTTTCAATATGTTTATTGATTAACCAATTTGCACAAAGTCAAAACAATTAAATTCATGTTCGAGGGAAAGCCAACGAAATTGTAATATTACTCCATAAACATAACGGTTACGTGGAGCAGTTAATCAAAATTATTTTTTAAAACATAAAGCACAGCAAGGATTCATTGTGCCAATCGGTAAGGGAGTTCATCACGAATAAGACTATCTCAGTGGCCACCTCGGGCCACCTAGGGCCACCTAATCCGTGTTCAGCAGAAAAAAAACCACAAATGGAGCGGCACAAAAAGGGACCGGGTTAAACTCTCAAATTCACAATCATCACGTGAATTAGGATATAACTCACGTTTTCGAGAAAGACTCAAATCTTTCCCATCCATCTTCAATCCTTCTTTCCTGTCCTAACCCCCATCCCATTTAGTATTTTACCTGATGGACCAGACCTGGCCCACTGAACTAAAAAACCTGCCCCCCTCTTTAGCCTACCGACTACACACACTCACAACTATTCCATCACACAATCCATTACACCCTCTGCTCTCACCTCTCCCCCTTCACATATCACGCTGCTCGCCCACCTCATCCAATTACAAGCACATCACCCTTGCCTGCAACATCACAACACCCCCCCCCCCAACACCAAGCCACACATCTCCCCTCCTACCTCCTTAACTGGCCACAATTCCCCCACCTCATCGGGCCACACGTTCTCAACCCCCTCAAACCACTTCATCACCACACTTTTCCTCACTCCACCCCCCCCCTCACACCTCATGGGGCACACATTCTCTCCCCCCACCCACCATCTCATCCAGCCACACGTTCTCTCCCTCCACCACCACCTCTCATGGGGCCACACATTCTTCCCCACCCCCACCACCTCATTGGCCACTCACTTCTTCTCACCCCCTCCCACCACCTCATGGGCCACACATCTCCCCCCCCCACCACCTCAGGGCACACGTTCTCTCTCCCCCCCCCCCCCACCTCATGGACCACACGTTCTCTCCCCCCCCACCTCATGGGGCCACACGTTCTCTCCCCCCCCCACCTCATACCTCATGGGGCCACACGTTTCCCCCCCCCCCCACCTCATGGGGAAAACACATTCTTCCACCCCCCAACCACCCCATTCTTCCCTCCCCCAACCACCCTATCTGGCCACCATTCTCCCCCTCACCACCGTATCTGGCCACACATTCTCCCCCCCCCCAACACCCTAAATGCCACACATTCTCCCCCCAACCCACCACTAAATGTCGCCACACATTCTTCCCGCCCCCATAACCACACCTATTTGACCATCACGTTTCTTCCCACTCTCCTCAAACTAACCAACATCCATTCTTACCTGGCCGCATATCCACGCTTCTTACGTGGCCACATCTTCCTCCCACACACCTCCTGACCTGATCACATCTCTCACCCTACCTGAGCACACACCCCCCACACCCCTTACCTGGCGCAATTCACCCCTCCTCCTGCACTTCCTTACCCTGCACCCTCCCCCCCTCGGAACAGTCCACATTTGTCCCTCTTCCAGTCCTCCTCCTCCTTCCCACCTCTACCTCACGATAAGTGATAACAATGACAAAGACCCAGCTCCACATTTGTAACAAATTAAAATCACCACCTCACGGGGACACTGACAATCCACCCACATTCTTCTATCACAATCCTTGTTCAAATCCTTGCCGAACAAATTTGCCGCCAGAAGCTTCTTGGCCACAGCGGGAACGGCCCGGAAGGTCACGAACCCGGCCACCACCGAGGCCACCACGTTCACCAACAGGGGCACGTAGTCCATGCCGGCGAAGGAGAGGGGGTGGGTGTGTGCACCTCCCCGGCACCGAAACTATCCGAGGGTCGGTCAGTGCGGAACCACTTAGGCCTCAGAGACACAAGTTCGGCACCGAAACGCCGCGATGGAGGCGGCAAAGGGGCCGGGCCGGGCCGGGCCTGTGATTATGGATCCATTTTAGAGAATTACAACTTCCTCGTTTCCTTAATTTATATTTTAATAAAACAAAACTTAAACCACAACCGCCGTGGGGACAACGACGGCGCTCGTTCTCATTGGATTGGACGAAACGGCGAATCCACCAATCACGTCCTCGGTTTCCCTCACGCGCGGAAACACATTTACATACGGACGTCGGGTCATGAAAACATTGAACTAGCAAACCGTAATAAAGGTTTCTATACACCGCCCAGTAACTCAATGTTCACCGATAAACAATGTCTCGGAACAAAATTTTTAAAATCTTATTTCATTCAACGCTAAAGTCTAAATTCCTTATCATGAAGAGTGTTTCCATTAAACTTTTATCGAATTCAAAACTTTCCACAAATTAGGAATCCTTTTGCGTTCCCCTGGCAAGTTGGAGGCGATGAAAAACCAGGACAAATGTGTCCAAGAGCAGCGTCCTCAAGGTTTTGCGGCTAACAAAAAAAAAAAAAAAACTTCCTATTTCGTGCACGTGCCTTGATTAGCCAATAGCGAGACCGTCATAGTGTATTTACGAAATTAAAGGTATTTACGAAATACAATAACATTAAATGGAATAATCTTTAAATAGTAATGTGAAACTTTTCGAAACTTAACCAAATGTCCGAATATATTTAAAAGTTCATGAATAGACACTCTCAAAAGGCACCCTCAATGCGAGGATGTGTACAGGTGTTAGTTATTTAAGGAGACCGATCCTGTATATAAAAGAGCCGAGTCCTAATATAAAGGTTTTGTCTTCACAAGAAGAAGAATTAGAAGGAGGAGAAGAGAGACATCCATATAAGAGAGACTTATGGATGAAGAAGAACAACAACAACACCGAGATACAGGTATATCATATATAGAGCATACAGGTATATCCCTCGGCCAGGCTCAACAGTCTAGGTTTTGTATTCCACTGATAGACCGGATCTGGATCCGGACCTGAACCACAATCGAACTGGCTTGTTCTTATCGTCGAACCAACTCATCCACAAAGTTGTCTCATAATCCGTCCATAAGTTTTTGACATATCGTGCTACATATCGTTTTTTGGCCATATCTCTCAATGGTGAAGAATCACTTTTAAAACTTCCAGTGTCCGTATCCAGATCTTCAAAAACAAGCTCAAATGAGCTAAGATCCTCGTCCTCTTAACCCTCGAGAGCCCACGAAATGTTCTGGGTGAATGGTCACCGATGACCCCTGGGGCTCTAGAGGGTTAATGATGACGTCATAAAAACGAATATCATGTCATTGTGATGTATCAGGTTTGCGATAAATTATCTGTGCTGAATTGCCTGGGCTTGGTGGGATTCCCGAGACGCGAAACATAAATTGTCAAACTAGCATAGTTTTCGGGATAATGGTGATATGGGCGATTTGCCGATTAGGCCTGGTGGCTGGCCTGCGGGGCATATTATGAGCGTCAACGTTTCAAGAAGATTCCAAATCGGAGATGGTTATCGCTGGCGCGTGGTGCTTTCTGCATATACATGGCAAAGTTTGCGACGAGATCGCGATGAAAAACTCTGGGTTGTGCAACAAGAAAATGCTTCAAAAATAGAATGATGTCATAAAAATTTATTATGACGTCTGATAGTGAGGTGTATCTGGAATATGTGCGGTAATTCATACTCTGCTATGCTCCTGTCTCGATTCCCGCAACAAGAATTTAAAAGGCTTGCCGTGTAGTTATGGGCGGCAGGTCATTTTTTTAGGGACTGTTCCATTAGCGGGGGAATTTGTTGACGTCTTATAACTTATTGATGTTACTCTCGGGTAGGAATTTTTCATAAATCGGGTAGATGGTTTTAACTGTCTAGGGGCGTCAGTTGGGTGAAATTTTTACAGTAGATGGATTGTAGTAATGCGCAAGGTTATCAGGGAAGTTTTTCGGATGAAAACAGTAGGTCTGGTGAAACAATAAAAAGTCCACAAGAAGAAGGAGTGAAGTGAAGTCGGACATTGACGCCATGATGCATAGTGACCTTTAGAGATCCTCGACACGAGGATCTAAAAAGTCCATAAGAAGAAGATGAAGAACAACAACGTGAGTAAGACTTAGAGATCTCCACGAGGATCTAAAAAGTCACAAGAAGAAGATGAAGAGCAACAACATGAGTAAGACTTAGAGATCCTCCACGAGGATCTAAAAAGTCCATAAGAAGAAGATGAAGAACAACAACATGAGTAAGACTTAGAGATCCTCCACGAGGATCTAAAAAGTCCACAAGAAGAAGATGAAGAGCAACAACATGAGTAAGACTTAGAGATCCACCACGAGGATATAAAAAGTCCACAAGAAGAAGATGAAGAACAACAACTGGAGTAAGACTTAGAGATCTCCACGAGGATCTAAAAAGTCCAAAGAAGAAGATGAAGAAAACAACAACATGAGTAGACACTTAGAGATTCCTCCACGAGGATCTAAAAAGTCCAAGAAGAAGATGAAGCCAACAACATGAGTAAGACATAGAGATCTTCCATGAGGATCTAAAAGTCCATAAGAAGAAGATGAAGAAACAACAACATGAGTAGAGACTTAGAGATCCTTCCACGAGGATCTAAAAAGTCCTAAGAAAGAAGATGAAGAACAACAACATGAGTAGAGACTTAGAGATCCTCCACGAGGATCTAAAAAGTCCATAAGAAGAAGATGAAGAACAACAACATGAGTAAGACTTAGAGATCCTCCACGAGATTCTAAAAAGTCCACAAGAAGAAGATGAAGAGCAACAACATGAGTAAGACTTAGAGATCCACCACAGGATATATAAAATCCCAGAAGAAGATGAAGAACAACAACGTGAGTAAGACTAGAGATCCTCCACGAGGATCTAAAAAGTCCATAAGAAGAAGAGATGAAGAACAACAACGTGAGTAAGACTTAGAGATCCTCCACGAGGATCTAAAAAGTCCACAAGAAGAAGATGAAGAGCAACAACATGAGTAAGACATAGAGATCTTCCATGAGGATCTAAAAAGTCCATAAGAAGAAGATGAAGAACAACAACATGAGTAAGACTTAGAGACCTCCACGAGGATCTAAAAAGTCCATAAGAAGAAGATGAAGAACAACAAACTGAGTAAGACTTAGAGATCCTCCACGAGGATCTAAAAAGTCCACAAGAAGAAGATGAAGAAACAACATGAGTAAGACATAGAGATCTTCCATGAGGATCTAAAAGTCCATAGAAGAAGATGAAGAACAACACATGAGTAAGACTTAGAGATCCTCCACGACGATCTAAAAAGTCCACAAGAAGAAGATGAAGAACAACAACGTGAGTAAGACTGTGAGATCCTCCCACGAGGATCTAAAAATCCAGTATCCTTTTCGTCCTTGTCACACACTCTTTTCTTGAGTTTGCCACATGGTACCTACCATATAAAGGGGGCCTTTTCTATGTCCCTGGCAAAGGGCATATGATTCCCCAGGAATCCTCTTCAAATTTCAAGTCAATTGGATGAAAATTGACAATTTCAGAAATTTGGCCTATGTTGACCTTTTGGCCTATGTTGACCTCAAAAATAATTGGTGGTTGTATTCAGTGAGCTGAGATGAAAGGTTTTCGTTAAAAACTCCAGAATGTGGAAATGGACGTTGCTGAAATTCGGAACATATTACCTCGATGGACAAAGGATTCACTTCTGAAACTTGCAGCCAATCTCGTCCAGTAGAAGCCGAGAAACAAATTTTCAGTCCCTGTAAGTTGCATACAAAGAAACCGCCCCATATAACGGGAGGGGAACTTTGTGCCTCCCTTGATTTAACGGAAGAGGAAGCAATTCGGCCCATAAGCATGTGCTATGATTGCCAACCTATGGTTATTTGTCCGTGCTCCGTCCTTTTTAATTGCAAAGCCTCAAGCAAGGAAGCAACTCATAACTGAGTCTTTGGTCTGAACTTGGATTTCACGTGTCATTTCAGACGACAACGGTATTGGCAGAGTTCTGTTGCCAGTGGACTGCTGCTCAGTCGGCTGGGAGACTGGCTGACTGG
This sequence comes from Eptatretus atami, assembly GCA_035128595.1. Lineage (NCBI taxonomy): Eukaryota > Metazoa > Chordata > Myxini > Myxiniformes > Myxinidae > Eptatretus > Eptatretus atami. The sequence continues at coordinate 69,983,852 of CM068956.1, forward strand.
GTGGTCGAGGCTCTCTCAGCGATCAAGGCTGGAAAGGGAAGGGTGATCACCAGGACTGTAACAGCTACCGAAGGGGCGATGCTGCTCTCAGTTCTGGGCAAGGTCTTTACTCGGATAATTCTTCATTCGGGTTCACCACCATCTGTTTAGCACCAGCATCCAGAGCAGTCAGGCTTTACACCAAAGAGGTCAACAATTGACCGTATCCTTGCTCTTCGGGTCCTCACTGAACGCAGACGACAGTTTCGGCAGGGGCTGCTTGCAGCCTATGTTGATCTCTGTAAAGCGTTTGATTCAGTGAATCGGGATGCCCTCTGGAGGATTCTCGGTGTTCGTGGGGTGTCACCAAAATGTATCAATATGATTTCTGAACTATACTCAGGTACTGAGAGTGCTGAGCGGTGTGGTGGTTCCATCTCCGACTAATTTTCAGTTGTTACTGGAGTTAGTCAGAGGTGTGTACTGGCCCCCACACTTTTCAGTGCTTGTATGGACTGGATTCTGGGGAGGATGTCGGAGAGATCAAGCTGTGGTGCATCATTTGGGGATTTCAAGATCTTTGACCCTAATATCGCAGATGATCCAGTCCTCTTTGCGGAGATGCTGGATATCCTGATGGGGGCCTTCCAGGCATTACACGAGGAGTCGGAGCCGCTGGGATTACGGGTTTCCTGGGTCAAAAATAAGATCCAGGCTTTCAATGACATCTTGGATGCTGCTATCTTGTCTGTACCTGTTTGTGGTGAGGATGTTGAGGTCACGGAGAGATTCACTTACCTTGGCAGTGATATACATGTCTCCGCATGTTGTGAGCCAAAGGTCGATAGACATTTTAGTCGAGCTTGGGGAGTTATGGATTTACCGGATGATAGGGTGTGCAGCTGTTGGTACCTGTGCAGGAGAATGAATTTCTGAGTCTTCAGGTCCTTGGCATTTCCAGTCTTGCTCTACGAATGTGAGACTTGGACTCTGACCAAGGATCTGAGATGGAGACTGAACTCCTTTGGTACCAGGTCTCTTCGGAGAATCCTTCACTATTGCTGGTTGGACTTTGTGTCCAACGAGCATTTGTTGAGAGGGACTCAGATGAGATTTGTTACCTGTATAGTCTGTGAGCGTCAGCTGTGGCTGTATGGACATGTGGCTAGTTTTCCTGACGCTGACCCTGCTCAACAGATTCTCTCGATGAGGGAGCCTCATGAGTGGAAGAGGCCTTCGGGCCGACCACATGCCTTGTGGTTGCAGCGGGTTGATCGGAATGGGGATAGGCCAGGAATCTGCCTGGGGGATGGCCATATGGAGGCCTCTGGAGTACCAGCGAAAAGTGGGGGCAGCGATGTGCTGCTCCAGCACATGCTCCCATACCTGACCAAGGGTGGTGCTATTTCAGCCATGTGTCAATTCTGTAGTTTTGGTGACATCCACGTTTGCTCCATTATAATGCAGTCAGAAGAAGATTGTCATCACAGTGGGGGATCAGGCCGATGGAACATTTTCAGGTTGTGCCAAAAGCGATTTTTCTTTGGAATTGTATTGTTGAGGATGCTTAGAAGAAATTGGCCCCCAAAAACAAAAATAAATTGACCCCTTTATGCCACTGGAGGGCCCCTTTGTCCCCCAGACCCCTCCCCCCCACAAAGAGGGGTGCATCTTGTAACTTCCATGTTTATAAGGACCAATTCTCACAAATGATGTATTATATGAAAGTTCTTCTCAAGACCAAACAAGATAATAAAACACTATTATGCATGGTGAATGCATGGAAGAGAGGGGGAGCTTTCACAATCGGTCCCAGAGAATCGCAGAGCTCTTTGATGTTGATCCAAGTAATAACGTTTCCACCAGCGATGAACTGGATCCAAATTGCCATCCCATCGTCGATCCGATGGTATTGACCACATGCAATCTCCACCACGTCTGTGTCCCCTGTCCGGATTCTCACGGAAGTCGTCCCCTGTCGGACGGCATTCATGAGGTGGACCATAATCCGGCTGTCCGCCTTTTCGTGATTAGAGTCTCCATCTGGACACTTGATCCAATGTGGATGACCGATGAGGAAGAGGTGATGAAGGGGTCTTTGTGTGTTGGAATTTGGATCTGTGATCCAGCTGTGGCAAGTAGATGGTTCAACTCTTCCTTGTTGTTTGAGTATCTCAAGAACCCTGTAAAGTTGGCTGGAACTCGATTCTTCTCTGTCAAGCGTTGTCTCATTCCGGTTCCTCTCACGTCTCTTGTCACTCCTTTCACACTCGCCTCAAAGTAGCCATCGAAGATCACATCAAAGTGCATGCAGTTCGCCAGTTGAGCCTGGATGAAGAAGCAAAACTTATCCATGTAATCCTTGAATGTTGAGCTGGTGTATGGTCGAATGTGATGGAGAACCAAGCCTCCATTGATGATGACAGTGTCGAAGAAGGAGAGCACTGTGTCTGAAGAAATGAAGGGATTTTCAGCCACCAGCCAATGAAGGAGATCCGACTACTCATGGCAGTAACAGTGAGAGCTGCTGGAATTCCCTCCAACTCAGAATCATTTTCAGTAAATATTTACATACCAGCAAATACCACCCGTCGCTATGCTGACGGGACTACCGAGAGGGGGAAGAAAAAGAAGGGGGAGAGGGAGAGGGGTGGTGGAGAGAGATGGGGGGGAGGGAGATTGAGAAGGTGGAGGGGGAAAGAGAGAGGAGGGGGAAGAGTGAGGAGGGGTGGGGGAAGGGAAGGCAGCGGGAGGTGAGAGGAAGGGAAGGCAAATGTGCGGTAAAGTGTTAATTACGATTCATACCGTCTCATCAAAATGATTCTGCATCGAATAACAGCGAAGATGGAAACAAATTAATCCAAAATCAATTTTCTACCATCCATCCGTTGGGACCATACTCTACACAGAGTGTTGGTGCTGCCAAAGCAGTCTCCTCGGCGATTGGGCACAATCCTGGACAGGTTGCCACTCTGACACAGGACACTTGAATGGTTTAATCATCCCAGCAAGCTGGTACTCATTTTGCTGACCTCAGAAGGATGACAGGCTGAGTCAACCCCACCTGGTATTAATTCAACAGTCTAGCAGGATTTGAACTCTGGACTTTAGGACACCAAGCTCACCACCCTAACCATTAAGCCAACACCAGACATAATTTTCTACCGGTTATACTATAAATACTGTTCAGAGACAAACACCACCCGGACATGTCTGGAGACAAACACTGCCGACATAACCACCATCAAGACACATTGGACATAACCACCGTCCGGATATGTCCAGAGACAGAGAGAGAGAGAGAGAGAGAGAGAGAGAGAGAGAGAGGAGAGAGAAGAGAGAGAGAAGAGTGTGGGAATATGGTGCTGCACTGTATTAAGAGGGGGTGGAAGGAGGATTGCACAAAGAGAGAGAGGAGTGGGGGTAGGGAAGTCAGCAAGAGAGAATATGTTATGCGTTATGAACGAAAATACACACAGCCATCTATTAGTATATATTAGCAAATACAACCCATCGCTTCACTGACGGGTATATTAAGGGGGTGGGGAAGTGGAGGGATGGGGAGCGAGGAGATGGATATCGAGGCAGGGTGGGGAAGCGAGGAAGAGGGGGGAGCGAGGAAGGGAGCAAGGAGGGTGTGGAAAGGGAAGGCAGCATGAGGGGAGTGCAAGTTAAGGAGTGGAGTACCAGAGTGTAGTTCAGACATCAGATTGATCAGTTTTGGTGGCACCCACAAAAGACCAAGAATCCTCCAGAGGGCATCCTGATTCACTAAATCAAACACTTTACAGACATCAACATAGGCTGGAAGCAGCCCTGCGAAACTCTCGTCTGCGATCGGTGAGGACCCGAAGAGCAAGGATACGGTCAATCGTTGACCTCTTTGGTGTAAAGCCTGACTGCTCTGGACGCTGCTGCTGAAGAGATGGTGGCGAACCCCATGAAGAATTATCCGAGCAAAGACCTTGCCCGGCACTGAGAGCAGCATCACCCCTCGTAGTTGTTGCAGTCTTGGTTGTCACCCTTTCCCTTTCTAGAAAGGGACAACAGGCCCTCTTCCAGTCAGTTAAGTTGATGCCTGTGTTCCAAGCAGAGCACAGAACTGCATGCAACGACACGAGTGCAGCATTTCCACCAGCCTTTGAGAAGTTCAGCATGGATGCCACAGATCCCTGCAGCTTTACCCCATTTCAACTGGTTCACCGCAGCCTGTGTTTCCACAAGCGAAGGTGTACACAGTTGATTGGAGGGTCAGCAATAGGGATTGTAACACCCCTGACATCCAACTTGACAGCTGGTGGGTCAGCCTGGTACAGCCACTCAAAGTAATCGGCCCAGCGGGCCTCCACTTCGGACTCCTCTGTCAAGAGCCCACCACCCTCTGCTCTAACTGCAGTACACCGAGGGATGGGCTTGGATGAACGCAATGCGTGATTCCCCTGTAAGCAGGACGAGAATCACTTGACCACAGGTGATGCTCTACTCCCTCACAGATTCCTGCACATTGGCCTCCTTGTCCACCCTTAGCGCATGTACAGTTTTACGCCTCAGCTCCCTGAACAGCTCAGCTTTGCCATTCAGCCTGGCCCTGCGACTCTGGTCTATGGTATCCAGTGTCCCTTGAGAGACAAAATTCTTCTTCGCCCTCCGGTGAGTTCCAAGATATCGCCCGGCAACATCAAGGACGGTGGTTGAAGGCACTCCACAACCCTTCAGGACCCCCCAAAGCACCCAGACCCCCCAAATCTCCACTCAGCCTGTTCATAAACTCAGCTACCCTCTCATCTTGAGCTTGCCATCATCCAGCCTAGGCTGTGATGGCACCATTCTGCTGGATTTAAACTGCAACTTCAGAGTTGCTACAACAAGCCTAAGGTCAGTATTGAGGAACTGAGCACTCCGGTAGACCCTGAAGTTCTGGATCATCCTCCAACGTCTATCAACAAGGACATGTTCAATCTCCTTTGCCACACCGCCAGCATGTAATACCAAGTCCAGCAATGAGTCTGGGGCACTGAAACCATGCACCAGCCACCCTAAGTCTATGACTTCTTGCAAAGTCAAGGAACTTAGTGCTGTTCTGGTTCACAGTTCCAGACTCATGGGGACTAACACATGTCTCATAACCATCCTATCAGTTCCAGTCGATGCATTGAATCCCCCAAGACTAGAAGTTTATCTCGTCTGGGGCAATGATCAACACAGACTCGAGCGTGGCGTAGAATGTGTCCTTCACGGTGAGGTCACTCGCCTCAGTCGGAGCATAGACTGAGACCAGGGAAATGACACCTGAGGAGTGACGAATCCTTAGTCTCATAATACACTCGTTGACCGGTGTTACCTCAATTATCATTGGGGTCAGCTTATTGGACACAGCTACAGTAACTCCTTGGGCATGGTCACCATCAGAGCGACCAGACCAATGGTAGGTGTAACCACCCACCATGATCTCGCCGCAATCCGTTCTCCGAACCTTAGAGAGAGCTGCAATACCGATGTCCAAACAGTTGAGCTCAGATGATGACAGAGACAGGTATCATCCTCTCTTAGGGATCGGAAATTCCAGGCACCCACCGAAGGGACCGCCTCAGGTCAACCCAAGGAGACCGCCGTCTGGTGGACGACACCTCAGCACCACTCCGACACAGTCTCCCCGCAATCTGACCGGGAATGTTACCCCGTGTTTCCCTCCTATCATCAAAGATTGGGGGTCCCGAAGGCTTTGCCCCAATCCCGTCATCGATGAGCTGCCCTGCGAAGGGAAGCTGCACAGGAGGTACTCCCACGGAGTGAGTTCAGATTTTTTTTTTCTTTTGCAATGTTTTGCGGAGTGAAGGGTTTTATGGTGGCCGGAGTGCAAATCCTGCACCAACCTCCTAATAAAAAGTAACCCAACAGCAGGAGGACGTCCGCCAGACACAGTTGGGCACTAGATATGGATGGCCGTTGGCTCACAAGGAGCTCCTCCGCCCTTTGACAGGTTTTGTTTTTAATCCTGCTGGGGTCCATATCCAAACACCCTCCTCACCAGGAAACCTGGCGGGGAGACGGTTTAGTCGCCGACAACCCGACCATGGAAAGGTGAGTACAGGTTTACATGGTACCTGTAGCAAGTCACAGATCTAACCTGACCTGGCCTGACCTGACACGAACGTAACGGTCGAGGTCGAGAATAACAAGTCTCAACAGAAACGTAATCACGACCAAACGTCTTTGTCCCACAACTTCAGATCAATGATCCTGTGTTTGTGTTGAACTCCGGATGTGGAACCATAAAGTGGTTCTCCGGCATCATTATCGATAACATTGGTGAGATGATGTTTCTTGTGAAGTTTGTGACCGTAGATACACACTGTGAACATGTTCACCAACTCAGGTTACGTCATGGGGAGCCAAACATTGAACCGGCTCAAGTGATTTTGTCACCCACTCCCGTACCAACACCACCTGCGTTTGAACCTGAGGTGTTTCCTCATGAAAGATTTTCACCCCTCAATGTACCTGAACTCCTTCCCGACCCTGTACCCTTATGTGACCCCGACCACGTACCCCTTATGTACCCCGACCCTGTACCCCTTATGTACCCCGACCATGTTACCCCTTATGTACCCCGACCCTGTACCCTTATGTACCCCGACCCTGTACCCCTTAGTACCCCGACCCTGTACCCTTATGTACCCCGACCCTGTACCCCTTATGTACCCGACATGTACCCCTTATTGAGAAACCCACAGGAGTCGCAGGCAAAGACAGCCCTCAACTAGCTGTAGAAGATCAGCTCGTGTCTGTGAGTCTCCTGAGCGTCTTGATTTGTACAAAAAAGAGGGGGGGGGGGTGGGTGGATGTAATGTATCAGTCCCGTAGTTTATGCTAATGTTTCCATCCGTGGGTGCACCGGGGCGTGGTTAAGGATTGTCACGTGACCCGCGCACGTTCCGCCGCTGTGGTGTCCTGTGC
>CM068956.1:69995787-70003931 GCA_035128595.1 Eptatretus atami
GCTACAACACTGAATGGATCAAGAGGGAACAGAACAAAAAGGACAGGAGAAAGAGGGGTGAAGCACCAAGTGCAGGGTCGAAGGATAAAATAGAGGGAGACTTGCACAAATAAGGGATGAGGGGTAGAGGATGCATGGGGTGGATGAGATGGATACAGTTCAAGCAAACCCTCAGGAAGGAAAAACTTTCAATTTTGAATGACATTGGCTTGGGGGTTGTGGGCAGTTAATGGAGGTAGAAAAGATCATGATTTTTGATGGTGGTGAACAGCTGTGTTGTTTGATTAAATAAGGGTTTATTGGAGTAGTTCCTTGCTTTTGTGCTAATGTTTATTGTTTTTTATTGCTCCCTCCATTATACGACCTGTTTTCTAGCCTTTTCTACCCGCCTCTTCTCTGTTCTGCGGTTTGAGAGCGTCATCCATGAATTTGATCCGTGAGTAATGGGATTGATTGAGAATGTCGAGTATTGATCTGTTTTATGTTTTGTTGTCTTCTGCTATTGTACGACGAAAATGGATGTCGTAGTACCTGTCTGTCCGACAAGATGGGACAGAGGTAGCGCACTTGGCTTTGACCTATCTCATTTGCGTTAAATTACCAGCTCCATTCTACTGTCGGATTGGTGCTTCACGGACATGTCGTTGCATCACAAAGCGTGCTGTCCCTCAGATGGGCATTAAGTCGGTTGTTCTCTCTGCTTGTATTAGCTGGTGGATGGTAGCGGTCTCGGTGGTGTATTGCAGGAAGGGTTGGTGAGTTATCACCAGTATTTTCAACGAATTCCAAACTCTTGCCCTGAATGTTGCTGAGAAGATGGAGGCAAACCACCCAGCACCATTTTTGCCATTGCAAGTCCACGGGGTGTGTCCTGACAGGCAGGAACCCTGGTTCTTCAGGTCAGTAGGAGAGCTTTGCGCAATGCTGGGGCCGCAGAACTGGTCTGGAGAGGAGTGGATGGCACGATGATGAGAGGTGTTCGCTCAACTTCCATGCTCGAGCCCTGGACTTAGTGACTTGACCGAGCTGTTTGGCATACCATCCAGATTGTGCTGTGCACTGACAAGATCCCCTTTTAACACCTCCGTCCGTTCCAAGCCTGCCCACCCTGCGCTCATTGGCCGTTTCTAGGGTCCTCCCGAATGTTCGAGGCCAGGCCTGAGCATGCCTAAACTACCGCCGTGCTCAGCCCTCAAGGCGTCTTTCCTTTAAAGGACATAAAATACAGATGTACGGAGGATAAAACATTAAAAAGTGGTTTAGGGAGAAGTAGTTTTAGAAACATTTGGACTGGTGTCGACAGGCTTTCTTTACAATTCCTATTGCAGTTCACATTGCCTCACCTTTGCGCTAAAACATGCACAAAGGGAAATAACAATTCTAACACGTTGGAAATATGCCTGGTGTTGGCTTAATGGTTAGGGTGGTGGGCTTTGGATCTTTAAGGGTCCTGAGTTCAAATCCCGCTCAGCCGTTGAATTAATACCAGGTGGGGTTAACTCGGCCTGTCATCCTTCTGAGGTCGGCAAAATGAGTGTTAGCATGCTGGTATCTGTGTCGGAGTGGTGACCCGTCCAGGATTGTGCCCAATAGCCAAGGAGACTGCTTCGGTAGCACCAACGCTCTGCACAGAGTATGGTCCCAATCTCCTCCTCCTCCTCCTCCCCCCCCCATCTCCCCCTCTTCCCACCACTACCCGGTGATTGGGAATTAAGCAATGAATCACTGCTGAGCGATTTATACCTTCGCACTATGTGGATCATTTACTAAAAGGAGGAGCATCCATCCATTCAGTTTTATTCAAAAGGGTTCCTGCTGTTCCATAGAATAATCATAGAATAACGAAAGTGTATCGTTGGAAAGCTAATAATCGATTTACTTGGTTAGAAAGCAAATAATAATTTGCTTGGAATAAAAATTTGAATCGGTTGAAACGTAAATACGCCTGTTGTAAGAGCCCGTCTTTCCGGCAATGAAGAATAAGAAGTGGGATTAGGAGCTTAATGCAGCGGTTCCAACAGTAACATTTTAAAATTATTCTACACAACCATGCAACCAGCCATGCAACAGCCAAACACAGCCATGCAACAGCCATGCAACAGCCATGCAACAGCCATGCAACAGCCATGCAACAGCCATGCAACAGCCATACAACAGCCATGCAACAGCCATGCAACAGCCATGCAACAGCCATGCAACAGCCATGCAACGCCATACAACAGCCATACAACAGCCATACAACAGCCATACAACAGCCATACAACAGCCAATATTCTACAACATCAGGAACCATTTAGAATGACGCTTGATGGACAATGGAAGGAATACACAAATTGTACTTATTGTAATACTTATTGAAGCAATAAAAAAAAACTATATAATAGTACATGGAAGGAGCACAATAACAACAACCACGGCCATGACAACAACAATTACGTGTTATAAAAGATCCTTTTTTTCGCGTGTTTCACTTCATTTTACATCCTCAGTGAGACTCTCAGATGGACGTGCAATATGATTGTGAAGTACAACATGCTGTCGTTTGATTAAACCCATCGGCGAAATGATAGGCATGCACGGTGAGTTGTACATAAAACGAAGCGAGTCGGCCACGCGTGAGAAGCTATCCTCTCCTTTCGTTGAGCTGAGCCGAGTTGTGTTCTCCCCTTTCATTGAAAGAGCCCGAGTATACGTCGGATGAAGGGAAAGCCCATTGCCGTGACTGACGAGCCAATGTATGATAGCGACGACTCCATTGAGTTCATTTGATGTGGCGTGCATAAGTATGTGAATGCGATAAATGACTTCATCGTGTGAAGAAAAATGGAAGTTTGCTGAGGGTACTAATGATAAAAACCACCGCACATACAGCACTCCAGGTACTCCAGGAGGTGATGTGGGGGAACGTGATGCTCCAAAATTATAGTCATGATCTCCTGAGTTGATTGGGCTAATTAACTACAAATAACCCAGAAGAATTCCCGTGTTTTAAATGCACGCCATGTTAAGGTGATTGGGGCAGCTCAATGGGTCCGATCATGGCACGGCATTGTATTTTCAAAATAAATAACAAAAATAATAACATTGTAACAAACCATATTAATTAAGTGATTACTCTTGCTGTGTTTTAAAAAAAATATATAAATACATACACATGCTCTCGGCTTGTGGAAGAGCTATGACACAGAACGCTGTTAAATACTCTTGCTTGTTGAAGCCTTAAAGCAGATTTGCATGTCGAAGAATAGTGCTTAAAATGCAGGCTTGCACGCTTGATGACCCTTGTGGGTTGTCTTGGTATTGAGGAGAGCTTTCTCTCTCTCCATCCCGCAGGTACTTTAACTACCGTACAACACGGTTTCTCACCGAAGAGGGCTTCTACAAATTCCACAATTGGTTTGATGATCGTGCATGGTATCCTCTTGGCAGAATCATTGGCGGTACCATTTACCCAGGTAAAGGTTGGCTTTGTACTTGATGATGTGGAACAGCATGATTGTTGCAGTAATTTTAAATAATCCATTTGCCATGGGTTGGCAGTTTTAATCTTGCTGATATTAAGGGTATAACCATCACCGGTGGTTTTTAAAACTCGTTAACAAGAGTGTTTCACGTTTGGCCTGGGCTTTTATTAGTCCGTCATTTGATTTGAGTCCGTCAACTTTTCTTTTTTTTTAAAAAATCATTTGAGCTTTTGTCATCAAATTTTCAACAAACCTCTATTATGAAAATATAGAGAAGACTTCATAATTGGGTCAAAGGGTCAAGGTCATACAATCGTCTTTTCATTCAATTGACTTGAAATTTGTGCATTGGGTGTCTGGATTTTGCATATTGGTTCGTGGAACTGGCGCAATCTATGAACTTTCCGACCCGGATTTCTCCCAAAGAAAAATCCTCCCTTCTGGAATCGGTGTTGACAAACTTCCCTACAAATGTTTCCTGCTCTTCCTTTGCTGCAAGTGGTTCATCTGACCATATGCTTATGGGAATCAACATCTCTGGCTATTCTCAGAGAGCCGCCGCCTCAATGCAAGCGAGTCTGGCAGTTCATTCAGGCAGATTATGAGAGACTGGAAGCAGCCATCTCACTTCAGGACTGGTCTCCTATGTCTACTGCTGGAATTCTTCCACAGAAACCTGCTCTCTTTTGTGCACAGATTTATCCCATCTCATCTTTCGTTATCCTACCCTTCTTCTCGGCCATGGTACACTCTCTCTCTATCGAGTACAGCCTGTGGCTGCTAGTTGCATCATTGGTTGGGATGCGGCTATGCTGCTGATGCAGTGTCCCCCTTAGCAGTACACTGGTGCTCATTTTGCCGACCTCGGAAGGATGACAGGCTGAGTCAACCTCCTGGTGTATTTTAATTCAGCGGCCAACGGGGCTTGAACTCAGGACCCTAGGATCCCAAGCCGCCACCCTAACCACTAAGCCAACACCAGGCTTCACGGTACACTGAATTCTGTGGTGAGGCAGTTGCTCTGAAACAACTTGCCTTACCTTCCTGGAAAGCAAACCCAACCGAAGGCAATCTCAGCTCATTCTACAAAGCCTGTAACAAGTATCTCCACTCTCAAAAGAGCCAGAAAACAACATCTGTCCAACCCCAAAGATTGAACTTTCAAACTTGCCTCCCTCCTCTAAAACCTGGTGGTGCCTTGTTAAGTCTGTCGTCTCTGGTGTATGCACCCCTTCCCTCCCTTCCCTCTCTTCAAATGGCACCACCGCCGACTCCACTCATGAGAAGGCCGAGTGCCTCAATTCTGTGTTTGCTTCCAAATATTGTGTCCCCAACCCCTTGCTCTCTATACACATCCTTCGCTCTCTCTCACACCCAACTGCTTCTGGACTCTGTCTTTTTTGAAGTTTCTGGCAGCCCTCGACTCCGATTCTGCAATTGCACTGGATAGCATCAGCTCACGTGTCCTAAAAAAAACCTGCTCTGCTACTCTTCTTGCACATCATTTTTCCACTCTTTTCCCACTTTAATTTACCCTGGGTCATCTTCATTCTGCTTGGAAATCCACCGACATTGCCCTTCTAGTTATGCAATTCAGTAATCGGTCGAGCGCATACCTCCACCACGCGATGCTTGATCCACGAGAACATATCGGGCCCAATACATTTTTGAAATATCATGATATATATCGTTTTTGGCCTGATCTCTCAATGGTGAAAAATCACTTGTAATATTAAATATTTCTCGTATCTAGATCCGGATTCGGATCTTCACAAAAAACGAATCAATTTGTCCTTGTCACACACCCAACTTGTCCACCAAGTTTCATCCGAATCTGTCCACAACTTTTTGAAAGTGTGTGTGTGTGTGTGTGTGTGTGTGTATATTGGTTTATCCCTATCTCTCTGGTGAAGAATCACTTAAACAATTCTAGTAGCCGGATCCAGATCTTCACCAAAATCTAATCAGTTCGTCCTTGTCACACACCTAACCTGCCCACCAAATTTTATCCTGATCCGTCCACAACTTTTTGAGATATTCTGCATACAAACAGACAAACAAACAGACAGAGAGGGGTGAAAATATAACCTCTTTCACCTTCAGTGGCAGAGGTAAAAAAGGTGCAAAAACTGATCCCCTTAAGTGCAGACCTATTAGCTTACTTTCAATTATCAACAAGGTCATGGAATCCATCATTGCAGTTGATATGAAACCCTTCCTTTTCTGCAATGGCCTCATCACAGATCACCAATTTGGATTCAGACTTGATCACTCTACTTTGGAAATGCTGCTCCTACTCTCCAAACAATGGAAGGCCCTGACATGAGATCCGGGCTGTCTCTCTATATATATATATATATATATATTGAGCTTTCATTCTCGTCTGGTATCCCACCTTGCTCACCAAAATATCTGCCAATGCCATCCAAGGCCAACTCCACAATTGGCTGATTGGATTCTCTGGATGGATCTTAATGGAGCCTTTCATGTCCTCTCCCTCTTAAGGGTGCCGTGGGCCCCCAAGGTATGTTCTGGGCCCAGTCCAATTCGTAATCTTCATCAACGATCTCTCTGACTCTCTCTAGAAAAATCCCCTTTATCTATTTGCTGATGACTCTACCCTCTGATTTATCATGTCTCATCCTCTAGACAGGCAGCAGCCCCTTCCCTCTCTTCAGACATTGATAGAATTAGGAGCTGGTCCAATACTTGGAATATGCCTTTCAACCCTGACAAATCTCTCACACACACACACTCTCTCTCTCCAAAAGGACTGTATGGCAAACCTTCCCATCTACTTTCTTTACAATCCTCTTGAGGAAGTTCAATCATTCACACTCCTGGGTCTCGCTTTCAACCAATATCCTTCTGGGGAAACCGCATTTCAAAGTTGGTCTCCAAAGCTAGCCGCCCACTGGGAATCCTGTGTTGTACCCAGTCATTCCTTGCCACATCTGAGCTCAAATCTACCTACAAGGCCTTCATCTGCTGCTTGTTGGACTACTGCTTTCCCTTCTGGCCTGGCACCCCTGCGTAACACCTTGCTCAGCATGACGCTGTGGAAACCAAGGCCGTCAAGGTTATTGGAATCCCCTACGACAAAGCTGAGTCGATGGGCCTGTCACTTTCCCATCGCAGCTGGTTGGCGGTCTCTGTCTTCTACTGCCTGCTTCTTTCTGGTCTTACACCCTCTTGCTCTTCTGTGCTTCCCCCCCCCCCCACCCCCACCCTAGCTTTATGCATGGCGCATGCTGTCCACCAACAATCCCCTTCTGGTGAAAACAACCTAAATCTCGGATCACTGCACCTCCACTCATTGTTTTCTATTTTTTTCTTTCCCGTGGAACCAACTTCCACATTCTCTTCAATCTCATTCTTCCTTCCAAATCTTCAAGGCAGCTGTTTCACCCCATCTCAGATCATCCCCAATCCAAAACAAAGATTGTTTCTACCACCGTTCATTAATCCACCACCCCCCACCCAATCCCACCTCCTTCCATATTCCAGTTTTTCCTTCCTGAGAGTTTGCATCTGTATCCATCTTCTCCCCCCCCCCCCCCCCGTCCCACATTCTCACCCACACACATTGTTTGTCCAAGTCTCCCTCTATTTTTTCCCTTCAACTCTTGTTTCTGTTTTCCCCCTTTCTCTGCTGTATTTTTTGTTCTGTTGCATCCTGATCCATTCAGTGTTCTTGCTCTTCCACGAGCCTCGACTCTGTGTACAAAAAACATATTTTGCTTCATTAAGGCCTGTTGTTTTTGACGTTCGAAGGTCAAGGTCGCAGTGACTGATTTCACAAGTACTGGTCAATGACTGCTTGTTTGTTTGTCCGTCTGTCCAAGCCATAGCTTTTTCATTTGAGCTTTTGTCATCAAATTTTCAACAAACCTTTATTTTGTGAATATGGAGCGCACCAATTGATAAATGTTACTTTTTTCCAGCTGTTTTCGTGAAGTTTAGTTTGAGTACAAAGCGGTCGCGGTCAGGCTTTGCATTTTGGGATGCTTTCCAGTTAAGCTTTTTAACTCTTCTTGTTATGAACATTACAAAAACAATATTTTAATTATTTTTCAAGTTATTTTCCACTTTTGAAGCAAGCTTGTGTAAGTTTTCCTTTTAATTCAGTGTAAATTTCGAGTAGCCAGTTCAGGACATCATTTTTACTGTCCTTGTTTGTCAAAAACCTTCCCCCAGAGTATTCTTGAGAACAGATGTCCTTGGCAGCCAACCATCACCAAACCATGTGGCCAATCTTCTGTAATGTTTAATGGAGGAGGAGGAGGAGGAGGAGGAGGAGGAGGACATTGGGACCATACTCTGTGCAGAGCGTTAGTGCTGCTTTAGCAGTCTCCTTGGCTATTGGGCACAATCCTGGACGGGTCGCCACTCCGACACAGTATACCAGCATGCTGGCACTCATTTTGCCGACCTCGGAAGGATGACAGGCCGAGTTAACCCCACCTGGTATTAATTCAACAGCTGAGTGAGATTTGAACTCAGGACCCTCAGATCCAAAGCCCACCACCCTCATCATTAAGTCAACACCAGGCATAATGTTTAATGGCTTTGTTCTTATTGACCAGAAACTTTCTAATAATTTACTGTTCTACCCTTTCTGTGATCTTGCTTGCCACCAGCTTGATATTGAGGCAGGAAAAGTTGATTTCCCCCCCCCCC
>CM068956.1:70010311-70031899 GCA_035128595.1 Eptatretus atami
GGTGGGAAAAGTCTGATTTAATGCAATTTAATTCCAGGCTATAAGGCAACAAAAGGTGAAACTTTTGAAAGGGGGTGTAGACTTTCTATGGGCACTGCATATACTTTTCTTCAGCCTAATTCATTGGAATGCTTACAAACCTAGCTTCACCCATCCAGATAAAATTTATTCATCTCAATTATGGAACTTGAGGTTACCTTTAACTTGAACATATCCTTCAAATAATTTGTGTTATTGGTATAGCCCAGAAAAGTTACTGGGGTGACTATGCAATTGTGTGAGAGCACTAAGCACACAATAATTGTTTGAGTTTGTGAAGGATAGTAGCTGGGAAGGAGAAGAAGGAATCACGGCGACTACACTTGGGCAAGCAGGGCACAATGCTTGACCTCATTACAAAACTATCCGGCAGGTGTCTGGGCAAGCTTTATAATCGCTTCCTTATCTCATCCCATTTATTTTTTTGTTGACAGGATTCCATCACTTTCCTCTGAATTAGACATAACATAATAGCCATGTTCCAAGGATGCACTGGGTTGTCTGAGTGGGTGTGAACATGTGTGTGTGTGTGTGTGCACCAGGTGCGGTTGATGCTGGTGTTGGCACCTGTGATGTGCGTGCTTTCTGGTGTGGGCGTGTCGCACGTACTCACCTCTTACATGAGCAACCTTGAACTGGGCCGTGCACTCTCTCGCACTCGCTCTCGTCGTCACCCAGACCACTCTTACCCTGGGAAGCAAGAGGCATGTTTTACACACAAGAGTTCTACAGTTATGAAAGAGATTAACAAGCAGATTGTGATAAATGTAATAGTAGTATCGTAGTAGCCCGTGTGACTTTTCAATTTTTTTTTTTCATCATCAAATGGCGAACAGGTCTCGAGTGCCGTTGTGCTCTTCCTCTCTTTCTTCCTTATGACGTACACATTCCATTCAACCTGGGTCACAAGCGAAGCGTATTCCTCGCCTTCCATTGTCCTCTCGGCAAGGTCGCCCGACGGTTCACGAATCATCTTTGACGACTTTCGGGAGGCATACTACTGGCTACGTCACAACACTCCACAAGTAAGGAGTTGGATGATTCAGATGGGGGAGG
Organism: Eptatretus atami; assembly: GCA_035128595.1. Taxonomy (NCBI): domain Eukaryota; kingdom Metazoa; phylum Chordata; class Myxini; order Myxiniformes; family Myxinidae; genus Eptatretus; species Eptatretus atami. The sequence continues at coordinate 70,011,407 of CM068956.1, forward strand.
TGGGAGGAACTTCTTATTGTTGGTGTTCTCGTTGTTTTGTAATTTAAGGATTATGGGGGAAATGCATATGTTACTTTAATGACCAAAACTGTCTTTTTGTGAGCTGCTGTACAGGAATACCACCCACATAGGTAGTCTGATGTTGAGAGATCATGGCGGTAAAGAAATCTACAAGAGTTCTGCAAGGTTTTGTGATTAAAGGCCGGCCTAAATGCTTAGCTTCCTCTACCACGTGCCATTTTCCCCTTCCCCCTTCTTATGTTGCCATTCCCCTCCTGTTTTTGATTCCCCTTCTTTGACGTTCCCCTCACCCCAATCCTTCTCTCTCCAGGATGCCAAAGTTATGTCCTGGTGGGATTATGGTTACCAGATAACAGCCATGGCCAACCGCACCATTTTGGTGGATAACAACACTTGGAACAACACACATATCTCCAGAGTTGGACAGGTATGAAGGACATCAACAATGATTTCTCCTGCTGCTCGATTTACACGTCCTTGTTTTCACTCCAGTTGTTCCTCACTAATTTCAGTTGCTACTTGTGGGTAGCTGTTGATATTGAATTTTAATTTTCAATGGTTACGAAAGTGACTGGATCTTGTTATTTAGGCAATGTCATCACCTGAGGAGAAAGCCTACGAGATAATGAGAGAATTGGATGTGGGTTATGTTCTTGTCATCTTCGGTGGTCTCACCGGCTACTCCTCTGATGGTAAAAGAGCCTTTCGGGCACCAAGAGCCAACCTTTAACAATTGTGTCATCTCTTATGAGAAGTAGCGTCATCATCATCATCATATTCTTCTTCTTTCACAGACATCAACAAATTCCTTTGGATGGTTCGTATCGGTGGAAGCACAGAAACGGGTAGTCATATCCATGAGCACGACTATTATACACCCACTGGGGAGTTCCGCGTTGATCGGGATGGCTCGCCGACGCTGCTCAATTGCCTCATGTACAAGATGTGTTACTATCGTTTTGGCCAGGTGTACACTGAAGCCAGTAAGTATGACTACACTGAAGGTAGCAGCCCAGGTAAATAGGTTGTACAAGGGCTAATACAGTACGTGATGTGGCTTATAGTACCTTGTACCTTTGTGAATGATTCGCTGTCAAATTGAGAGGAAGGATTCTGGATGCAGACTTTTTGTTGTAGTCTAATGTGCCAATCGAGAAAAGCGTGCGTCATGTATGGCTTTGTTATGTGGTTCATCTTGTTCAAAATCACCTGTTTTCGCAGAGCGACCACCAGGCTATGATCGGGTGAGGAATGCTGAGATTGGCAACAAGGACTTTGAGCTGGATGTACTTGACGAAGCTTACACCACTGAGCACTGGCTTGTCCGTATTTACAAGGTATGGCGATGCAAGATGATGCAATCATGTACACACTCGGTTGCGGAGATTATGTGATTGATTAATGGTTGTCTGAAGGAGCCAGGGTTTCCAAACTGTATTTGATGGGGCAGGTGTTAGATTTAAAAATCGACATCAGTTGAGGAGAAATGGAACTTTACTTGAACAGCATTGGAATTCGATGGAGTTTGACGAATTTATTCTTTCCTGTTTTCCTGCAGGTGAAGGATCTGGAAAATCGAGGGCACTCTCGCACCTAATCTGCGGCGTTGCCAACCATTGCTTTCATCTTCGTTCCTTGTCCATGTTTCTGCTGTGTTGTCCTCATCACCTTTCGTTTCTTCACACACTTCCTGTCATGCCTCTTTTCCACCCATTCTACATATCTGTATTTATATTAGCTGTATCCTCAGTCCTTTTGCTCTTCTTCTCAACTTTTGGGCTTTGGAAGGACGAGTGCCAGGACATGTCCTGAAAGGTGAGGAAACGACAGAGCCAGAGTGTATAGCAGCAGCTGTTTTTGGCAAAATGCTGCCTTTTTGCTATCTCTCTATCTGTGTCACAGCTGTATTTCATATCCGGGGGGGGGGGGGGGGGGGGCTAGTACCGAAGCTACTCTTTTGTGATGTTCTGCTGTCCGTCACAGCAATTTTGAGCGGCAGGGAAATAAAAGACTTTTTTTGGATTATCTCGCTTTTGTGCTTTATTTATTTATTTTTATTTTGGAGAAGAGAGATATTGCTGTTGTGGCTATACCTACTGTTATTACTTTAATAGCCCCTTTTAGTCCCACTTTATTGTGTGGTTGGCAGCATGGGTTTGCCCTCTAATCGTGAGCATCTCTTCGACCTCAATTTTAGTCTGCCCCTTCTCATCCTGCTAACTGCATCCACATCCAAGGCCTGCCAGAGCACATGCCCCACCCACCATAGATGTGCCTCCTGTACCATTATGCTAATGTTCCTTACTCCTGTCCATCCCCTGATATTTAGTGATTCCGTATCCACATATCTGTAGTCTTTAGTAACCTCTCGTCTTCCTTTGGCAAGGCACAAGCCTCTGATCCAGATGAGAGAACTGGTCTTACCATTTTCGAAACCTTCACCCTCAGCCAAAGCAGAATATTTTCATCATAGACCACGACAGAAAGACTCATCTACATAGTCCAATGGGCCTCCTCTCTCTCCTCTCTCCCTCTCCTCCTCAAAGATTTGATCCAATGTTCCATACTCTGTGTTATAGAGCTTTGGTTCTGCTCAACAGTTGGTTGGCAAGAGCCAGGCTGAGTGGTTTGCCATTCCTCTCCCAGCAGTAGGAAGGGCAACAATTTTGAATTTGGTCATGGTGCCGGTGATGGCGCACCTCCACTTCGTGAAGGCCACCGTGGGATCTTTAACATCCAACAACTAATGCCGACAGATGGAACACCAGTTTAACGTCTATCAGAAGGATGGCACACACATTTATGAATTGTCCTGCCTGTGAAACACTGGGATGATAGTTTTTAGCTGGGTTGGGATTCAAACCTATGCTAGATAGCTTAGAGGCTGGTGTGCAAACTTCCAGGCTATCCTGTCAGCCCCCTCTAGAATAGAACCGCAAAATTATGAATAACGGTTCCTCAGTGTTAGGGAAGTTGGACATTATTTCACGTTGTACACAAAGAATTTCAATGCAGGAAGATGCCATTAGGCCCTCAAGCCTCCACAGTCCTGCCATCGCTCATATGCCCCTCGATCCCCACTATTTCTAGGTACCTATCAAATTGTAGTTTAAGCCCATCCATAATCTCTGCTGCCACCACCTTGCCAGGGAGACCATTTTATGCATTAGCCACCCTCTGAGTGAAACAACCCTGCCTCAATATCGTCCTAACTCTCTTACTCTCAAAGGAAAATGCAGGTGGTATAGCATTTGTTATTCTGTCCATAAAGTCACAAAAGGTAAAATAAATCCCCACACCTAGACTGTGCTGTTGAGGTGATATAAATGTGGATCCTCTGTGCATCCATTGCAGAACACACTGAAGCTTTTTCATAAATGGTCATGCCGAGATGTACTGCAAAACCTCGGCTGGCAAATGACCTGCATTAGGCGGGTTTGGCATGTTTTGTTGTCCAAGACCCACGGACCAGTTTTAGTACCGTCAAAACCCATGTTGAACGAAAGGTACGAACAATTTCAAAACGCGAGGTTTCACTTCGATTCCATTTGCAAGGATTCACACACAGCCGTTATGCACGGTACCGCTCTCATCTATTGGCTGTGGCATCATGAGCTTTACCCAACTGAAGGCCACGTCATCACCCTCGAGGATTTAACATGCAGTAGCACTTCACTTCCTCACATCTACCATATTGCTGTCACCCAAAATCAATCGGTAAGTGCTTTCCAATTCGCTCTTCGACTTCTTATACGAGCAAATACCACCTGTCGCTTCGCTGACGGGAATACTGAGAGGGGGGGAGAAAAAGAAGGGGAAGAGGAGGAGAGGAGATTGAGAAGGTGGAGGGAGAAAGAGAGAGGAGGGGGGGGAAGAGTGAGAAGGTTGAGAGGGAGAATGAGGAGGGGTGGGGGAAGGGAAGGCAGCATGAGGTGAGAGGGAAGGCAAATGTGCGGTAAAGTGTTAATTACGATTCATACCGTCTCATTAAAATGATTCTGCAAAGAATAACAGTGAAGATGGAAACAAAATAGTCTGAAATCAATTTTCTACCGGTCATACGATAAATACTGTTCAGAGACAAACACCACCCAGACATGTCCAGAGATACACCGCCCAGACACGTCCGGAGACAAACACTGCCCGGACATAACCACCATCCAGACACGTATGGATATGTCCAGACAGAGAGCGAAAGAAAAGAGGTGTGGGAAGATGGTGCTGCACTATTAAGAGGGGGTAGAGGGAGAATTGTACAAAGAGAGAGGGAGAGAGAGAGAGAGGGGTGGGGGTAGGGAAATTAGCAGAGAGAATATGTTATGCTTTATGAACACACACACAGACATTTATTTGTATATATTAGCAAATACAACCCTTCGCTTCGCTGACAGCAACATTAAGGGGGGTGAGGAGGAGTAAGAAAGAGGGGAGAGCGAGGAGGGGTGCAGAAAGGGAAGGCAGCATGAGGGGAGGGCAAGTTAAGGCAGTGAGAGAGGAGGATCCAACCAGACCCTCCAACCAGAGGAGGGGTGGGAGAGCGAGGAAGCAGGAGGGACTGAGGTGAGGTGGGGGAGCGAGGAAGCAGGAGGGTGTGAGGAGAGGTGGGGGAGCGAGGATGGGCAAAAAAGCAGTACATAACAAATAAAAACATTAAAATGAATTACTTTTTCAAATGTGTTGTCATGATTGGAGTTGGATACAATACATATTTTGCTTGTGGCAAGCATATTCAGGTGTGGCAGGCTGTCCAGTTGAGGTTGAAGGCTCAGAAGATGAAATGGAGGCTGATTCACTTCGGATTTTAAGAAAGAATGTCATAATGGAGACTTGACAAGAACTTGACATTTTAAAAAAGATCGTCATAATGGAGACAAATTTATTACAATTAAAGTGCTTAGAATGTCACAAAAATCGGCAAAATGCTAACTGAGTTATTACCTCTCAGGAACTTGTTTAATCACCCAAGAACATCACATTACACAATTAAAAAAGAATGGTCACAAGATAAGGCTGATCAGTTTTGAATCACAAATTAGTGTCATAAAGAACATTCACAGGAAATCTCAAAAGGTAAAGTATATAAACAGATGTTTTGGTTTTTGGTCTCGACAACCTCAATGCAAGTTGGAAAAAACAGCTGAAAATGCCAAAGTTGTTAAGCATCAATGCAAGTTTGTAGGTGGTTATGGTTTACTTGTGTTGAAAGTTGTATGTTTGAGATGTGGTTGACTGATCTTTTTTCTGAAATGTTTTTGCAGAATGAGATTAAAAGTACACATTGAAAATGTTATTTAGAACTTGGGTTGGAAAATGAAAGCCTTAATGAAAAAGCTACCAGATTGATGTATGTCTCCTTCAGGAAGGTTCAAGTGGGGAAAAATTGGAAACTGTTGGATTTTTACTTCCGTCACCGATAGTAGAGCAGTCTAACAAAATTATCGCTACATGGCAGATGAAAGCACCAAATTTGGCAAGAAGTTTTCTTGGGTCCTCCTGACTCATTTTATCGTATTTGTATTTTTGCCATGTCTGCATTTTTTATTTTTTTTATTTCAGCCCTTGTTCACAGCGAAGCACCAGGCATCAATTCGATATTCAAAAGAGTTTCTTCTGCAAGAAAGGACTTGAAGAAGGTGATCTCCATCACATTTCAACTTTTCATTCTGACACCAATCTGCGAGCAATGATCACAGAACTGCAGGACATCCAACACCTTTCAAGAATTGATGGGAGTGACCTGATTGCAATGGAGGCAAAGTATCATCTTCAATGCCAGGTCAAGCTTAGAAATCGTTATCGGAGTCTCAGTAGAAAGTCTAACCAGGGCCCATCCAATACCAACGAAAAAGTTAATGAGTCAAGAGCATTTGTAGAGCTTAGAAGTTACATTGAAAAAGCTGTTAAGTCTGGAAGTCAACTCCTCAAGCTGTCTGAGGTTCATTCGCTCTTTCAAAATCATCTGGAGGACCTTGGAATCCATAAAAACAATAAATAAGACCAGGCTTAAGGATCGTTTGTTGGAACACTTCCCCAAGGAAAAAGACCAGAACAATAGGAAAAACACTGTTCTCATTTTTAAAGAAGGACTGATTAAGGACTAAAGAAGGACTGAAGCTGCTGAGATGATAAGAAAAAACATCTTCAACCATCAAGGCTTCAAGTTTTCTGGCAGCTTTCCCTCGAGAAAGTCAAGAAGATTCATTGCCTTCAAAGCTCAAGTCCCTTCTCTCCATGATCTTAAATGGACCAAACCTGAAAGATCAAGACACATGAATCTCAGGCTTGCCTCACCATTGGTTAGTGTATTCTGTTCAACATGAAGAAAAAAAGCATCTGATTCCTTCCACATATCCATTTCGAAAACCCTATATGACATTTCAAAACGGTGTGGACGGATTAAGACAAAACTTGCTGGATGAGTTAGGTAGTTGACATGAACAAGCCGATTAGATTTTGGTTAAGGTCCAAAAACATACTGCTTCAGTTATGAATATTCAGTCAAATATTGTGAATATGGTGGCTATCTTGTATTTTGGTATTTTATGGAATTATGGGTAAATTTAAATCGGGCTCCTCAGCTAATATTAAATTGTATAACTTGAAGAAGCTTCCTGCCAAATTTGGCACTTTTATCTGCCAAGTAACAATAACCATAAAAGAGGACGCAAAACCACCCGACTACGAAGGTGTACGAAGGTTATGTTTTCGCCCCTGTCTGTTTGTTTGTTTGTTTGTCTGTGAGCAGGATATCTGAAAAAGTTATGGATGGATTTGATGAACTTGGTGGACAGGTTGGGTGTGTGACTGGGACGAATTGATTCGATTTTTGTGAAGATCTGGATCCGGATAGGAGAAATTTTAAAATATTTAAGTGATTCTTCATTATTGAGAGATCGTGCCAAAAACTATATATAGCATGATATTTCAAAACTTTGTGGACGGATTATGATAAAACTTGGTGGATGAGTTGTACAGACGACAAGAACAAGCCGATTCGATTTTGGTTAAGCTCCAGATGCAGATCTATCCTAACAGTGGGCCAGAAAACGAAAACTGCTCAGCCTGGCGGCGGTATGTGCTCTACCGAGTGCTGTCCTAGTATAATGTACTCAATGTTGGGAGCTGTGGCCCAATTCTAATTTATGTATCAGGAACAGCATCAAAGTTTGACAGAGACTTGCTTCCAAATGTAAGCCTATTTGGTGCAAAGATGGTGATTATGGGCAACATCCCACTTTAATACGCTTTCCCCAACAGTAGTTTCAATGAAAAACAAACAATTCAAATAAACCTGATGCTGCACATGAGGTTCCACTTGATGTGCATCGGAGGTTTTCCTGCAAATGCATCTACAAAATGCAAGACTTCTTATTCAATAATCCTTTCCTATGAACAAATAATTAATTCACGCAAAAAGATAGAAAACCAAAATTATTGAAAATTCAACAAAAAGCGGAGAAGACACGAAGGTTGACAAGACTGCAAGGCAGAAATATCTATTCCATGTCGCCTGGATGTTACTCTTGACACAAAATCTTCACTCATCCTTCAGTTCTTCGTCGGGTTTCCTGTACGACCCTCCGACCTTATCCCAAAACGTGAGGTACTGCCCATAATTGCAGTCAAAGTAGCGGTGGTGAGCAGAATGATGAGCAGCTCCATTAACTAGACAAGCAAGTGGTTTTGGAACTGCCCTTGCACCATCGTGAATGGACACCGTCCATATGTTCACCAACACGTAGAGTGAGAGGTAAAGGACCTTGTGGAGTGGAAAGAGGAAGACGTAAAGGTGGTAGGGGAAACCCTGAAGGAAGCCATCTACAGGGTGAAATGCGTGACTGGCAAATGGCGATGGTACAATCCACGTATGATGGGGCTTGTGGAAGGTCTGAGAACATCAGGACAAAAGGGAGAGGCAGAGGGGTTTGGGGGTAATAAATCAGTAACTGAGCTTCCCAAAATGCACTATACCGAGTACGTAAAGTGAATGTCACTAGAATAAGCAAGTTGTGAAAGAAGCCAAAGAAAAGTTTCTGTTTAATCAATTTAGGATTCAATGTTTTTGATTTCCATGTGTGCATCCTGTTGTGGATTGAATTGTTGTTGAGTTTAACCTTGTAAACAGCCTTGTGATGCAGTCCTCTGTGGATCCAATAGATGCACATGTCAGTGAAGAGAATGAAGGTGACTGCACTGCTTGCAAAGCACAACCATTCTAGAAAATAACAGCAGAATAATCACGTCATCATAGTTACTATAAAAAAAAATTTTTTAAGCAATTGCCTTCATTATCATTCTAAATAATCATAATAGTTACCTTTTACTTCTTGATCACAATGAGAAACCTTATAATTCACAATCACAGCCAATGAATGGATGAAAGACCCGTGGAAGATGAATTGTGCATCCTGTGTCTTTCAGGTACATTCAATTCAATCCACAATATTCCTGTCCCAACGTCAAAGATTCTTTACGAGTGACAGTTACGTGGTGTATTGGTTCGCTGGATGGTGAATGCACAGAGGCTTATGATTCGACATGCAACAAATTGCTTTGATATATATAATAAAACTCTGCAGTGTTTGTTGAGGTGTTATGTTTATTCTAAAAGTTGGGTAGATTAAAAATGTGGGTAGTTCCTTGTAATTGGACTTTAAATTAATGTGTGGAAAGATCACCATAGTTCAAGAGATTCTGGTTACTTCAGGATAGGAAACCATTTTGGGTCAATAAGCAGTTTTGTGTGGCTTCTAATTACAGAACCACCTAGTAATTGTGAGTAAGTTTAGGAGGGAGGACCTTTCATGAAAGTTCTTGGTCCAATTGTATTTCCTGTAGATAGAAAAGATTAAGCATGCCGACAAAATAGCATTGCTTGCAAATAAAAAAAAATATATATTGAATCAAATAAAAATTCTCTTTCAAACATAAATGAAAGAACAATCCATGGACAGGCTGCACACCCAGCAGGTACAGACAGCAAAGAAAAAATGTTTTCACCTGCTCAAGATTTGGAGAATCCTCAATGTTATTATGGCCTGTAGAAGACTTAATGAAGTCTAAAATGACAAATTATTTGGATGACCAATGCTGTGATGTCTCAACGGTGAAATTGGACGTCAACTTCACTTTCATCAGAATATTATCAGTGGATTAGTCCACAAATATCAACAAACCAATGATATTAAAGACAATATTTGATGCTGTTCGACCAGGGTGGCCACTATGTCACGGCCAGCCTGTTATGTTAATCCCCTGACCAAATTGTGGTGGACGGGTGGTTAACTCAATCAAGCCGGATCGCCGAGCGGTTTTCCTTTTAGAGGCGAACGGTGATTCGCGGATTGTGGCAGCGTGGGAAGGAAGGGCGGCATGGATGGAGCAATATCACAGTGCAAGGGGTTTATCTCAAACCCACAACAGATACACGAACACCAGCAACTTAAAATAAACAGGGGATTTAATGAAAATAGACAAATATTTACAAGGTATAAATTCAAAATGTAATCATAATACATGAGGTAAATTAAAGCCTAAAGTCAAGGCACCTCTACACACAAGACTTTAATAGAGACAAGGGGAAAACAAAAAAAGAAAATCCTCCACCTTTATTCTGGCACTTGGCTTTGTCCAGAGATGGTCTTTATTGAACTTTGGGATCGAGGTTCTTCGTCGTGCGCGTGAAGATGCGCCACAAAAATGGCGCCGAGCCGCTCTCTGGGCGGGAAACGTAAGAGTTAATTCATGAGGCCATATTCAACACCAGGGCTCACCAACCACCATGCGGCTTCCTCGTCAATCACGCCTGCCATATCCGCTGCTCTCTCTGCAGAATGGCGCCGCTCCCTTCGGTGACATACACAAGGCTTCGAGGTCCGTCTTACATAACCCAACCAAGAGTCAATGGCCAGCATCTTGCTCCACCATGCGAGCCAATTCGCCTCAGCACAAATACAAGAATTGTGCCGTCTTCTTTGTGCATCGAAGGAAAGCCAGCTGTAATGCCCTGTTCTTACATGCCATCTCCTAGCTCCGTTGTCTCTCGACCGCATCCCTCACACACTAAACTCAACCCAACAAAACCAACTGCTCTTCCTCCTTGCTTCTGACGTCACACCCATCAATCATCCACCACCGGGCATGGCTTGTAGGCATGAAACTGGGAAGGCAGGGCTTCTCGCCTGCTTGGACATGCGGCATGTTATTTTGGCTGTTGTTGTTATAAAAACGTAATTCTTTCGTTGCTGGCTTGTAAATACAAAAATGTACAAGGTCACAGGGGGCAATTACATACTGGGTTTAATTTTTCTTAATCCCTATCTAAGTAACACAGCACCACCCCCCATGTGGTGACAAGTAACACTTAAGCTCACAGGTTCCCTACTTAATTTACATTGAGATGTCTCCTACACGTCCATGGCCCAAGTAACTCTACACAATCCTAACTTTACTATGAATTTCTTCCATCTACCCCCACAACTGTAACAATACGCTCGTTGACCGGTGTTATCTCAATTATCATTGGAGTCAGCTTATTGGACAGAGCTACAGCAACTCCTTGGGTATGGTAACATCAGAGCAACCAGACCAATAGTAAGTGCAACCACCCACCATGATCTCACCACTATCCGGTCTCCGAACCTCAGAGAGTGCTGCAATACCGATGTTCAAACGCTTGAGCTCAAATGATAAGACACCGGTGATCATCCTCTCTTAGGGATAGGACATTCCAGGCACCCACCTGAAGTGATTGCCTCAGGTTAACCCAAGGAGACCACCATCTGGTGGGCGACACCTCAGCACCACCCCTACACACACCTCTGCAATCTGACCTGGGAAGGTTACCCCGTGGTTTTCCTCCGATCATCAAAGAGTGGGGGTGCCGAAGGCTTTGCCCCAATCCCGTCATCCAGTGAGTAGTTGCACAGGAGGTAGTTGCACAGGAGGTAGTGAGTAGTTGCACTCTCACGGAGTGGCTTTTCCATTTTGTTTGCGTTTTTCTTTGTTTTGCAGAGTGAAGGGATTTACGGTCGCTTGAGTGCAAATCCTGCCACCAACCTCCGGAAAAAAAAAGTAACCCAACTGCAGGAGGACGTCCATAGACACAGTTGGGCACTAGATATGGATGGCCGTTGGCTCACAAGGAGCTCCTCCACCCTTTGACAGGTTTTGTTTTTAATCCTGCTGGTGTCCATATTATACACCCTCCTCACCAGGAAACCTGGTTGGGGGAGATGGTTTAGTCACCGACAACCCGACCATGAAACAGGTTAGTACAGGTTTACATGGCAAGTATAGCAAGTCACAGATATAATCTGGCCTGACCTGACTTATGAAAGATAACTATGCGACAAATTATGTGGTTCTGTAAAGAAACCTTCCAAGGTCATTCAGGATGGATGATCTGGCTGTTTGTTGAGTGACTTGATGCTGCTGGTAAGAACCTTGATGCAAGTGTGATTGTATTTAAAGATGCATAATTTTAATCAGAAAATAACTGCATCAAGGGATACTGTATCAATGTATCAAAAATTATTCCACATATCTAGAACTCAAGACTGGAGCCAAAACCCAGAAGCCAAGAGCAGCTCGACCCTCCCCCCACCCCTGCACCCCCCCACACACCCCACCATTTCCCTGACTTCTAAAAGTTACATTCAAACAAACAACATAAATTTGATGTGGATTGATAGAGCTATATTAGTAACTTAATTCAATTACCAAAGGCAGAAAGTTCAAATTTTTCATGCAACTTGCTGTAACCACGAACTTCCGCCAGAAACAGGACAGCAGTGGGTGCAGCCATCCAAGGAATGGATCGAAGCGAGTCCGATATCTCTCTGTACACCTGGTTCTGGGGACATGCAGATGAGCAAGTACAAAAAGTGCAACATGTTTAGCAAATGGGTAAACAACTCATATATTGTCTCCAAAGGCAAGTCTAAAGTTCAACTATTAATCATGATCTTGTGAGCAAATCGAAATAACTCCAGTTCACATCAAGGTCAGTAAACTTTCTCTACAACACACTATTTGCCTGCTCATATATATAGACAGGCACAGGCTTGCAGGATAGCTTCAAGGAATGCACACTCACCTTTGAGCTCTCTCTCTAGCCTGAGTTTGAATCTTGACAACTTACTATAATTCTCCAAATGTCTGTCCGTCCGTCCGTCTGTCTGTTTCAAGGTGCCGCAAAAACGGTTGAACCGATCGCAACCATTTTGGGTGTGTAATCCTGGGACCCCTTGGAGTAAAATAGGCATAACATGACCCCCTTGATGGCTCCCGTAGGGAGCGGGTGCTTCTAGTAGCAATAAACTGACATCCTGTTTTTTCACATGTAGGGTGGTGCATCAATATGTGAGCCAACCATCGGAAAGATGTTAAACTGGAGGACCCATAGGCCAGTACTCGTTGGTGGATGCTAAAGATTCCATGGTGAATTTCACAAAGAGGGGGCAAGTTATAGATAATTGGCACCCTGAACAAATTTGAAATTCCCACCCAAACTCTATCACCAAACTGCACATGGCAAGCATGATGTGTATGCCAATACCCCTCCAACCTGAGTTGAGGGAGGCCTTCATCCTGCAGTGAACTAAAAACAGGCTGATGACTATTATGATCCATCCATCTATCCATCCATCCATTGGGACCATACTCTGAACAGAGTATCGGTGCTGCCGAAGCAGTCCCCTGGGCTGTTTGGCACACTCCTGGATAGGTCTTCACTCCAACACAGAATATTCAAATGGCTCAATCATCCCAACAAATTGGTACCCATTTTGCCAACTTTAGGATGACAGGCTGAGTCAACCTCACCTGGTATTATTTCAACTAGAAGCACCCGCTCCCCACGGGAGCCGTCAAGGGGGTCATGTTATTATATTTATGCCTACTTTACTCCAAGGGGTCCCAGGTTTACACACCCAAAAAATGGTTGCGATCGGTTCATCCGTTTTTGCGGTACCTGGGAACAGACACACAGACGGATGGACGGACATTTGGTGAATTATAGTAAGATGGCTGAGCAGGATTTGAACTCAGGACCCTAGGATCCCAAGCCTGCTACCCTAACCATTAAGCCAACACCAGGCATATTGTCATGATGATTAGCACCCATTTGCTGAACTGGTTGCGAGGAGCAAAAATGTCTGACATCAGACAGGCATCCAACTAAGAAAAAGGGTGTCTGCTGTAAACATTGTCTTCCCACCCAGAATGCAGATAAAATATGCTGAGACTGAAATAACTGCTCGCTAGAGGTGATTCTCAGGACAAGTCACTCAACAAATGTAGATTATTCACTGGTTGTGTCGAAACCAAACATGACTTGGCCACTTCCGTTGTTATGAGCACCTCAAACAGCTGAGATTGGTGATAAGATCTGGTTTGTGGAGTGGAGATGTTCAAGTGGAGATGTGGAGTGGAGTGGAGATGAAACCTCAAGTGGAGATGTTTATCGTAGTTACGTCTGCCATCGAAGTTGGACGGAGATTATGTTTTCATCCCTGTTCGTCTGTCTGTCTGTCTGTCTGTCTGTGAGCAGAATATCTCAAAAACCTATGGTTGGATTCAGACGAAACTTGATGGACATGTTGGGTGTGTGACAAGGACAAATTGATTCGATTTTTGTGAAGATCTAGATCCGAATCCAGATACTAGAATGTTTAAAGTGATTTTTCAACATTGAGAGGTAGGACAATTGCAATTGCCCTTTCTGTTTTATTGACCAACAGATGGAAATGTTACTTATCAGACACTCATGACATACCCCCTCTGCATTTTCATAATGTAAGCAGTCCTTAAAATTGCGCCACTTTGACTCTCTCGCAGCGCTCACTTACCCATGCCCCGATGAAACCGGGATCAAAATATGGCCACACTGGAAGTATCTGCCATAGGAGGAGATAAGAGGGAGCTTGGGTCTTCAGTTCACTGACCAAGAGGAGGACAAGCCGTCCATTACCCCCATCCCTTATCCTTTAAAGGAAATAGAGAAAAAAAATAATGTCTTGGGGTGTTGATTACACTTCACTTTAAGATTCTTCTGAAGCTTCTCATGACTTTTCCGATTTCACGATTCAAACACAGCTTAAAAGTTTGTTCCACGTGGTTTTACATCGTTTTTTCTATATCCATTCTTCCAGTCAATGGAATGAATGCGTCAATTAATTATTTTATTTTAAAGATTACCTTTGCTCCTGATGTGTCTCAGTATGGTACATGTGTATGAAGTGGTATGAGAAACGCTTCAACAAGTGCAACACCTTTCTTGCTTCACTGAATTTTTTTAAGGACCGATGTCATAAATACAGGTGCAATCAACTAACGCAAAGGTACACTTTCCTCTTAGCTGTGTGGTCTGGGTTTGATTTCCTGACCCGATTACAAACTGTCAGGTTGGTGCTTCACAGACAGGGCATTGCATCTCAAAGTGCACCATCCCACAGACAGTTGTCCCTTATAGCATTCGCTGATAGGCGCTTAAGACCCCCATGGGTGTCTTTTGACAAAGAGGAGGCGAGTTACCTCCAACACACTGAGCAAGTCTCAAATTCCTGCCCTGACTTTCTCGCATTTGACCAGCGTGGCGAGTTTTGCCAAATACCTCTCAACAGTAGTTGACGGAGGCATTTGTCTTGCAGTGAATTGACATTGTTTGGAAGAAAGAGTTATAAATACACAAACATTAAATAAATAATCTTTTCTTTTCTTTTTAACCAAGAAAGAGTATTGAAAAGAAATATTACCCTTGTTGAAAAATATACATAATTTTAAACATTTAACAGGAGAATAAATATTTATTGTTTATTCTTTCATTCATTATGCATGAAGAAAAGCAGTGATGCATCTTTATTACACTCGCCAAAGGAGAGGGTATTGCATTTGGGTCCGTTTGTTTGTCTGTCTGTCTGTCTGTCTGTCTGTTTGTCTGCAATGAACTTTCGCGTTTTCCTCTGCAATAGCTTGTCGGACTGAGACAAGGTTTTCAACATTGGTGCGACTACTCATGTAGAATGTTTCAATGATAATTATGAGGTCATAGGTCATGTGGTGTGGCAGCCATATTGGATTTACCCTCAAACCTATAAAAAAAATACACTACTCAAAAGAAGTCCTGGCAAGGGTCTGCAATCTCTGATTGCTCTTTTTCTTGTTCATGCTTTTTATGTTGTGATTTTGCCACCGTCTCCTCCTTTTGTCCCCGAAACAGCTTCACTCATTCTCAGCCTTTTCCCTCTTATTGTTCCCCCTTGTTGTTTACGAATAGTATAGTGTGGTGGGGCACAATCACATTGCTGTAAGATCAAAACACACATCTTAATCTGACTGATAGGATGTTTACCATCGAGTCATTTGAATCCCAACAAAGTCAAACATGGCTGAAATGCTGCCATTGTAGTACAGCATTCAGTACTTTTCGAAGCTGAGACCCCCACCCCACCACATTCAAAAACTTCCTGGAGAAAATGCTGAATTAAACTAACAGAAGAACAAGACAGCATCCCGAGGTTGGTGCAGGTGCACAGCCCACTGTCAAAGCCATTAGAACCTTGGTGTTGGATTAGAACCTATTCGAATAGAATTAGCCATTAGAACCTAGGTGTTGGATCAAAGCCTTTCGAACCTAGCGTGCCTGGTGTTGGACAGATTTTGAGAGTGTCATTTGTAAATCAAGAGTAAAAGCATGCAAGGAACCCACCTTCAGAAACAATTTATTATTCATGATGTTGTGGTCAAATATGAGCTGGTAGCTGATGACACCACAGCCCAGGTAGAGGATCATTCCACCGATGATGGAAATCACGAATAAGCTGAGAAACTGCCGAACAACATCATCCTCCACCCAGGAAGCAGGGTATACATGTGGGGTGAGCACGTAGTAGTCTGCCACTCTTAGAACAATGTCCATTGTATTACAATCCTGTCATTAGTGATGCGGTGCATGATAGGGATGAAAAACAAAATCAGGACAGCAACACAGGAAATCATTTAATGAACAGCACACACAACTCCAAGTTATCTGATTTGTGCACACATACATGTATGCCTGTGAGATCCTGAGTTAAGCATCACGCCATCGTTATGGTTTCAGCCCATTAAGTTTTCAGAGAAAATATATTTGTTATGCACAAAAAAAAGACAAAAAGGCAGCATAAACGCACACACATACGCACCATGTTTATCGTTAAAGGAATTCTCCAGGTTACAATTTAAATGACCTTCATATCGTTTCAGCATGGAATAAAGCAATGTCTGACGAAGTATTTTTGATTACAAAAAAAACAAAAAAAAGGAAAAAAGTGAAATGAGTTGGTCTCCAGCACCTCAACACAGATGGTGCAGAACCAGTCATGTCAATTATTGCATGCAAATGAGTGCTGAAGAAAGAGCCATACCGAACATCTTTTTCCCTCTGGCATGTAATGGGTAACGAGACAGTGCATTAAACAATGTGGAGCTTTGCCAAGGTACATAGATTACAGTGCATCTGTGATTTGCAAAGAAGTAAAGACAGAACAATTTCTGTAGAAATTCAGGGGTAGTTTTACGAATATCAAAGGCAGTAGGGACACGAGAGTGCAGAATTGTCTTGGAAATCAAACCTTAGCAATTTCCACAACTCCAACTGTATCATCATGGTTTGTGTAAGCATATGTTATGTACTTAGACACAGCACAATATGAGGCACAACATTGCCAATGAAAACTCCTGCTTGCACTAAATTGTCATTCACCATCGCCAATATTATATCCAGATTCTGTTCGTACTCGTACTATATCTGACATGAATCTGCCTGACTGACGATGATGGTTTCATCCATCCTGTCACATTATTCTCCGATAAGTACTTTGACTCAAAAATCTTTAGTGGAATATCTCAGTGGGTTTGTAAGCTCAGAATGGTGAGTAAAGGTAGAAGGAAAGATCATTTTTCAGATTAAATATTATGATAAGAATGATTGAGCATTTCTGAATCAGAAATGTTTAACTAAAATGGCACTCGGTAGTGTGCATACCTCCGCCAGACTGAACAGTTTACGTTTTGTATCCTACCGATAAGCCAGATCTGCATCCGAACTGAAAGTAAAATCGAATCAGCTTGTTCTTGTCACCTACGCAACTCATCCACCGACTTTTGTCATAAATCGTCCACAACTTTTTGAAATATCATGCTATGTATCGATCTTGGCCCCGTCTCTCAAAGGTGAAGAGTCATTAAAAAAAATTGAAAAAATTCTCATATCCGGAAAAATCGAATTGATTCGTCCTCGTCACACACCCAACCTGTCCACCGAGATTCGTCCGAATCTGTCTATAACCTTTTGAGCTATCCTGCTCACAGACAAACAAACAGATAGAGACAGACAGACAGACAGGGATGAAAACATAACCACCGTCAGTGGCAGAGGTAATGCAAATGTCACTGCTATTCACGAGAAGAGTTCCAAGTCTGATTGAATGAACTACAGACCAATAAGCTTTCTTCCCATTATAAGCAAATTCGAGGAATTTATCATTGCTGCGGACTTTAGGCATTATCTCTTCTCCAACTCCATAACAAGTCATGTCAAATGGGGAAAAAACCCACAAAAGTTCCACATTTTCTGATGGATTATATACTGTCCCTCTTGGGGTCAGCCATCTCCAGTAGTTATCTGAAAGATAACATAGACACCAGACAAAAATTCCCATTGGACATTATTTATGACACCCTGTGTGTGTATCTTCTTCTTATACTAATAAATGGCAATGTGTGCCTGTGTGTGTGTGTGTGTGTGTGTGTGTGTGTGTGTGTGTGTGTGTTGCTCCATAACTCCATAACCATAAAACTAGCAGCCTGAAACTTTTCCTGCATACTCAGGGACTCCAAGGAAGTGCACGAGTAAAAATTGGGTGTTCGGGTTAATTTTGAACACCCCTTTTGAAGATAATTAACGGCCATATTTAATTATATCCTTTATCAGGCGCATCCTTGGCCACCTCGCTCTTTGGGGACTTAAGGCGTCTCCTGGGTAACCTCGCTGGGGTCTGAAGCCGCCATGTTTTTTGGCCTGCTCAACCACACCTTGACTTGGAACAGGCTGCAACAATTTCTTTACGATAATTTTTTTTTTCACTTTCCTCAATTATGTTATCGAATGCATGTTCATCATAGCTACAAATTGCTGTATACATCCCTTTTGTAAGTGCTATAGTTTTCAAATTAGGAACTTGGAGAGATTTCATGCATGATATGATACGATTTTCCACGACACGATCTACTCTCATGGACTAATTAGAGTATATATCATTGAAATATTATTTCGGTTTTGAGGATCGGATATCGTCCGGACTTAATGCACATTTATTTACATTGTTAATTGATTGGTTAAAAACCTCAAGTATCAATCGCTACATTTGAAATAATGTGCGTGTTAAGTCAGCTCGGCTTAGCCTCTACACTAGGCTTACTCACAGTGTGTGATCATCATGGTTGATGTATAGTCTACTTAATATTGCCTATGTTTCCAGCAAATATGTCACAGATGGCATAATATTGTTATAATAGAGGTTGTGCGTCTGTCGCTATGTCGCCTTTATTCACTTGTCGATTGGTCGTGACTATGACCAATTGGGTGTGACCCTTTTGTCCCAGGGTTGTTTTTTGGGTGTGAATACGCTACCTTTGGTGGTAGCCAGTTATACAAATTATGTTTTATCTTTTGGTATAGAGTTGTGATCAAGAAAATTTATTTGAAAAATGACAAAAATTATGAAGTGCATTTCCAAGAATGTGCCGAAGCACATTGCCCGCCGAAGGTGGGCCAAGAAGGCCTGCTAGTTATGATAATAAAGACAAAGCAAACTTTATTTGTTTAGTTATTTTTTTAATTTCAGTGTCAGCACCATTGATAAGATTGCAAAATAGAATAAAAAATAAAATAGTGCACATGAAATGTAACAACTAGAGAGATCAATTAGAGATTGCAGATCCTCACCAGGACTTGTTTTGTGTGGTTATTTTGTGTGGCAAATACAGTAAATGGTTAGGTTTACTAAATGAAAGGTCATTGATTGCAAATGAAAGGTCTAAATGGTCGAAAGGTGTAAAGGGTGTAAAGGGTCGAAAGGTCTAAATGGGTCTGAAAAGGTCAAAAGTATCTAAAGGGTCTTGAAAGGATGAAGGGGTTGAAAGGATGTAATTTAAGGTCAAAATGGTATGAATTGTCTGAAGGGTCTTAAGACATCTAAAAACAGTCTGAAGGTCAAAGGGTAATAAAAGGTCTGCAAGGTGTGAAGGTATAAAGGGGTCTAAATGGGTAGAGGGGGTCTAAAAGGGGTCTAAAATGTCTAAAGAATTTTAAAAACCTAAAAGGGTCTAAAGGGTCTGAAGGGAATAAAGGGGTCTAAAGGGTCTTAAGGTCTAAACTCTAAAAGGTATGTTCCAATAGTATGTAATTCATGAACGTAATTAATAGACGTAGTCATGGTCCAATAATACGTAATTAATAGACGTATTCAAGATCCAACTCACTTTGCAATTGTGCGTAATTAATACACATACTCACGTTCCAATGAAACATAATTAATAGACACATACTACTCACATTTCAAGAGTACATAATTAATAGATATACTCACATTGCATGCGTACATAATTAATGGACATACTCACGTTCCAAAAGGATGTAATTACCTCTGCCACCGAAGGTGGATGGAGGTTATGTTTTCACCCCTGTCTGTCTGTTTGTCTGTGAGCAGGATATCTCAAAAAGTTATGGACGGATTCAGACGAAATTTGGTGGATAAGTTGGGTGTGTGGCAAGGACTAATTGATTCGATTTTGGTGACGATCTGGTTCCGGATCCGGATACGAGAATTTTTTAATTTAATTAAGTGATCCTTCACCATTAAGAGATGGAACCAAAAACGATATACAGTGGCCTGCAAAAGTATTCAACTCCTACCAATAATGCCATATTTAGATGAATTGTGAATTATGTTGAAGCAATTTTTCCAAATGAACTTTTTATTCATAACTGAAGAGATCAAACTAAACACTGTTACAGTTGAAGGAGGTTACATGTCAGGAATACCTGCAAAAAACATGTACAAATCAAAATTAATTGGTTGTAAAAGTATTCAGCCACTTAGATGAGTACTTGGTGGAAGCACCTTTTGCAGCAATGACTGCTACGAGTCATTTTGGGTAGATCTCTACCAGCTTTGCACAGTGAGATGGTGAAATCTTTGTCCATTCTTCAGGTGAAAATTGCTCTCGTTCTGCCAAGTTTGATGGGGATTGTCGATGGACTGCAACCTTCAAGTCTCGTCATAAATGTTCAATTGGGTTCAGGTCAGGACTTTGACTGGTCCACTCAATAATATTTATTTTCTTCTTATTCAGCCACTCCAGTGTGGCTTTAGTTTTGTGATTCGTATCATTGTCTTGCTGAAATGTGAATCTCCTTCCCAGTTTCAG
>CM068956.1:70047208-70060866 GCA_035128595.1 Eptatretus atami
TAAACCTTTGTTGTGCCACATGCTTTTCCTCGCTTGCTGTAAATAAATAATTGTTGGAGAAATGCTCCCAACCTTCCTTTGTCTTTTCCCTCATTGGTCCAGCATGGTTCAAATCCAGGTTTAGCCGGGTCTTTATTCCCCACGGTCAGTTCCTACTTTAGCCGGTACGTCCTTGGCAGTGCCGCTCGGCTGCATCCGATCCGGAAAGGTGATCCGATCCGGTAGAGTGATCCGTTCGGACAAGGCGTACGAGGGCGTGGTCCCGGTGGTTAAACCGCGTGGTTAATTAGGTAACCTGATTCTAGACAGGAGGACCCTAGGTCAAGCGGTTGAGTTAATGGCATCCACGGTCGGTTAAGCGACCCGCCGCGTCACGGAATTATCCGTGAGCGACGGCCTACAATTCCGGGGAGTCTGGTGGGAATCGACGAAGCTTCCCCCACCTAGTGGTCTTCTCACCCGACCCCGCCAGCCCACAACAATATATTACCTCAAAAAGTTTTGGACGAGTTATGACAAAACAAGGTGGATGAGTTGGATAGGTGACAAGAACAAGCGGATGGATTTTGGTTCGGATCCAGCCCATCAGTGGGATACAAAACGTGAACTGTTCCACCTGGCAGAGGTACAGTATGCGCTCTACCGAGAGGCATTCTACTTTGTGATGTTTTGCCAAGTTGTCACTCTGTGAGTGATTTTTCATTTGTGTGTGTTTGTCTGTCCGCTCGCCTCCAGCCCAAACTGTTCAACCGATCGTTCTGAATTTTTCAGAGGTTATTGTTACCGACCCTGCGACGGTCCCGCATTGAAGTTTCGTAAAATTTGGTCGACCGAAAAGGTCTACATAGGGCAATAGGCCAATTTTAGCCAAATTTTCTAAAATCCTCAAATTTCATCCGATTGACTTGAAATTCGAACAGGATTTTCATATCAGGTGATTGAATTCAACAACCTATTACTTTTGAGGTTATCATAGGTCAAAAGGTAAACCCAAAAGAGGCTAAATTTTAAAATTTTCAATTTTCATCCGATTGACTTGAAATTTGAAGAGCATTTGCATATCAGGTCAGCAAATTCAACCACCTTTTAATTTTGAAGTAAACATAGGCCAAAAGGTCAACATTGACCAAAACGTCAACATCGGCCAAATGCCTGAAATCCTCAATTTTAATCCAATTAACTTGAAATTTGAAGAGCATTTCGTCACTGAATTCAACCACCTATTAATTTTGAGGTGAACATCAGCCAAAAGGCCAATTGAGGCCAAATTAAAAAAAAATCCTCAGTTTTCATCCGATTGATATGAAGCTTGAAAAGGATTTATTTATCAGGTCAATGCATTCAAACACCTATTAATTTTGAAGTGAACCTAGGCCAAAAGGTCAAAATAGGCCAAAAGATTTTGTTTCGGATCCAGCCCATCAGTGGAATGCAAAATGTGAACTGTTCCACTTGGCAGAAGTATGCGCTGTACCGAGTGCCATTCTACTTTGCGCTGTTTTACCAAATGTCGCTCTATGAGTGGTTTTTCATTTGTTTGTTTGTTTGTTATCACAGAACTTTCGTGTTTTTCTCCGCAACTGCTTGGCGGATTGAGACAATTTTCACCATTGGTGCGACTACTCATGTAGAATGTTGTAATGATAATTATGACGTGATAGGTTACGTGATGTGGCAGCCATGTTGGAAAAACGGAAAAACTTCGGACCTTTGAATCTATAAAACCGCACCAAAGAAATAGTTGAAACTTGCCACATAGCAAGTACTCCTCATGGGGAATGAGTGATTTTTATGATGTCATAGGTGCCTTCATTATGACATCATAATTGCATATGTAGAACGCTACATCTGATCAGCATGAACTTTTTTGAGGGTCATCTTGGGATAAAATGGTCCACAAAAAAAATTGATGTCATCGGTCACGTGTTTTGGCAGCTGTATTTTTTTTTTATTAAAAAAAAAACCTTCAAAAATTTACTTCTCTGAAATGGCTGAAACGGTCATCACTCCTCGCAGTTATAAAGTGGCAGTTCTAATTGTGGCTCTTATTAATTACATAATGCACCAGTATACAAATGCCATACAACACACCACACAAAACAAGTCTTGGTTAGGGTCTGCAATCTCTGATTGCTCTTTTTCCTGTTCCCTTCTGCGATGGCTGTGCATGAGGTTCAGTGGGACTTGTATGTTTGCACACTGAAAATATCCCAAAATATATATTTATTTTTTGTATACACTGTCGAGGCTCGTATGAGAGCTGACACACAGAACGTACAAGGGGAGCAGGAAGCAAGACGGGTGGGAAAGGGAAGGAAAAAAACTGTGTAACAGAGACATGAGGAGATATGGGGTGGGGTACATGGGGTAAACAAGATGGACACTACAGGTACTTTCAGGAAGGAAAGCAGGGAATTTGAAGGAGGTGGGTTTGGGGTGGATTAGCAGGGGTAGAAACGATCGAGTCTCCACTTGATCCCTCACTGCCAATGTTTTCATTGCCCTGTTGGTGCTGTATTTTGTATTTTATTAACATATCTCCCATTGACTGCAATTTATCATGTAAGAAATGTGTTGAAGATATTTCCTGTTTTGAAGTAGGGATTAACCCTTTACATCTCTCGGCACCCACCTGCTCCTCAACAGGCGCCAGTGAGCAATGTGAGCCCAGGAGGTGGCTCCCTGTCTCCACTCGATCCCTCACTGCCACCCCTCAGTAGCCTGGATACCAGTGTGGGGGAGGACATGGCTGACACTTTCTCTTTATTCCCCGGACTTGAAACGGTGGTAGTTGGAGGGCAGGATCATCTGGAAAGGTGAGGATAAATGTTAAGATGGTGTTGTGTTATTATAAATCGACAGAAGATGGGGTGGCATGGAAAAGGGGGAGAGAAATTGATTTGGGACAGGTTGATGTGAGGATGATTTACAGTGCCGAGTGGCTTTGGCAGACAGGATGCTTGTGTGCTGAATTGACTTACTTTGTTATGCAGGTTCTTCTCTGGACATGCTTATTTCCTTGACTCGGCAATGGCTTTCCGAAACCTAAAGTATCCAAACCTAAATTGTCCCAAACCTTAATAAAGCCAGAGGGCGCCATGGATTTTCATTTGTGCTTTTGATCTCCAGGATTCTTTCTATAAACTTATCCCACCAGGTTTGGTGGTGTAATGGTTAGAGCCTCTGCTTTGAGTCTGGGAGGTCGGTGCTTCAAATCCTGGCCAAGTCGCAACAAAAACTTTAAAACTTATGTGCTGCTTCATTGCTTGATGCTCAACATTTAAAAAGGATTGATGATGGACAAGCAGCCATTGCACAGGCTTTGATTGGTGCAATGGACTCCTCATGTGCTGAAGCTTTTTGTGAGGCATTCGTAATTGTGAATCTTATTATCAAATATTTCATAACTTGTATTTATCAAACAGTTGGTTTTATAAAGAAAATGAAGAATCTGTTTCCATTCTCCAATGTTCACTGCATTCTGCATTTTGTATAAAGTGTGTCCAAGTTCTCCGTGAGCCTCAATTATAGTTTTATAAAAACACGAATTTGAGGTAATGTGACAAACAGAACTCGGACACTGGCCAGTGTGTTTATAATAGGGTGTAATAGAAACACTTACATATGTTTTATAATCGACATAATTGTCAGTTATAACTGACTGGCCTACCTTAATTTTCAGACTATATTATCCCTTAAGCCTGGTGTTGGCTTGGCGGTTTAAGGTGGCTGGCTTGGGACCTTAGGGTCCTGAGTTTGAGCTCCTATTGGCCGTGGAATTAACACCACATGGGGTTAACTCAGCCTGTCATCTTTCTGATGTCGGCAAAATGAATACCAGTGTACTGGGGTAAGAACCATTCGGGGTAACCTGTGTCGGAGTGGCGACCCATCCAGGACTCTACTCCTTGCCGATGAAACTGCCTCCGCAACCCTCTCTGCCTTGCGGTGCGAAATAAATGGTATTATTACCAGCAGAGTACCTGTCTTATGGGCGATCATGTTCCAAGCATGCAACACGTTCTTCTGGTGCATACCTTTATCTGGGTGGTGTATAGGCAACTGACAGCTCAGTAGGGGAATTTTGTTGTTTCTGGGACTATCCCATTTCCCCTATTGACTTTAATGTTAACTCGGGGGAAAACTATTTGACCCTGTCAATAAAAATGAGTAAATTTTTTCTCACAAACAGATTTCAGGCACCAACTTCTCCTTCTCCTCCCACACCTCTTCCACTCATCCTGCACCAGCTTCTCTGCATTAAGTTGTTTCTGGGACCAAGCTCTTCCATGAGCCTCGACGATGCATCAAAAACTTTTATTTTATTTTACCCCCCACCCTTCACCCCTGGCCATCCACCCTCAATCCCCTTTCTCTTACCTATTTATAATACCATTTGAACAGAGATTCCTTCCCTTTATATCCCTACCTGTGAATAATACTGCCTTGTGCTATAAAATGTTATATTTAAAATTAGAAGGGCACTTGGTAGAGCGCATACCTCCGCCACATAATGCCAGATCCACGAGAACATATCGGTCCCAATCAATACATTTTTGAAATATCAGGTTAAAAATCATTTTTGGCCTAATCTCTCAATGGTGAAGAATCACTTAAAAAATTAAATAATTCTCGCATCCAGATCTGGATTTGGATCTTCACCAAAATTAAATCAATTCATCCTTGCCACACACCCAACCTGTCCACCAAGTTTCATTCGAATCCGTCCACAACTTTTTGAGATATCATGCTATATATCGTTTTAGCCTCATCTCTCAATGATGAAGAATCACTTAAAAAATTTTCAGATCCAGATCCGGATTCGGATCTTCACCAAAATTAAATCAATTCTTCCTTGTCACACACCCAACGTGTTCAAGTTTCGTCTGAATCCGTCCACAACTTTTTGAGATATCCTGTATGCAAACAGACAGACAAACAGACAGAAAGGGGTGAAAACGTAACCTCTTTCACCTTTGGTGGTGGAGGTAACTATGTATTTCAGATATCTCATCCATTAAAAAATCAGTTTAAGTAAAATTACTTCTATATAAATGACCTCAAAACTCTGGAAAAGTACAGAGCCAAGCAAAAATCGCAACCTTGGTATTTAAATGGGAAACATAATCACTGTGGACAGTATCAAAAAATATCATTGAAGGAATAACTAAGACAACCGTAAATAAAGCACACAGACTGAGAGATTTAAAAAGATTTAATGGATGTCAAGAAAACAATGGAAAAATAATTTACTACAATTTTGAAATGATATGTGGTTCAGGAGGAGCTCAGAGCAGAACGCTGAGGGAGGTTTATCATTTTGTCTCAACCAAGCAAAGATATTTAGCCCAAGAACAAACCCTCAACATATTGTTTATCAACATTCTCGATGGTGCAGAAAGTTACAAGAAAAGACGGTGTTTTAATCAACGACAAACCCAACAAATATTTATTGGAAGCCTTTTTGAATTCATTTTGAAATACGAACAAAATTTTATTTTAAACACAAAAATATAATAAATAAATATGTCCGAGAAAAATAATCTCTCGCTGATTTATAGATACTTTTCTGCTTAAAATACAATCTTCTGAGTGATCAGAAAGAGATTTCACCAATGAAATTTTATTTTAAACACAAAAGTATCAATAAATTGGTAAGAGATTTCATTCAGAAATTTTATTTTAAACACAATAGTATATATATATATATATTTTTTTTTTACGAATCTGGAAGCCTTGTGCACACAGACAGACAGCCGTCCCCGTAGCTTTGTTGTTTCGATAAGTGTGTGTTTCTAGTTAGGGCCCCTACCTGTGTCTAATGGGAATTACATACATGCGCTGCGAAGTTATTTTGATAGTTAAGTTTTGAATTACATCCATTAATCTTCTTCGACAACACCAGCATCAAGGATCAAATAGTTTTTCCCTGAGTTAACATTAAAGTCAATGGGGGAAATGGATAGTCCCAAGAACAACAAAATTCCCCTACTCAGCTCTGTATCGGGGGGGGGGGGGACCTGGTTGCGTGCACGAAGTAAAAACATACCTATTTCTTATTATTCAAAACTCTTCACTGCACTGGAAAATGTGGGGACAGGAATACTGCACTGTAAATAGTGTGGATTTGTAATGTCCTCCCCCGCCTAGAGGTGGCGCTGCACTATACACATTTGCATAGACAATTTGCGTCCATCCTTCCCACCCCCCAGGACCAACTAGCAAAGATAAAAACCACCCCTATACATTAATTGGGATCATGCTGATCCTCTCTAGCTTGTCTGGATGTAATCAGCCCAGAACTGTAGAAGGAGTAGTGCGACAAACAAACTCACACATACATACAAACACCGGTCCGTGAATTATCATAAGGATTATATTGTCCCTTGTGCATGTTCCAGCGATCCGCCAGCAGAGACACCAGAGAAGCAACACATGACATGGTTAAACGCAGCACAGGTGAGCATTTGTTTAAAAACATATATTTTTGCAAGGATGATAAATATTAATACAGTATTGTGTTATGCTATTTGAGATTAAAATGTCGAAAATGAATGGGGAAAGGCAATTGCATAGTATTGGGTTTGCCACTGAAGACATTTGAAATGGCAAAATCAGACTCGTCTTAAGCACTGGAACCCCTCCCCCTCCTCCCCCTTCCCAAGCACAGATCATTGTATTTCAATGTTAAATATAAACTTTGATTTTGAAAAGAACAAAAACTTTCAGAATGATGTTGATGTAAACTTTTCCAAAACTACGTGACCATCGCACAATGCCCCTTTTTGGTGGTGGTGCTTGGTACTCTTTCCATCCCCACCCCAGTAAAGTTGCCTTACTTGTCCTGAAGTCTGCTTTCTGATTTAAGTTGTCATACAAATTGCAAAGATATAGTGCATGCTTGTGTGACAGTTGGTTTTGGAAGATGCCCGCCGACCTTTGCACATAAAGGAGATAAAGCAGAGGGTCATACAGAGGGGATTGGTACAATCCAGGTAAGTTTGGGATGTGAGCTCATAAATCCTTGATTTCTGCTTCCCCTCGTCATAGTGCGTTGGAGTAAGCGATTGGAAATAACATTTGTCAACAGCTTTTGCTTATTGTCTTTGTATTGAACAATACAGTATTGCTAGAAGTTTTTTTTAAATTTTACAGTGCTTTCAGGGTCTTTGTGGAGCTTATTCTGTTTGTTTTGCTTTTTATTACTATCATTATCTTTGGCAGTTCCAAATCCAGTCTTGAAGCTGTTATGTACAGAGAGGTAAGAACGTTTTCTCTCTCAGGATCTATGCAGTGTGTAGAAATGGGTGAGAACTACATTATTGCTTTGTATAAGTTTTCTGAATCGAGCAACCATTAGGCTGTTTTTTGCTTGTAACGGTTTAAAGCTTGTGAATGGTGGTAGCTATGAAACATATTTGGTAATTCTGTACTTTAAATGGTCTTCCAGATGGACTAGTTACTGGTTTTTACCACAAGTATATCATGCAATAATCTAGGTTTGACAGGATGGCCTTGATGTATGCACATTCCCTCTAAGCCGTCGAGCCTGGGTTTGAATCCAGACCCAGCTATAAACTGTCATCCTGGTGTTTTACAGGCAGGATGATTTATCGATGTGTGTGCCGTCCCTTGGATGGAAGTTAAATGGGCGTTCCGTCTCCCGGCATTAGTTGGTGGACATTAAAGATCCCATGGTGTAGTTGGCGAAGAGTCGGCGAGCTATCGCTGGCATTCTGGCCAAATTCCAAATTCCTGCCCCAACATACAGAGGGCATTGCATCAGTGGCATATCCATGCCCTCAAACAAATGAAGCTATCCCACAGCCTTGTGTTGTATACAAAATAAGAAGAATGCAATAACCTTGTCATTGTCATACCTTAATAATTATTGGAAGATCACTTTTTCATTATATTCCTTGTTTTAGACACAAAAAGGAAGCCGAAGATTCAAGAGGGTTGAGAATCAGAATGGAGTGTTTGGGCTGCTGGTGGGTGAAAATGTAGCTCGATGTAAAAATGACATGATCATTAAAAAATTGTAATGAATTACCAAAGTCTAGTACAAGTATATTCTTGAAGTATAAACTTCAGATAAAATATGTATTTTCCATTATCATTGTAAGTAAAGTATTATGTTTTGTTGTTGTTGGACCATTGCTGCTTTATTATGAGGGAGTGGTTTCACAAAAGTAAACCTAATGGCAATATTTATGCCATCATCACCTTAAAGTATGGTAGCCTTGTGGTGAGGACATGGAACCATAGCATCCCAGATGTTGTGGGTTAGTGTTAGGGGGAAGGCAACAATATTGCTATGGAACCAGGGTCTGAAGTCACCACGAGAGGGTTCCTCGGACCCGCTCCCTCACCTCCGGACCTGAGGCCACCAGCCACGGATAACTCTGCAGTCTGGCAGTTTGCTAGTCAACCACGGATACCGATTGAAACCACCAAACTGAGTAGGGTTCTTGCTCCTTTATGAACGCATTACCTTCCCGGTGGTTTGGTGATCCCAATTGGGAAACTGCACTCTCAACGCCCACCCGTCCACTTATTATGGCTGAGCGAAACCGTGGGTTGGATGTTGGCTAAACCAGCAGAGCCACTCAGTGGGGCAAAATCTTCCTGTCCATCTATGCTTGCACACTAAATCGGTCCAATTAAGGAAAGGAAGAAAGCAAGCAGGTCTGAAATGTTTGAGTTCGAAAACAAATACAGGGTGTTCACAAAAGACCTGGACAACTTTGGTTGTTAATATGTTTAGTTCCACAAATGATTCAACATGCAAGTTCAGCTTGATTTCCATGCAAGGTAAGGAAAGAATCCACCATTGTGGACTGGTATGAGAGAGTGTTACAAGAGGTATAAGGAGACTGTAAATTGTCAGAAACAGAAAAGTACCAGTCGACCAAGCACAAATGTAGCAGATGTTGAATGAGTGTGTGAATCATTTCAACAAAGTCCCAGAAAATCAATTTGACGTGCATCCAGGGAACTGGGACAACCAACCACCAATTACACAGGATTTTGCATAAAAGACTGATGCTTTATGCCAAAAGGTGCAGATTCTGCAAGAACTCAAATCAAATGATGGACCCAAGTGCAAGGCGTTTGCCTTGGAAATGCTGTCGCATAGAGGATGACGAAGATTACCTGAAAAAGGTCATGTTCACAGACGAAGCTTGCTTTCATGTATCGGGGAAGGTCAACCGGCACAATGTGAGGATCTGGGGCTCTGAAAACACCCATGTGGTCATTGAGCACATACGCGACAGTCGAAAGGTCAATGTGTGGTGTGGCTTTCTCCATGACAGCTTGGTGGGTCAATTTTTCTTTGTGGAGGATACAGTGACCTCCACAATTTACATGAACATGTTGGAAGGATTTGCCTTCCCACAGATTGAAGACCTGCAACCTGAAATCATTTTTCACCAGGATGGTGCTCCCCTCATTGGGCCTTCATCGTTTGAGCCGTCCTGAATGAAAAATTTCCAGGTCGCTGGATTGGCCGAGACGGACCAACCTCCTGGCCCCCATGATCACCAGACATAATCCCCCTTGATTTTTTTTTCTATGTGGGTTTGTCAAAGATGTTGTCTACAACACCAAGGTGGCAAACCTGCAGGATCTTCGTTTTCGGATCACAGCTGCATGCACACTGATGGATGCAAACAAGCTGAGCCGAACATGCCAAGAACTCGCGTAACGCCTTGATATCCTGTGCATGACAAACAGAGCTCACATTTCGGTGTATTGATAGTGTATACAAAACTTTGAGTTTCTGTGTCATATAAACCAAAGGGTATCATTGAATCATTTGTGGTTCTAAATATATTGACAACCAAAGTTGTCCGGGTCTTTTTGGAACACCTTGTACATTTATACGCAAGCACAACTCTCGGCAATATTTATCAAGGACGTATTTACAATCACACAGGAATCGCAAACAAAGATCACAATTAAAAGGTACAAAATAAAAGTAGTTGTCCTTAACGTTTATAGAGGCCACTTACACATTCTTATCAAAAACTAAACATCGGACTGGCGTGCCATCAGACACATTCTGTGGAAACTTAGATAGAAAAAAATGAAGACTATTTCAGGACGAGGTTTGGTGGCGACCTCTCTCTTACTCTGCACGAACAGGTGGGCTCGTGCCGGTCCCAAGTGGAGGGATCTAGGGAAGGTCAAGGTGTGTATGGAAGCGAATTAATTGAGAGAAACGGCATATGCAATGTAGCCTTAGAGTTTAGAGGAAATGGTGTGAGATGCAAGTCAGTACCTCGCCCGGATGGGTCAAGAGGTCAATTGTTGAATGCTCTCTGGCAATTGTGGGGTCTCTTTTGTGCATCTAAAGCAGACGATTAGGGGGTTCTTAGAGGGAAGCATGAGAAAGATTGTGTATGTCTGTAATGGAGCTACCTTCCCATGCCAAGGACCCCATGGCTTTCTTGCCCTCGTGCCTGGCTCCATGCCTGACTCCTCACAATGTGGTCTGCCCAGCCCAGCTCGACTCTGCTATGGTGCAGCTTGTCTTGGCTTCGCACCACCCATTCTTAGTCAACACAGCTTGTTTCCAGCAGGAATCCCTTTTCACAAGTGCAGGCAGGCAAGCAATCTCTTTTCACTCAGGTCTTTGACACGTTCAAACAGCCGCAAATACTCTGGTATTCCAGCTTTTAAGCCGCTTGGGCTGGGCGGAGACACGAGGGAGCAAAGTTCATTTTAGGTGGAGCTCCCAAGAGCAGAGGTCACGCCATGCCCTTGACTCTGCACGAGGCGCCCTCATTGGCTCTGCTCACCAGCCAACACCCCTGCAACGAAAATCATTCTAAAGGTCTGACTCGTCCATGGTGTCGGCTCCTCGCCATGTAACAGGTTTTCTCTGCCCAGCCAATTATCTTTCCCACCTCGCGCCTTTGAATAAATGAAGAGTTTTCATCGAGTAATGTGTCGTGTTGTGGGAAACATGCGAGGGGGGGGGGGGGGGAGGGAGGAAGGAAGGGAAGTCAAATGAATTAAATTGGGTGTAAACGATTAAGGGTTCTATAGTTTGAATGGCACAGGGCGAAGGAGTTATGGGGAAATGGAGATTCGGCAGTGGAAGACAAAGGGTGAAGATGTTATAGGGAATTGGAGTACGGAGTTTCGAGCAAGTAGTGAACCCATGGAAATGCGGTTCAAAAGATGGATGGAGCATGGATTGCAAGATTGAAGTTGGATGATGGGGGAAAGGCCTAGCTAAGCCAACACAATGCATTTGTCTCCCATCCATCTGGACAACTGGCAGGAAATCTATTCCACACAAATTAAAGAAATAATGAATTCTGGGAACTACTATATGTCTCTGCTTGGGGGTCCATTTCCATGGCTGCAACAATATTGAGGATTTTAATTCAAAGTTCCTGGAAATTGAGCTCATCTCAAGAGAATTACCAAGTCTTTACCTGATTGCCTGTAAAAACCCAGCTGGCTTACTTGTGATGGCCTCAGAGCAACTTGGGATGAACACTAAAATGCAACCTGTGATAAAACGGTGCCACCTAAACCTAAGAGATTTATTTATTTATTTATTTTTACCAAATATATATATAAAAAATGGTTTTCCTTGAAGGTCATCCTTTAAAAGACCCATAAGATGGAATCTGAAAGTGCTTCGTTTGGGATGTAAGGTGAGCAGGAGAGAGGAGCCTGCTCATTCTCTTCTGAGGACTGCTTTAAGCTCCAGTGAAATATTGTGTTATTGTGGAGGAGTATGAGGTCTTGTTCTACTATGTTTGTTACAGGATGAAATCTCCCAATGTATATCTTCACTTTCTTTCATAGTATGTCTCAGTATAACTGACTCATGACGCTGCTCTATCGATAAGGTTTCATAATTTGTTGCCCATTACAATGTGAGAGTCAAATGACTCGTAATACTGTATAAGATTAGGATAGATGGTCTTGCTGGTTTATTTGTGGAGTGTTGTTGACACTTTTATGCTTTTGACAATTTTTCATCATTCGTAGAAGCCTAATCATATGAGAACTGTCAAAAGTATTTCAGATGTTAACTTATTGGGCAGCCTGAACCAACCCCATTGGCATGGAATCTCCCAAATTCTCACGTCTGTAATGTATAACCAGTATACTGTTACATATTTTGATTTTGTTTTGCATTTGTAAAACTGATGATGGTTTCTTTTTTTTTCAATATAAATTTGATACGACAACAGCAATTGTTGAATGACTGCAGACACTGGATGAAAAACGGCAGCAACGACTTCTTCACATGTATCCATCCGCAAGCCCCCCCAACACGGGCAGCACTCCCAAGAGTGTCTCGCCCCGTGGTGTAGCGGGTGTGTTGTCACGCAGCATTGTGGGAAGCACAAAGGGGAAGGTGCGACGAGGCACGAGGAGGGGTGTGAGAAGCATTCGCTTTCACGAACGATATCGACGCCTTCGGCGCTTGGCTCGGGCAACCATTTTTGTACGTCTGCTGTGTACATTTTCTGCCCGATTACAATTTTTTTTAAATATTGTAATAATTTCAGGATAGATTACGATCTAATAATTTACCTTTGATTATATTGATTATGCTTGTTAGCAATAGCTCACAATGTGTTTTGTTTTTTTTGTTATTTTGTTTTGTTTTAAATTTGAGTTTATTGCTGATGAGCCTTGAAGTGTTCCAAAAACAGTGGAACATCAAATAATATATTGTTCATTGTAAGTGATCTGTGTATTGTGTGCCTGTATGAGTGCAGCAGAACGCTGCTTTGTGTGATGAACTGGCGCACACACAGGATAAACTGATCAGAGCCAAGGAGGAAAGGCTGTGAGTCCTCTCACTTGTTTATCTTTTTTGTCCTTGATCTTCCAAAAGCCTGCAATTTGTACACAAAATAATGAGAGCATGCATTCGTGCAATTACTCTAATGCATTCCAATGAGTTGGAATGGGGTCCGGAATAAAAGCAAGTCATGTGTCATTGTACATTACAGAATGTGAAGAATGGGTAACATATGTTGGGATGGATACAACAAATCGAGTAATGCTTCAGTTTCTTGACCTGCTCATACAATGAAAGATAAATGCAGTATAATATAATATATTTTGCATAAGTGGTGTTTTTAATTTGCACAGGTTGGTGAAATTGCTAATCCATGTCATAGTCCTTGTGAATGAGGTCCCAATTACAGCAAAAATGTACAAGTTTTTAAACTGCATTTCAAAAATACAGTAGAATTTGGAAAATTAAGTTGGGAAGCTCACAACGCTTTCTTCTCCCCAGGCCCCAAACTGGGATGGTGGCTTTGGCAGTAAATTATCAGGGTGGTGCAGCAATTTTACATCCCCTGTTGTGCACCGGGTCGACTGACCACCTCATGAAGACTGCTCACACATAATTACCTACTCTGGTGAAAGACACCTTGGAATCTTTCAATGTCCACCGACGATTGCTAGCTGAGGGGCCATTCAGGATAATCTCCCAACCAACAGATGACACATTTATTGATGCAATGACATCTTGCTTGCAAGCTTGGTGTTGGCTCAGTGGTTAGGGTGGCTGGCTTGGGATTTCAAGGTCCTGAGTTTGAGCCCCATTGGCCACTGAAATAACACCAGGTGGGATTGACTCAGCCTGTCATCCTTTTGAGGTCGGCAAA